>CATIXQ010000027.1:1973390-2176275 GCA_949711755.1 Leptidea juvernica
ATAACTAAGCCCAAAGAACTGATGCGAAAAGCGATTTTAGGGACAACAATTCTCTCAGCCGCTTCTCACCAAGTCATTGACCCTACTGATGATTATTTTGATGCAACCATATGAAACTATAAGTTTTGAACAGCTCGATTTTTAGTAACGTATATAAACCTTGACATTTTCTTTTCAACAAAAACAAAATTTAAAAAGCTTGTAAATGACATTTTAAGTTAACAGGATTAATATATTTTATTTTATGTTAAATCTCATTAGGTAGCTCTTTTGTTTAAATGTAATGTAATTTTGTATTTCTTTCCTCTTTTGTATGTACATAACACTTTAATTAATCTTAAACTTTGTTATTCATCATGTAAGATATTAGTAACTATAAAATTAACCTGTCGATAACGGTGTGGGTTCTCACTAAAATTAATTTAATATCTACTGTGCTTTGAAATTGTAAAATGTATTGTGTGAACTGTCTGTTGTCCCAAGAAAAAAAAAAATAAACAAAAGCTTTCAGCGTTATCGTTTGAACGTATTTAAACTTTATAAATTTATTCTTAAAAGATCTTAAGAAGTTAATCAGGATAAATCGCCGAAAGTGCCGCAATTTAAAGCGAATTTATACCTGGCGCGTTGTACTTTCTCATCTCATCTATTTTTTATTCCCTTTAGAACATGGATTTTCAATTCCAATAAAACTCTAGCGAAAGATACAAGTCCCAATTCTATTGATGTACAGAAAACCATTGAACATTTAAATTGGTATATTCTCAACGACTCTCGTGTTTGAGTGCCACGAACAATGGGACATGAATCTAAATAACACAGCTTGCATAATGACTAGCAATTCGGGGAACGTATTGTTGAAATTATAATACATGAATATATCAGAGTATTTTATTCCAGAGCTTGAGCATAGTTTTTTAGGACTAGATTTAGGATAGTAAGGCACGTCTTTTTCTGTCGGCACGAGTGGTATTACTTGATTTTCGAAATGCTAATTAAATTATCTTTTTAACCAGTGGGAGGATGGTTACCACAGGGATACCTTTCCCTACCGTGAAGCAGTAATGTGTAAGCATTATTGTGTTTCGGTCTGAAGGGTGCCGTAGCTAGTGAAATTAATGGGCTAGACTTAACATCTTATGTCTCAAGGTGACGAGCGCAATTGTAGTGCCGCTCAGAATTTTTGGATTTATTAAGAATCCTATGCAGGATCCTGCGTATCAATAACCATCAGCTGAATTTCCTGCTCGTCACGTCCCTTATTGTCATAATAAAAATCTACTAGGCTACTGAGTCTTGATAACTTATGTATCAAAGTGACGAGCATAATTTGGGGTACCACTATAATCAAAACTGGACTGAAGAAATGTTTTACACTGCTGCTTATTGATCAAGATTGTTTTAAACGACTCGAGTGAATGCGCCAATGTTACAACAGATTATACAGCTTACTCTAAAATAAACTATGCGACGGTTTACGTTCTTAAAAATAGTCGAAATTTTTATAACTGTCTAATTTGCGAATAGTATATGTAAGCAGCGATTTGTAAAGCAGGTAAAACAAACAGTACCACACAGCAAATAGAAAACAGGAAAAACATTAATTTTGGAAGAAATATTGGCTCCTCAGGGAACCACTCTGTGTAAATGAAAAATGTTGTAATCGACACCTGCGTCCTTGTATATTGTATGCAGACCAAAGAGCTTTGGCAGCGAAGGATTACTTCAAATATCCGAAAAATACAGAAAATAGTAAGAACTAGCTGACCCAGCAAACGTTGTAATGCCATATAAAGTAATAAGAAAAAATCAATACTTAAAATTTTTGGGGTATAAAAAATTGATGAAGACCGATGCTCAGACCTACCAAATATTAAATCGTATCATATATATTACAATAATAATATTATTAATATGGCAAACGAATATTCGTTTAAATATAAAAATCGCGATACAAAAATAGGTGTTAATCGTAGGTGGGTGAAAATTTGAAGTGGTATGTATTATTTAATGCTGAATCATAATAAAATAAAATAAATTGTCATAAAATAAAAAAAATATATTATTATAATTAAATATATCATGCAGCTCGTTCCAGAATCACAAGAGCACTCCGTCTGCGGGATCGCTCAATTTTATTATGTCGAGCTCACTGTTCTTGTGTTTAATGTACACGGACTCGTTGCATTCTAAGCCTATGTACTTCATTGTCACTCACTAAAGAACGCAATAATTCTGACATAGCAATATTTACGACTATTTTCTTGATCTCATCTCTCCGGTCATCATTGGCGTAAGCGCGTGGAGTAGCTCTTCACGCATTTGATTCACTGCGACGACCTAAGACAGGTCGTCTTCTCCTCAGTATCGTTAAACTATTCTTTCAATTTGATTTCTGAAGACGGGGGATACATCAGAGGAAAAACAAAATTGTTGTTTTTATTTCATTCCGAGCATCTTCATGTTTATTCACATTTTAAACCTTCTCTGGACTTCCACAAATTAATCCAAGACCAAAATTAGCCAAATCGGTCCAGCCGTTCTCGAGTTTTAGCGAGACTTACGAACAGCAATTAATTTTTATATGTATAGATTTAAGTCGAGAGTAAGATGAAGTATTAATGATTCTAATATACCTAGTTCACATTTTTGTACGTTGTTATGTACGAAATTTTAATTTATGGCCATTTTCTTGAGGAGTCGTAAGCGTTATGTTACATACATACATACATAGTGGGTTAGGAGTACTAATTGATAATTTAGTGTTTTAAATCAACTAGTGTGAAATTTACCCTCTCAGTGTAGGCATGTTTTGGGAAAAGCGTATCAATTCGAATTCAAATATCTTTATTCAAAATAGGATAAAAAATCACTTGTTGAAAGTCAAAAACTACCACCCATTCGAAAAAGCATGCCTCAGACCTGAGAAGAACGGGCGTCAGAAACATCATAAGGTTACAATGTAAAATCGTACAATAAAATTTATTATTTAATAGCCTGAGGGCGGTCGCTCCATTCCCAATCTGTGGTACCATTAAAGAAAGTCGTTTAAGTTATAGTAACCTTAACTAAAGTTTATTAACAATTCTTTTGAATTTCATAATACATTTTTTTGAAAATTTTCTGGGATCTTGTTGTAAAAGCATATATTATATCGCCCCATGAAAGACTTGCTGACTCGACTTAGCCGAGTAGTAGGCATTATAAGTTTATGTCTGTTCCTGGTGTTAATATTATGGTTATGACAGTTTCTAGCAAAGTCACATAAGTGCCTATGTACATAGTACATTACTAACGAATTTTTTGAGAAAGAATAATATTGAAAAGCAACAGTCAACATGTTTATTTCTTTAAATTTTTTCCCAATTATTTTTAGGACCTAGTTAATACATGTTATTTCCTGAAGTCTTAAATAATAATTCCATGTTTTTAGGAAATAATCATGAAAAGGGGTTAAAAACTTTTACACTTTTGAAGTTAAAGCTCTATAAAAATGGTAGGAACTTATGAGGTTTTTGGTTAGAAAATAAAAAGAATCCAGCACCGAAAATTTATAGTAAATTTTAAAATATGCCGTTTTTGTAGGAAGCGCTCAGGAAAATGGTAATATCTTAATATGTTCAAAGTTGTTGGAAAATCTGTAATTAAAGGGAATAGAGAAAAACTTACTTGGTAAACTTTGGTTGAATATCCGCCAACTATGAGGAAAACTTTGAAAACTGGTATTTATCATTTTGCTCAGTTATAATGAAATTCTTGTTTCAACTTTTTTCTTTTCAACTTTTTTACAATTTTAGCCGCTCAATAGTGATTTTTTTTTTATTTTCGATCTTATTTTAAAAATGTACTTATTTGGAAGTTATAAAAACATATATATTTAATTTGTTTTTGGATAGAAAAAAAACGTGTTTATTTCTTTTGGTGTGTTAATCCCCACACAGTCCCAATCCCCAAGTGCTGATGTGGGAGAAAAAAACCGCTGGGATAAGGTGGAATTGAATTTTTGGCGCTAGTAATCAACTGTAGATAATATGACAAGACTGGTTCCATATTTTATAAGCGTTCACTGGAAAAGAGTTATTCTATTAAAAGAGCTATTCTATTTAAATCATCTTATTTTTATATTCATAAAAACTAGGTCTTCAAAAAAGAATTTGCCAGTAATGTGCTTTTAATCGGTAGTTTAATGATTCCTCTTAAAAATAGAAATAATTAACTTAAAATACGACTTAAACAAAAAAATATTACACCCATACCTACTTATCAGTAACATGCTTGTTTCGAGAAGTAGGATAGAAAATTAATTTTATCTTAAGGTTCTCCAGAAGAATGTTTCAAATTGTGTACAAATTTGTCAAACTAAGAACTCCTTAGTATCTATGTTCTCTCTTTTCATTCACGATTCAGATCTTTCACCTTTTACACGTACGGAAACAAAAATGGCGCAATACGTGCGCGGCGGTGATCACTTATCGCAAGGTGACCTAAACGCTAGTTGCCCTCATCTTCCATAAAAAATGTATGTTCTATCTCCATTCATAGAGTCACACCTTCTCTTTTTTTATGACGTTAACATACGAGATGAGCAGGACGTTCAGCTGATGGTAATTGATACGCCCTACCAAAAATGCAGTGCCGCTCAGGATTTGACGATTCGATTTGAGACATAAGATGTTAATTCTAATTTGCCCAGTAATTTCACAAGCTACGGCGCCCTTCAGACCGAAACACAATAATGCTTGCACATTACTGCTTCACGAGAGAAATAGGCCCCGATAGGTACCCATAATCTAGCGGGCATCCTGTGCAAAGGAGCCTCAAACTGGTAAAATAACTCAGTATTCACGCAACAAAGTCATCCAGAAGCGGTTTTAGGTTTTATTTGAGATATACGGAAACAAAAAAACAGCGCGATCTAAAAGTCGAGAACGAAGATACCCGCACTTTGTATAGTAATCTTTATTCAATACATTCCCAAATACTCAATACTCATACAACAATGTCATCCTGAAACAGCCCCAAGCTTTGTTGTAGAGGTGCGGGAAAAAACGGTGCAACATAAAAGTATCAAACTAAGATATCGGCATTATGTATATTGTATCTCCATTCACAAAGTAAAAAAAGCCGCTAATTATCTGTGGGCGGCCGTGATCACTTAACCCCAGCTGATCCATATGCTCGTTTGTCCTCCTCTTTCATAAAAAAAGTATGTTCAATCTATATTAATACAGTCCCACATACTCAGTACTCACATAAGAATGTCATTCTGAAGGGGTTCCGGATTTTCTTGCAGACGTTCAGTAACAAAAATGGCGCGAACTAAAAGTCTCAAACTAAGAAATCGCCACTATGTATGTTCTATCTCTATCGAATCCCACAAACTCAGTTCTCACATCGAAGTCATCCTGAAGCGGCTACAGGTTATATTAGACATATACAACAAAAAGAGTGCAATCCAAATTGCGCCTTTTCTCCAGTGAAATTATTAATGAAAGCAAAAATTTTTAATAGATTTTAAGAGATAGTAAGGTAAAATCTCTAATAGATTTTATTTTAGACGGACTGGAAAAAGTGAAGCAATATTAAATGCACCTTTTTCCATTGCCATAGACTACATTATTAATAAATGCAAAATCTTGAATAGCTTTTGGTAACGCCAGTTGTCCAAATAACTCTCAACCTTTTCCTTTACCCTTTACACCTTTATCCTAGCAACTTAGCCGGTACAAGTTAAGAATAAACCGCGAGCCGCGACATCTATGGTCGTATGGCGTAACACACATTCTGTCAAGTAACCCCACGAAGGTTGAGCTCCCGCAACATTTAAGTATATATCCATTCCCGCGATATATATATTGTGGTTCGCCAGCACACTCAGGCGAATATAGAAGAACCCAGGATCTTGCAGAAGAGGTGAGTACCGGCTATTCCCTTTACTTCAATGATTCCTGTTCTGTTCACCTGAGTATCCCTTTTTATTAATACAGTCCACTTTAAATTCCCTGGCGCAACCAGCTTTTATTTTAGACGGACGGCAACTAAAATGGCGCGATCTAGAAAGCTCCTTTTTTCCGTTACAATAAACTACATGACTATATCTGCCAAAGCAAGTGAAACATAAATGTAACTTTACCATTATCACTGTATAAATAATTTTATTCTGTGTTCTAAGCTAATATTTGCGTCCCTCCCGCGCTACTAAGGACTTTATTCCGGGAAATATCAGTACTGTCCTTCTGAATTATTTCCCTAAGGATTTTTGCGTTGACATCTGTAATACTTTATAGAAGTTGCGGACATGTATAATAATAAATATTACTTCCTTGTCAGCTTTCTAGACGGCATTTCGCAGATACTCACTGAGGATTATTATAAGAAGAGAGACATAAGGTACCACACAGTTTTACATGGAACTTTTAAGGGACCAATTTAGAGGAACTTTTTAAATCAAATCTTTGATACGGACTATCGGCACATGAGTAAATTAAACTCATGTGCTATCGGGCCCACCTATCCGTGCTATACGTCAGATTTTTATGCGTTTTATGAGAGCGTCAGATTTATTATCGTTACATGGTATACTTAGTCTGGCCATAAAATATACTGTTACAATTAAAAATAAACAAAATATTACTTTGAATTTGGAATCTGTCATTTTTATATGATTGTTCATTGAGTTTTTTTCATTTTGACGCCAATACATTGTACAATATTTTGCGACATTAAAATGGAGTAGGGTGATAAAGAGAACTGAAACGCTGTGATTGCATTACACAAAGTAGGTATGGAGCCAAATGCAATTTCTAAAACTCTCCGCTTGGTATTAGTAAAATGTTTGTGTACCAGGCTATTAATACGTATCATGAGACCTCCTCTGTTAGTGACAGAAAAAGATCTAGCCGTCCACGTAGTCTTCGTACGAAAAAGGTGGTCAAAGCAGTAAGGGAAAGAATTAGAAGAAATCCTGTCCGAAATTAAAAGATTTTATCTCAGGAGATGAAGATAGCACCTAGAAAAGAATAATGAAAGATGACTTAGAACTTGCAGCCTATAAGAGACGTACTGGTCATTTCTGAACTACTCATTCCAGATTTTGTCTAGAAGTGTGACACCCGCAGACCAGTGCAGCATGCGCATTTTTGTCGTGTGCTGTTTATTTAGGTGGTCCTTGTTGTCTAATAACTGTTATACAACTGCCCTTTGACTTCAAGCGGCATCTTTCTGTCACACATGACGTCTGTGAGTTGTCTCAATCTTTATCTATTATTTCCGTTGGTACGGATTATTGATCCTAAATATTTAAAATGTTTCCCTTGGGCTACTGCCCGGTGCTCCCTAAAGAAATGTGTATATTATTATCTTCATCTGCAACGTCATCAAAAACGCACGACATATTGTGTTCTGTCTTGCTTCGAAATCGGCAAGAGTCCCCATACCGCGGTATGCCTTAGATGGGCGTGATTTTGGCGTGCGCGCACTGATCTGACAATGCGTATTATTTTACTTGTATAAATAGCTTGATTGCTTATAATTAGGATGATTTAAGTGAATGTATCAGAAAGCTATTGAAACAAGCTATAAGACCATGCAAAATAAACCATCTTATAAACAAAATAACGGTCAGAACTTGGTCAGGGCGTAGTGTGCCGTACGGCACTTTCTATTTTGGTGTATCTATAAAAGTATCTAGAGCATCGGGGCACTTGCCGATTTAGGAAGGTTAAGGCTGTATGTCTCGAGTGTCTGTATCCAGGAGTTGAAATTATTCAGGAGTTCGTTAACATTATCTGAGATCAGAACCACATCGTCTGCATACAAAATGTTCAAAGTATTTGAGAGTGCTTTGTAAGGTAACCTATAGTTGTGTTGAAAAGCAATGGGCTAAGTGTAGATCCCTGATGAACCCCGACTTTAAACGAATTTGCATATGGTTTTTATAGACCTTGAAAAGGCATTTGCTCATGTCCTACGTGACCTGAACTGGGAATCACTGAGACAACAATCAGTGCCAGAACATTACATTTATCTCATACAAGACATGTACAAATCTGTTTCCACTCAGTAGCTGAGCCCAGCTGGAAAAGGCGAAGCGTTGGAACTTAAGATCGGGGTTCATCAGGGATCTACACTAAGCCCAATGCTTTTCTTATATGCTATATATTAAATACATATATAAATTCATTCATGAACGATGCGGGACTCGAACCTGCGCCTCTTGGGAACTAAGCCAACCGTACGAATGACACATCGTCCATAATAATTTTAATTAGTATATAATATAATCCCAGAAGTGAGGAATACCAATTAAAAATATCAAACTGTCTATCGACCGTTTTCAATAAGCTATCTATCCTTACGGATACATTGCTGTCACCGTTTAATAACAAGATCTTATCTATCCATAGTTATGTCCAATATAGTTATAGTCCAATGCTATCAGACAATAGGTTATTGAAATGTAAGTAAGCGTAAAAGGATAGATTTGTCTACCTGTAGTAAGTCAAACTTAGGATAGATAGGTAATTGCCATATATATCTACGATATTATTATTATGTACACGACACCAAAAAGGTTTTCATATAAAAAGTTCTATAATATGATTTCATTACGATAACTCTTAAGTTCAAGGAAAGAGTTACATAAATACAAATTGCGAGCCAGGTTTAACATAAAGGCTCACCAGGCAATAAAAACGCGACAAAAGTGCCTTAAAGCTGTAACCATTTGTACAGGAGGTTGTTACCTGCTTAATAATTGTGATTTTTTCAGTAAATAGCTTCATAGGACGGTTATTAGGAATATTACAATGTTTTACATCTACTATAACCTTTTTTTCTGTTTATACCTTTTTTATAGAACAGGAGGACAAACGAGCGTACCTGTGTAAGTGGTATTTGTTTTGATTAACGCGAGTGTTACACATTTAAATAAAACACTTTTAAAGGATTAAAACGCGGGTAAGTACCTAATTGTTTTAACATTAGATTTTTTCGTAAAATTAACATTTTTATTTTAATACATTTATTGAAGTAGGCGTCACTTTGCGGAAATCCATAATTATCCAAATAATCTGAGTTTTCTTTAGTGTTACTTCCGCCAATATTTGTTTTTAAACAATTCGACATGTGTTTCGTCTCTACACGAGGCATCCTCTCAAAATCTGGCACGATGTTAGACTGATGTTAGTGTTTAACGCCACCCACGTTCTCCTCACCAGGGAAACAGGTTCCCATGTAGTATCATACTGGAAACACTGCACAATGAAACTCATTCCATAAAGTGGTATGTGGAAGAAGGTTCCTAGAAAACAAACTGCAGAGGAACACCAGTAAAGCTGCCAGTTTTCTTGGTACGCTTCCCCGTAATGATAGTTTTAATTTAATGTAATCATAGTATTTTAAGTATAGTTATAAGATTTGTTTTGTTTGAATATATATTTTATTAAGTAGAGTAAATAATCTTCGAAACCATCGAACCGATTTCACGACCTTCAGCTGATTAATGAACTTTTGGTAGACTATAGCGTCATACCTTTTTGTACCGCAAAAAACGGTCGAGTGAATGCGAAAAGAAATATTTTATGTATAAGTTGCAGAGACTTATTAGACCTATTTGTAAGTCCTCGATATCGTATGTCTGTTCGTATCTTAGCGCTAAGTTCATATTATAGTAATATTTTATTAGAAATATCTTAACAAACTTATCTAAATATTTAAAAAAAAAATACAAAAAAAATTTTTTCGGGACTATACGACATGGAAACCTGCAAAAAGCGCGTATACCTTCTTTAAAGGCCGGCAACGCTCCTGTAGTTCCTCTGGTGTTACACTGGACTGTGGGCGGCGATGATCACTTAACATCACACTGATACCACTAAGATCTACAGGTGACCTGTACGCTCGTGTACCTCCTCTTCCATAAAAAAAGCAATAAAATGAATTAACGTAAGGATTTTTTACAATAAGGGTTAAAACTAACAAAAATATATTGCATTACATGTTGAATATTATATATAATTGTAAATGTAGAACAACGATCGGACGTATTATATATTACTCTATAATATTTATTATTTTATAACTGCTAGTTATATTAATTTACGGCCGTTTTCAATAACCTATCTATCCATAGTTTAACTTACTAGTGGTAGACAAATCTATCATTTTACGCTTACTTACATTTCAATAACCTATCGACATAAAACATTGGACTACAACTATATTGGACAATAATGGATAGATAAGATCTTGTCATTAAACGGTGACAGCAATGTATCCGTAACTAGAGATACGTTATTGAAAACGGCCGTTAGAGAGTGACGGTTATAACTTGAGTGAATTTTCGGTATTCAAAGTTAATTCACTTTAGTAACGAATGGACCCGACAGATATAGACCACACAATAGAACCGAAAACGTCATACAAATAAAATTACAATAAAACGAATGGAAAAAATAACTCGAGTAGATTTTATCTGAACAGGCAATAAATAGCATTGCGTGACGATCCAGTCTCATACACTTTCCAAAAATAAAGTGCTAGGCGTGTCTACAGAAGTTTTCACTTTTGTTATGACTATACGAATATATCAATGTTAAGTATAAGAAAACTTCAGCAAAACTAGTATGTCTTGTTATTTTTCAAAAGAGCGACATAACTCATGTTTACATCTACCAGTATTTCTCCTCCAACGTCATCTTGAAAAAATTGCCCAATTTGTTCCATATTTGGTCCCAAGTGAGTGATGACAGAATGATATATGTATCTACTCTCGGGTTTCCAACGTGCGGCACGTTTGCAACAAATTTAAAATGACATCCTTAAATTATTACGAACAGAATCGTTAAAACGATAAGATACAAAAATCGTGTGGCCATTAGATAAGCGTGGCTAAGAATATTTAAAAATATTTATATGTATTTTGAACGGAATATTAATTTTTAATTTTTGTGACAATGCACTCCAAGAATTAATCATCTCTATTCGAAAGGAAAGAAAAATGAATTCTTCACTATATCCTATCCTATACTCACTAAGTAATAAATAATATCTTCTCCGCTTTAGTTTTTGAGCAACTGTCACCGCTGCACTTTATCGCCTTATGCTTAAAAGTTAGGTTGCGCAAAAAGTTTCTTCATATGAAAACATAAGGCATTTGTACGATGAAATTTTATCATCTTGTAGTAACATGATCCAATTGCTGTACAAATTTTGGGACTTCTAATGAAAAGTTGACAAATAGTTTTGGCAATCTTCTCTTAATGACATTGATTAATTGTGAAGAGACCGAAACAGTTGGAAATCCAAAGGTGCCAGATCAGGGCTATATTTCGAAGCTATTATAATACCTCCTAGTCAAACTCTCTTACTTTTTGCTGAGTGGCTAAAGATGTGTTGTGGTCTATGGTTGTCATGATCACATCCTACTTTTGATCAATTCCGGGTACTTAAACGACTTTTTAAGACTTTAATGTAAAACTGCTATTTTAGTGGCCACAACTTGACTAATATCATCAAGAACAATCAACTAATGGACTCGCTTTTAATAGCTAGGCGTTACAACGTCACTGCTGTTGAAAATGCATTTTCATGTCATAATTCTTACAATATAATAATAATGGAACTTTGAGTATCAGTCATTGGCGAGACTGTCGATAGCTGTTTGACCTACAAACCTATTTAGTACTGGGCTTCAAGCAATGGGTCGTAGCACGCACAACCATATTGTGAAATGATCTACCATTCGGTGCTTTTTTTTTTCCAGGTCGATACGTAATGGTTACATTCGAAGCTATTCCGTTTTTAGGGTTCCCTAGCCAAATGGCAAAAAACGGAACTCTTATAGATTCGTCATGTCTGTCTGTCGGTCCGTGTATCTCATAGCCACTACTACTGCTGAAACTTGGTAAGTAGATGTATTCTTCACACAAAAATAGAAAAAAAAAACATGTTCTCTATACTGAGACTCAAAAATTTTTTTCATATTAAAAATTTATATATTGTTCAAAGTGAAAAGCACATTGTACTATATACCATGGGTCCAGAAATGCGTTACCAGCTTTGAAATGGAAGTATGCTCTTAGGATGAAGGTCCCTAATTGCACAATACGATAGAACAGTAGCATAACTCTCCGGTCTCCTTGAAATTTATAGCTACGTCTGGGCGAAGCGCTAGGGTTGATACATAGAAAACGGTGCAACTTATTTAACTCGGACAGCGACCAGTCTCGGCGGCGTACGGCGTGGCACTCAATAGTTTTGTCTTCCCAAGATTGCTTAGCGGCCGTGTTTATCGTGTGTATGTGTGCGTGCGTCAATCCCAGCGCTCTAGTATGAAGTTAAAGTACTTTTATATTACTGTATTGTGCTACTAGTATCCATAGAAATCTAAATAAGAAAGTACTAGTAGTGATATAGCGGCGGTAAACATGTGACCTCATAAATCACCCAAACGAGTTAGTAGTGATTAAGTATTTTCTTTAGTTATTTTCATAGTATTATGTCCTATGGTATATTGTTATGGGGCAGTGCAGCCAATATTAATACCATCTTTGTGCTGCAGAAGAGGGCTATTCGCGCTATTTACAACCTAGGTCCTAAAGAATCATTAAGAGAAAAATTTAAAGAAATAAACATTTTAACTGTTGCTTCTCAATATATTCGTGATAATGTTCTTTATGTTCATAAGCACATTGAGGAATTTGCTAGAAACTGTGACAATCATAATATTAACACGAGGAACAAACATAAATTACGAGATTCGAGGCCCTCATCGTTCATAAAATTTTGTTTGTATAAACTTGTTATGCCTACTATTCGACTAAGTCGAGTTAGTAAGTCTTTTGTGGGGCGATGTATATGCTTTTACAATAAGATCCCAGAAAATGTTCAAAACAAAAGTATTGCGATATTCAAAAGAATTAAAGGTAAAGGTTACTATAAAATAAATGACATTCTTAATGATACCACAGATTGGGAATGGAGTGACCGCCCTCAGGCTATTAAATAATAAGTTTAATTCTACCATATTACTTTGTAAACATAACTTTGATGAAAAAAAAAGCCCGCTGAGTTTGTCCATTCTTCTCAGGTCTGAGGCATACTTTTTGGAATGGGTACCTTTTGACTTTCAATTAGTGATGTCACATACAATTTTGAATAAATTATTTGAATTTAAATTAATCGAAATAGCGAGGGAGGAACAACATGTAAGCATTATGGCGCATTTCAGTAATGTGTGTTATGTTTTATGATTCTGACGTACTGTATTGACCGGAAAAAAAAGCGCAAAAACCATGTTGAAAAACCAAAATTAATATTGTTTTATTCATTTGGTTCGGTTATTGACACACTTTTTACACAAATTATCTTGCCCCAAGTTAAGCATATATAGCCTGTGTTATGGGTTACAAGACAATGATATATTTAATACAATATACTTACTTAAACATACATAAATTCATATAACATACATATAAATATACATAAATACATTTAAACATCCATGACTCGGAAACAAACGTCCATATTCATCATATAAATGCTTGCACCTACCGGGTTTCGAACCCGGGACCTCTAGCTTAGTAGGCTATGAATATCAAAGTTATGCATTTTGTATCATTTCGTATTATCAACATTACGAAAATAATATATAAAATTAAAGTATTCTCTTTGATTAACGCGAGTGTAACACATTTAAATAAAACAGCACCTTTTCAGAGCACAAAGCAGCAAGGGTCATGAAATAGGTCGGGTTAACTAAAATATTAAAAATGTAGCTTTAACACCACATAACTAATGAAAAATAATGTAACAATTACACGCGTTTTAAATCTTTAAAAACTGTTTTATTTAAATATATAAAAGCATAAATATAGTTATGCAAGATAACATTAATTTTATATTTGTTGTGACGTTCTCAAGAATCGTCTCACATCATCATCGTTATCATGATCAGCCGGAAGACGTCCACTGCTGGACAAAGGCCTCCCCCAAAGATTTTCACGATGATCGGTCCTGCGCTGCCCTCATTCAACGTATTCCGGCGATCTTGACCAGATCGTCCTTCCATCTGGTGGGGGAATAGAATAGAATACCTAGTAGTCTGGGGAACCACAGCAAATTCTAATTTTAATACCTAACAAATAACTCAAAACAAAATCATAAAAACTTTATTTCACTTTGACTTTTTAAACCCTACTACAAAAATTTACAAATATACTAAATGAATGAGATTTAATCAAATTTAAGAATTTAATACATGCATATTAATACGAAAAATTTTATCTAAAGATATAAATACACAAAACATAATATTTTTCTAAGCACTCAGACAAGAACAAACTATGGGAGATATATACGGCCGTTTTCAATAACCTATCTATCCTTAGTTTAACTTACCAGAGGTAGACAAATCTATCATTTTAGACTTACTTACATTTCAATAACCGATCGAAAGATATTTTGACAGCATTCCAATGCTATTAAATTATGCTATTAGTCATAGTCCACTATAACTAATAATATAACTTTATGGACATAACATGGATAGATAAGATCTTGTCATTAAACGGTGACAGCAATGCATCCGTAACTAGAGATACATTATTGAAAACGGCCGCTAATAAATTGCCTAAAGATATAAAAGAAGCCAGCTCATTAAATACTTTTAAAAAATTGTTAAAAACACACATTTTAAAGGATTTTCCGTAAACACTGAAAGTTTAGGGCTTGGCACTAACTTAAAACCTAACAATAGGCACATACAAATAATAGTATTTTACAAATATTAAAGGTAAAGTTTTGCAGACTTTTCAGTTTTTGAAGTCGGTTTTTTTAAACGTAGTTTTTTATATTTGTTATTATTTGAATTTAATTTGTTGTATTATTAATATATGTAGCACATATGTTTTTTTGTCTATTATTAGAATAGTATTATCTCAGTAAGTGAATTTTTTAATTATTATAGATAAGTAAAGTTTCTGAAACCTGAACTAGCGCCCGAGCATGATGGAGGGCCTAGCTCTCATCTCTCTCAAATCTATTTTAGGTAGAGTAACGACCCACTCAACGAAGCCGCCACCTGTGACTGTTAGAAAATTACAATACCGGGTCATCCTCCCCTCAAAAATGTGGCCCAAAGATCACGTGAACCAGTGGTGCTTATGGTGACAGGTTAATGACCTATCATATTTTATAAATGTTTGTATTCGTTTATTGCGGTTAATTAAAATTATTGCGGTTAGTAAACTAATTATGACTCTCATGTTCACGAAGCATCCTTACACAAACTATGAATTTACGTTCTAAAGGTTGATGATTCTTGCAATTTACGATGTTTTTTGTAAATATATGATGATATATAGAATAGCGTTTTAACGCTTTTTAACTTCGAATACGCTTCATATTGGATGCAGTACATTACAAACTAATTTGTTATGTACTACAACTATTGTAAAATACTCACGAATTTGAAAGAGTGGCCGTTGAGTTTCTTGTATGTCCTTTTCACGAGTAGATTCAGTAATATAAATTAAATTATCATAGTGAAGATTTAAGAGCCCATATTCTAAGCTTATTTGAAAGACTTTGAAAAAGTCGCTCTAGGTGAAGAAGAAAATCGTGGCTTAGGAACAGAGGGGAGTGAATAAGGGTGAACTCAATATTGTGTTTCGTCTCTGCGGTGATACGGATGGATTAAAAAAGACTGCAACCTCCATCGCAGATAGAAGTAAAGAAAAAGAGAAAAAAATTCCTCGGGTGGTCCAAGAGAAAGGGGCAGACAGCCGAAATGCTGGACCTCAGACCTGCCCCAAAGATCGCCCTCATCCAAACAATTTCGGCGATCTTGGACAGATCATCATTCCATCTTGTGGGGGGCGTAGTAATCATGGTCCTTATATGAAACTGCTCTTTGTCTTTCTTTAACTTCAAAATGAAGAAGTGTGACAGTTCTGTTATTCTCTTCCCTCGTGACAGCTGGGTCACGTGATTGGCCTAAAACTACGTCATCAGTTGCGATGACTGTTCTCAAACTATTTTCGAGTGAAACAACCCTATAGATATGAGCGACACGACAATAGTGATGAAGTGACGTAGTCTTAGGGCATCGTGGGTAGAGAATACCAGACGGAGTATATTAGTATACTATGAATTAAACTTAATTTATGGAGCCAGCGTAGGTACATGGCAAATCTCAAGTGGCACGGATTAGTTCTAAATTACTTCACGAATATAATCATAACTTTATACAATTTATAATGAATGATTATCTCTAGGGAACTCTTCAATAATTCGGAACAAGGCGCGTACTCGTCTAAATACTCTGTGAAGTCTTCATAGAAAACGGCACTTTGAACAGATTTCTTGAAGAACATTTGATTTTTATGGACGCTCGTGCGCTCACCGTTCTGGCGATGTGGAGGCGTATTTTCAAGAGGTAGGTATTCGTCATTTGGATTAGCCAGCTCGAAGTCCTGACATCGGGGAGCTAAGGAATGTAATTGCTGCGCAGTGGGAGCGTATTTCACAAGAAACATTTAAGAATAGCATCAACTAGATACCGAAATACTTAGAACAATAGCTTTTTTTATTACGGCAACTTTTGGATGTTTGTGTGTTTGGCATCTTAAGATGTCCTTAAGTGTCAACACTTAAGGGCATCTTAAATTAACTTAAATCTTTCAAATTTTGTAACTTATATTAACATAGTACTTATAATGCTTCGTGTTATTTTACATTGAATTTATAAAAAAAATTATTTTAATTTTTTAATTTTTTTAATTTAAAATTAAAATTTAATCTTAAAATACAAAATACTTACTGATGATATGTGATCCCAGTGTCTTTCTTATTTCTAGTAGTATTATTTAAAAATAGTTTTACTTCGCAACCTGCCATTTTAGTTTCAATTATCAGCAAATTCTAACAGAACATATGGGCATTTCAATGTCACAAAATCACACATTGTTCATTAGCGCCGCAGTTTGCGACTACGCCTGCGGTATCTTGTTGGAGCGCGGCGGAGACCAATCCTTAATTTAAGATCGATAGCATGCCCAGACGAATACAAGATGTCATTTTGGCAAAAGGGACATCATTCGATATTAAACTTTTTATTTTTATGTTAAAAAAAACTTATGATACTTAGAACCAAATCAGCCCTTATTCACTAGTAGGTCTCAAAAGCAAAATAAGACTGTTAATCATTATGCATGAGCCTAGTGTAGCGTACCGCGGCAGCGGCCGGCGATAACCGAATCGGCCCTTTTTATTTTTTATCAATTAACATTGTGTCTACTGTCATTTTATATAATTTTAAAGCCTTGGAACAATATACAAACGGTATGCCCCGCTGGCCAAATCGTCAAACTGGCTGGTGTGAGATGACTAGATCACAATGTGGTGGCGTATATCGGAGTGCCCGGGTATGGCGGATTGGCGTATCACGGTGTGCCCGGGCATGGCGTATTGGCGTTTCGCGGTGTGCCCGGGCATGGCGTATTGGCGTTTCACGGTGTGCTCGGGCATGGCATATAACACTGGGCCGACGGCATGTTATATAAAATCTATAATATACATAATATACAGTTCTATGAAAAGTCATATGTGCCGTGGTTTGGCTGCCAAATAAAATACATAGTAATGTTCATGTGTGTCGTGTAATTTAAAAATGGAACGAGCTTTTTACTCCGGAAAATGGCAACCAAGGAGGCGGCAGTTTTTAATTAAATTTCGACCTGGCTTGTAAATAGAAAGCTATTTTAGCTAGCTTATTGTAAAAAAAGAAATGAGCATTATAACGCGGGAAAAGTTATTGTTGTTTGCTTTTCGTCATTGGTTTTTAAAAGTAATTATATTTAACGAAGTGAGTTCAACTGAGTTCAATGAGTGTGATGAACTAACTTTAACTTTTCATACGAGATTACAAGACGTGGCAAGAGCACATTATTTTATTTTATTTTATTCGGGAAACAAACAGTACAACTTAATACACTTAAAAAATAAAACTTAAAATATAAATCACTGACCAATAAAAGTTTCCACAATTAAATAGTACATACAAAAATGCGAGCAAATTAATTACAATTTAAAAGTACATATTTGTAATGAAAATAATAAATATTAATTAAATATATTGAATTGAAAATAACAAAATATTTATTTATTATTTGAGAAAAGTACCATACCAGCCTTGTATGTCCTAAATAAATTTTCGTATTAGGTAACATATTATTTTCATTATCGTTTACTCAAAGTTGGCAATGTTCCCGTGATGCCTCTGGAGTAACAAGAGATTAGGGCCTGCGGTGATGACATACCGTCAATGGTGATCAATGATGATCGTTTGTCCTCCTATTCCATAAAAAACTTAAATGTCTAAAATAAAAAGGTACAAATTATGGTTATAAGGTGAAAGTAGGAAATAATCTTTTTCTACAACATTTTAAATCTGGTGATAATTACACCTGGTAGTAATATATATCACATTCACATTATATTGGTTACCACCATGTTGTAATTTTTGTAATAAAATTGGCACGCACTTCATAAATACTGTATATTAAATTTAATGCATATTTTGAATGTTTGGAGTCGGCTTTTAGTTTAAAGTTTTATGTATTTTCACGCCAGTGCAGCTTTTTACTATAATACAAATAATATAACAGTAGTGTAACTCAGCTGTCTCCTTGCAATTTATACCTACGTCTGGGCGGAGCTTTAGGGTTGGTAAAAATATTGACGACGCAGACTATTTTTTGGGGTTCCATAGCCACATTGCAAAAAACAGAACCCTCAAAAGATTCGTTATGTCTGTCTGTCTGTCTGTCCATCCGTATGTCACAGCCACCTTTTTCTGAAACTAAAAGAACTATACTGTTTAAACTTGGTAAGTAGATGTATTCTGTGAACCGTATAAAGATTTTCAAACAAAAACAGAAAAAAAAAGCAATAAATTTTGGAGTATATACTTGAAACTGATACTCAAAAATTTTTTTTACCAAAACTATACGTGTGGGGTATTTATGGATAGGTCTTCAAAAATGATATCTAGGTATTTTTATACAATATAATTTCTTTTAACAGTTTAAAATTCTATTCAGTAATAGTTTGCGCGAGAGACACTTCCAAAGTGGTATAATATGTGTCCCCCCTGTAACTTCTAAAATTAGAGAATGATAAAACTAAAAAAAGTATATGATGTACATTACCATTACTTCCATCGAAAACTGGTTTGAACGAGATCTGATTAGTATTTTTTCTAATACGTCATAAATAGTATTATCAATAACTTAATTTAAAAAAAATACACTATTATTAAAACTGATCAAAGTTACAACAAACTACTAGAAGTTTTATAATGTGTTACTTGCTGATACGGAACCCTTCATAGGCGAGTCCGACTCGCACTTGGCCGATTTTTAACTCAGACAGTGACCAGTCTCGTTGGCGTACGGCGTGGTACTCAATAGTTTTGTCTTCCCAAGATTGCTTAAGTACTGCTCTATTATGTTAGCTCCATTTACAGCCGTTTTCAATAACCTATCCTTAGTTTAGCTTACTAGAGGTAGACAAATCTATTCTTTTACGCTTACTTACATTTCACCTATCACAACCTATCGACATAAAGCATTGGACTATAACTATATTGGACATAACTATGGATAGATGAGATCTTGTCATTAAACGATGACAGCAATGTATCCGTAACTAGAGATACGTTATTGAAAACGGCTGTTAGTGACAATCATCGACGTACACTACATATTTTTTATTTATTTTGTCATCATCAATCAAGATTATTTATTAATTTTGAGTAAACTTTTTTGCATGCAAATTTAAATTAGCCAACGCGAATAATTACTACAATAAATTTAAGATCTGTAATGCATACTGTATTCGACGCAAAAAATTAATTTCATTTCATATACTTAATTTATTATATTATTTAATTAGTTTTATTGTGTAGCCATAATGAATAATAAAAACTAAGAAGTGGTTTTTTATAAAAAAAAAATATTTTATTCAATTATACTATATTGTGTTCGGCCATTCATTGCGACATCCTGTATATATATAAATTATTCTAAACGAGGTAAGTCATTACAGATATCCATCGCTTCCTCGTCCTCAATGAGCGGTTAATCGAATATCGATAGATTTGTTCCTGATAGAGAATTCTTGCTTACCTAGCTTTTATAACATGAGGATAATACGCGGACTTAGTGATTTTTTTTTAATGATAATAAGGGACGAGACGAGCAGAACGTTCAACTGATGGTAATTGATACGCCCTGCTCATAACAATGCAGTGCCGCTCAGGATTCTCCAATAACCCAACAATTCTGAGCGGCATTACAATTGCGCTCGTCACCTTGAGACATAAGATGTTAAGTCTCATTTGCCCAGTAATTTCACTAGCTAGTGAATCTTACGGACTGCTGAACCCAAAATATATAATAGTCATTGCCTTAAAACTCATTGAATAAAGCTTATAAGCTGTTATTTAACGGAACCAAAAACTAGAGATCACAAATTAAATTAAGTTATAAAAATATAATATAACAAATAAAAAATTGTATTGTTCAGT
The DNA here is from genome assembly GCA_949711755.1 of Leptidea juvernica. Taxonomy (NCBI): domain Eukaryota; kingdom Metazoa; phylum Arthropoda; class Insecta; order Lepidoptera; family Pieridae; genus Leptidea; species Leptidea juvernica. The sequence continues at coordinate 1,993,981 of CATIXQ010000027.1, forward strand.
CAATACTTTCAATTTTTAAGTACACACAATATAGTTTGGGCCTCTTAATTAATCTAGTATACAGGATGTTCCAAAGTTCTGGAACGTGAAGGGAAAGTACCTTAAATATCGAAAATCAACACGCAGCGGACTCATTAAAGATTGGCGATTTGTGTAAGAAAAGAGAGATCACATTTTGAGCATTTAATTAATTAATTTACAAAAAAATACCCACTTAATTGACTACTTTCTTTTAAAATACTAAGTTACTTAAGAAGAGTTATTAGTTATTGGCCATTCTTTCGATTGGCATCATAAAAGTAGGGGTGTTTTTTTTTACATTTAAGTCGGTTCGATACCCAGACGAGGCAACTCATTTTTAGAAAATCTTTGAATGCAGAATTACTAACTTTTAAAAATAACATGAAGTCTTCTTTCAGTAAAATAGCCTATCTTCGATATTTAAGGTACTTTCCCTTCATGTCCCATAACTATGGGACACCCTGTATAGTATTAATATTATAAATTCATTTCCTTGAATACATTTTGTTAAATATTTACTAGTTTTGAACAAGTTAAAAAAATAGTTTTAAAAATTGAACAATTTTTATCAATTAAATTATTTCTTTTCTATAAATAAACATGAAATGACACTCGATCAGCAACACAATAACCTTCAACAATCTAAATCTATTTTTATGATATAGGTGTATATAATTATACATTATATATTATTATTATTATATTATTACAATATATTTACATAAGGACCGATACCAAAAACTATTATTATTTTTCACTATTTCATTAGTGCACTACTTTATTGCTATACATTAAATTCTGTAGAAAGCTTGGTTCAGTTTCTATCGCTGTCACTCCTACTACTTTCGTGATCCACAATTTTGTAACTAACAACAAAAACACAACAATAATTGAAACACAGTTCCGATCAGATGTCAAGAATTACCGACAAATCATCAAATTTGGAATCCTTTCTACAGTTTGCAGTCGCAACGCAGTGAATCAATGCAGCGATCTTTTTCGAGACATCTAGCTTTTTCAACACCTGGAATATCTTATAGATGCCTCGACTTCTTTAAACTTCAGCCACTAAAATCTCGTCGCAGCAACCTAGATTTACTATTTCTGCACAAAATAGTTATTAATAAAATAAATAATTCTAACCTTCAAGAAGGCATATCCCTCTCAGTAGTACCCTTTAGATACCCAAGACAGACGATATCCAAGATCTTTCATATTCCTTATTGCAAAACAAACATTGGACTCAACGCCCCCATCGTCTTTGTAGATTATACAACGAAGTTAATTCAAAATGTTCAGAAATCGATATTTTCAACGATTATGGAAAAAAGTTTGTAAAAATTCTCGCACATCAAGCTTAAACTCTGACGTTCTTTTTCCAAGTAGTATGTACCTATATCCTTTTCATATTAGAACCATATAAATCATATATTTACTTTATATAAATTTTTTACTGTATAAATCACACTGTTACCATTGAATGATGTGTTCATCTTTAATTGTTACATATATCAGAATTGTACCTAGCATAAGTTTATATAAATGTGTTATATATGTAATGTTGATGAGCCAAATAAATAAATCATCAAATATGTCGACTTGTAAAACGATTCCTGTTTCACGATATAATTGCTTTGAAATAAGATATTGACTATTGTAACGAAACATACCTTGTCTTGCTTACGCTGGGTTGCATAATATTAGCTGTTATAGTTAAGGTTTTTGCTAAATTTAACGTTAAGAGTATCGCTGACTTTAACATAGACCGCGGAATATATTGCACCATCGTATTCCTTGGCATAGTTAAAGTTAAAAAGTGAAGCATCAAGTCAATATCGACTATTCATTGGAAACTTTTGTCACATTGCAATTTAGCTATCATTAGCAATACCTTTAACGGGCGAAGATTGGACGGTTACTGTTAACAGTTAGTTATGACATCATCTAAAAATGGTGCAACACATTTTTTGCTCAACCGAAATTGAGACTTAACATGTTATGTCTCAAAGAGACGAGAATAGTTGTAGTTTTTGAAGAATCCTGAGTGGCGCTGGATTATAATGGGCAGGGCGTATCAATCACCATCAGCTGAACATCCTGCTCGTTTTTCAATGGTAACGACGTCAACTAAAAATTGTCAAATGGTGCAACTCATTTAACCGGTACTTTAACATGTTATTACTAAAGTAAGTTTATGTAACCGAGCCTTAGTGTCGTTTATTTTTTACAGAAATTACTTTTAAGACATCTTAAAATGCAACCTGTCCTTTATCAAATATTGTCAATTAACATTTACGCTGAATATCAATTAACGCTTCTCCGTTATTATAATCAATAGGTCCATCGAAAAACAAATAAAGGTAATAAAAATTTACATAAAAGCAACGTTTGCAAAGTTAAAAAACAAATAAAGGAAAAGATTTAAGGATTAAAAATGGAGTGAGACAAAGAGATATTCTACCTGCAAAATTATTCATATCCATACAAGAAGCGTTAAGCAACATTAACTGGATAAAGATCAACGAGACTTCGAAAGTCATCTTAGATTTGCCGAAGATATAGTTAATCTTTATTGAGAACCCAAAACTACTAAAAACTATAAGTTGGGTACAGACAACCCATTAGATTTTTTTTTAGGCAACGTATGGCTACTACACTGCTTACTCCCTAAACGTTCATTTAAGATTTGTTTAAAAAAAAATCACGAACCTGCATAATCGAGCGGTGGGTTTTTGGAATATTATAACCATTAAAATTAATTAACTACGTGTACGTCATGTGAAAACGTTTGAATACTTTTTCCTTGTACTTACGAAGTTTTAGAAGTGACATGAAAATAATTCTAAAGAATTCAATTGTAAGACAATAAATGCCTTTTAAGTAGGAGTTTGGATTTGGCATAGTGAAAATAAACATTAAGAGGAAAGCATTAAATAAAATTGTAGTATATTGCTTAATTTAAAAACTAAACAACTAACTAACATCTTTTATATGTTTTATTTTATAACAAAGTTAAGCAAGTCCTATAAACAGTTTAATGGACAAATATATTATTCATATTACGACCTCTAGTTTAAATAAAATGCCTTCTCTGTTTTATTCCTACATCTGTGTATTCTTTATTGAATAACTTATATAGCTTGAAACGAATATTTTTATCATCAGTTATACTATGGCGTTTCAAAGAAGCGTTTCGGTCAACATTCTCACAATTGCTGGTTGTGTTACAATCGCGTACTATATACGTACTTGGTTTCCGGCCGGACAAATTGAAAAGAGTATTTTAGAGTATCCAAAAGAATCACTGGTTAACTTCACGCAATATGCAATTAAATATAGATATATTGCAGAAGAGCATACCATTGTTACAGATGATGGGTATATACTGAGTGTGTTTAGGATACAAAATAAAAAATGTGAAGGAAGAACTCACCAGCCACCGGTTATGCTTATGCATGGGTTAACCCAGAGTTCAGATACATTTTTGGATGCTGGTCCAAATGCAGGACTAGCCTATCTTCTCGCCGATGCCTGCTACGACATATGGGTTGGAAACCAAAGAGGCAATTATTACGCTAGAAGACACGTAATCCTTGATCCTGATAAAGACCCGACTTTTTGGAATTTCTCCTTCGATGAAATGGGCTACTATGACGTTCCAGCTATGATTGATTACGTCTTGGACCATACAGGATATAAAAAGTTAAACTATATTGGTTATTCTCAAGGTGATGCTGTATTCATTATTATGTGTTCAGAACGGCCTGATTATTGCAGCAAAGTGCATGGTCATATAAGTTTATCACCAGCAAGCAGGTTGATGAATACAAAATCATTATATATGAGATCTGTTTGTATCACAGTGTCAAAACTCGAGACACTTTTAGCTGGATTTGGAATAAACGAAGTGTTTTCAATAGGTGCTTTCATGCAAATATTAATTGAAATAATTTGCAAATGCGAAACAATAACAGAGCCTATTGCTGGGACTTTAATTTCTGGCGTACTCGATGCCTATCATACAGGATCTATTACTTCAGAGACATTGCACAGGATGAGCAGCCACTTTCCTTCAGGAACATCACTCCATAATTTAGCGCATTATGGACAAACTATGCAAAATGATAGATTTCAGAAATTTGATTATGGTGAAACGAGAAATTTAATAAAATATGGCAGCAAAGAACCACCTACATATAACATAAGTTTGGTTACGCCTCCAACAGTATTGTTGTATTCCAGAAATGATAATTTAGTTGATAAGGAGGACTTGGACTGGTTTATAGACAAATTGCCAAACTTATTAGAGATTGAAGAAATAGCCGACCCGATGTTTAATCATTTAGACATAGTATATAGTCAGTATGGAAAAGAATTGGTATTCCCGTTTGTTTGTAGAAACTTGCAGCGTTTTAGTGTACCTAAAAATGAAAGCAGATGGGTTTGAAAATAAGTGCTTTGGAATCTAAAATCTTAAAACGTCGAGGAATTTGGGAACTTATGTCAATAAGCCTGGATGCTTACTTGCCGATTTAATTTTCTCTTCTTCGGTTGATTATAATGAAGAAAAAAGTGTATTTATGTGAAACAGTGCTCTGTTAGACTGAATTTTTTAATACAAAACATTTGAAATATCGCAAAAAGCGTATAGAAGGATGCTTCATCATAGATATTATTATCAAGCAGAATAAATAGTTAAAAATTAAGACATTATTTACGTTTCACAATGTACAGTGTATTCCAGCACATAATGTGTCTATCAACTTATACCACGGATCTAGCAGCAAGTTGCATGTTTACTTGAGGGGTATGTTATGATTTATGAAACTTTGAAAAGCTTATAACGAAATTTGGGTGATATACCAAATAGAACACGAAAAGGCAAATGTAAAAAGTGCGTAAGTGCAAATATGCAATGATGTGATTATTGCATTAATTGTGAAAATAATTGTAGAGGTGCTATTAGGAGATACATGTAAAAATTTGTAAAATATGACATACCAATTTCCATGATAACATGAAAAGCTATTAAGCATACAATACGTTCTTTCGTACCAGTTTTTTAACCGACTTCAAAAAGGAGGATATATGTAGGATTTATGTTATTTTAAATCTCAATTTATGATCCGATTTACGTAATTCTTCTTTTTTTTGGTCAACCATTTGGTCCCATAAAAATTTTACATAGTTTGGCTTAGTAGTTTTCATTTTATGAAAATTTCGTCTACCTGGATGACATAATTTGTTTCTGTGTACGGCTTTTTTTGGAGTCTTCATTCAGGTTGATTATATTTCAATATTAACGGGCACTAAAATGTAAAAAATAATATAATATAATAATAATAAATAAATATAATATAACTACGTTTAAAAAAACCGACTTCAAAAACTGAAAATTATCAAATAAATAAAAATTTAATTTAATACACCTCTTATGCAAACCTTTACCTTTTCTTAAATATTATCATTTTCGCAAATGGAACTATATAATGCAAACAATTTCAAGTTCATAAAATTCTTTATTTTCAAATTTTATTTGTGTATATAATGCAAGTTCCCCTGTCGACCTTTCTATAAGTCATCTGGTAAATATGCAAAGCGATGAAGTGAATGTGAAACGCAATCAGTGTAAATCGGAACTTTTATGCGTCCATTAATTTATCTAGCCTATGACAATTCTCTACTTTTCTTATTCATAGTGTTAAGGCTGTGTTTATACTATTTATACAATATGATAGCAAACGATCTCTTTATTTGATAGATAAGTTACAAGTAGTCTATTCGTAACTTTACTCGGATATTTTGACACAGAGTCTCAATCGTTCCTTATTAAAAAATTTAAGAAAAAATTATTAAAATCCGCTATCACTTTTATTGAATCGATATAATATCAGAATAATAAAAATAAACTTAAAAAATTTAACAGAGTCACTTTTTCCGACTTAGTGACGAAAATACTATTTAATATTTTTAAACATTAGATACATAACGTATAACATAGGCTTTGACACAACCTTTACGATTTGTAATAATGTGAAAGATTTTGGTAATTTCAAACACATATTAACATATTTCGCATTCTTTCTATAATAAGGCTAATATGTTAGCTTAAACAGTCTCATAAAATTAACCAATTTCTTAAAGACACCAAAGCTTCAAATTAGAAAAGGTCAAAGTCAAAGTCAAAAATATTTTATTGACATAAAATAAAAAGATTGCTCGTCAACGTCAATGACCAAAAATAAAATACAAATACGTGCTAATTACACAAAAGTATAAACATATATATTTTAAAAATAATGCAATTTATAAAACAATACAAAGCTGAACCATAAAATCTACAAAAAAAACCAACTATCATACTATTCTAGTATCGTTATCGTAATCTTCAATACTGTAATAAGCCTTCGACATGAGTCTGTGTTTAATAAAAGATTTAATTTTATTGATTGATAATTCAGGTCACTTTTTGGTAATCTTAATATATATAAATCTCGTGTCACAATGTTTGTCCTCAATGGACTCCTAAACTAATGAACGGATTTCAATGGGGATTACTTCATGGAGTGCAGTTTAGTCCAACTTAAGAGATAGGATAGTTTTTATTTCGATTTGGGACCCATAATTATTTTTATTTCCAATATTTGTTTTGTTTGGACATATATTCTGTGAGAGTATTTTTGACGCGCGGTTTGACAGTTCTGCTGTGAAACAATTTCATTATAACAACAAGGAGCATATTATGTTACAATGAAAAATTATTGACAAATTCATCAAAAACGGTATTTTATTTATTATGTACAGAACAACGTCTGTTTGGTCAGCTAGTTTATTGTAAAATTTAATAACATTGCATGCAAAAGAATTGTTTATATTACAGAACCTAGTAGGGGGCACTATAAGCTTGTAGTTATTTCTAGTGTTCAATTTATGTTTGTCGCTTATTTTACTGTATAAATTATAAAGTTTATGTACGTGCAGGAGATTTCTATAAATATACTAGCCGATCCAGCAAACGTTGTATTGCCGATATTAAAATCGCGATACAAAAGTAACTGTTGATGTATGTATCGTAGATGGATGAAAATTTGACGTTATATGTATTTTTTAATGTTGACTCATAATCAAACAAATTTAAAAAAAATGTCAAAAAAAAAAATCGTTTGGACCACCCCTAACATTTAGGGGGATGAAAAATAGATGTTGTCCGATTCTCGGACCTACCCAATATGCACTCAAAATTTCATGAGAATCGGACAAGCCGTTTCGGAGGAGTTCGGTCCCGCACACCGTGACACGAGAATTTTATATATTAGACTAGCTGACCCATCAAACGTTGTTTTGCCATATAAAGTATAATTCACGCGATAGTTTTATAAGTAATAAAATATTGCCTATATTATAGCCTGTACATCATTTTGTTCTATTGTCAATAGTTTTTGCAGCGCACGCAAAAATAGGTTTTTGATTTTACACCTTGTGTTACAAAATAGCAATTTTATTACGGATCCCTAATTTTGAAAAAAAAAACATAGCCTATAGCCTTCCTCGATAAATGGACTACCCAACACTGAAAGAATCATTCAAATCGGACCAGTAGTACTCTGGTACTACTGGTCCGATTTGCGCGTTCAAACAAACAAACAAACACTGCAGCTTTATAATATTAGTATAGATTGGCCGTACATGGTCATAGTATGAATTACTTTGAATTTTGCCCTTAGAAATTCTCATGGGCTCATTTGGTATATGGCACATACAGCTCTTTTTGAAGTATGAAGATATTATTTACTTCCGCTGCACTACCCCATAGTATAATGCCATAAACATAACGCTATGAAAATAGCTAAAATAGACAATTCTTGCTATATCTAAAGTCCCTCATTCTTGAGTTGAACTGATGCTACACATACAGACTAAATACTTATGCAGTATTTACATAAACGACTTAGTCGTTGCCGCTCCGGAATTTGTATGGCAGATTATTAGTGTCAGATATTTTAATTATTTTACTAGTTAACAATTACCGATATAAGTTTAAATTATATTAACTCTCTGGCCCAAAGCCAGTTTGAAATGTGCATTTATTTTACAAGGGGTGCAGATATTATCTAAGATTTTTATCAGTATAAAATAAAAGGATTTAAGTTTATTGAAGTTATACTTCTTTTGGCGCGATGGAGAAAAATGATGAGAGTGAATTATTACGATGTGCGCGCACACCGACACTTGAATTCTACATCGTGAAGTTAGTTCTAGGTGGCATGAAAATCGATAACTATGTTCAAGTTGTATATTCTAGTATTTTAATATTTAGAACACGTGTTTCGTAGTACAATTAAACAGTGTGAATAAATAAATATTATTTTGGTGTTTTTATTAAATCCATTTCATATACGACGGTGACTGAAAACTGATTTGAGTAAACTGTTTTAAGTGCATTTATAGATTTGAGGTTAATTGTCGGTATGTATAATTTATTTACATCGTTAATTAAGAACTATAACATTATTATCTAAAAATATTTTTTTTTCGTTTTGTTTTATTTCTGGTATATTAACAAATTTTATGTATAAATAAATAAAAAATCTATACTTGTTTTTATAAACTTTAAATGCTGAGTGTTTATACTATCTTTGATCTTAACTATTTGTTAAAATTTGATTTATTTTTCCATACGCTAAAGAAGTATAACTTCTAACGCGTGTACATAAGTACACACACTCTTTTTTATCCAAGTTAAACGACAGTACATGGATCATTAAGAAATATGTTTTTGTATTATTTTGTATTCCTTTCATTGACTTATATTTTAACTATGGTTTCAAGAAATCTCATAAAAATATTCTTTTTTGTCGAAGGAACGACAACCAGGTCATCTAATATTTATTGAATTAGGCGTTACTTTGCGGAAATCCGTAATTATACAAATGATTTAAGTTTTATTAAGTGTTAATTCCGCCAATATATGTTTTTAAAACAATTCGACACGTGTGTAAAACTTTTTTCAGTCTCGTGCCAGATTTTGGCGAGACAACACATCGTGAGGATGCCTCGTGTAGAGGCGAAACACGTGTCGAACTGTTTTAAAAACAAATACTGGCGGAATTAACACTAAAGAAAACTTAAATCATTTGTATCATATAATATTACTAACTAAATCTGATAGCTCGGTATATGTATGTCATTTTTAAAGTCAACAATGGCTTGAACGATCCAGATGAAAATAAGTATGTAGTAACAATAAGCGATCCCGTAATCATGATCAACAGCCATGATATGGGATTTTACTTCTTGTGATTACTATATGAATATATAATACTAATAAATATAAATAAAAACATATTAATATTTAATCGGATTAAATGTTTTTGTGACTTTTAATGTATTATGGTTTGTAAAGCGGCTTAGTACAATTCAGTTCAGTCCTGTTTATTAAAGAGACGAGCAGGACGTTCAGTTGATGGTTATTGATATGCCCTGCGCATTACAATGCAGTGCCACTTAGGATTCTTGAAAAACCCAAAAATTCTGGCACTACAATTGCGTTCGTCACCTTGAGACATAAGATGTTAAGTCTCATTTGCCCAGCGATTTAACTAGCTACGGCGCCCTTCAGATCGAAACACAATAATGTTTACGCATTATTGCTTCACGGCAGAATTATGCGCCGTTGTGGTACCTATAATCCAGCCGGCATCTTGTGCAAAGGAGCCTCCAACTGATAAACTGCGACCACTGAGATCTACTGTCAAAGCCACTGGTAACTATAGCTCACTGCTAAGAATGATTATTTTCATAAATCTTATTATATCTTTAGCAGTGAGCTGACGATTCTCAAATTTGCAGAATAGGACTTTCCAAAGATATGCTACGTTAACGTATTAAAGCACAAGAATCTCTAAGTTTGTTTGTTATGGCTTTAAACGTCAACTGCACTACTTCTTCTTTAATAATAATAGAATTTTTAATGCAGGATAATACAAAACCCATAATACATAAAAATAATATAAAAGCGCGTAAACCTTCCTTAAAGGCCGGCAACGCTCTTGTGATTCCTCTGGTGTTGCAAGAGAACGTGGGCGGCGGTGATCACTTAACACCAGGTGACCCGTACGCTCGTTTGTCCTTCTATTCCATAAAAAAAAAAAAAAAACAATTACAATGACATTGCAATTCCTTTCAGTTTGCAGCTGTCGCTGAGATTAAAAAAATATGGAAACATTAAAATATTTGTCCTATTTCAATTGTCAAAAAAATTCAAAAATTAGGACGGTCGCTTACATGTTCATTGAATATTGAAAGTTTATTGTCAGTACTGAATGTTAAATATTAATAACTCATTATTTATTACATCACGCATTTAAACAATAAAAAGGAAAAATCATGTCTTGTTTTGTTTTATTTTAATTTCTTTTACATGATTCTTTCCTACTTACATTTTATAATCATCATAATATTAATATCACTTCTCTGGCTTGTTCTCAAAGAAACCCATTTGCAAAGGAACCGAATTTCACAAATATCAAAACGCCGATCTATAGATACGCGTAAGCAGGCACTTACAACTATTTAAATTAAAGAAAAACTGAGTTATTTTTATAAGATGACCTAATAGGTAGGTACAGTTTTAGGTTAAGAAGATGACCCTAACGTCGTTAGAAGAGGTTGGGTGACGCGTTAGAAAGAGAGGCAACTTCAAGATGAATAAAAATGTAGGTTTGCTGTGCGTTCTGAATTGCACCTTATTGTATAGAGCAAGAGTCCTTACTTCTTTGATTTTGCGGAGTGAACCTTTTGTACTTGTACTATTAAATATTATTTGCTACCTTGAAGTATCTATACCTCTAATATTGAGTAAGTCCATTGTCCAAGGGCGGTTTTGCCATGACGTGACCCTCTTGCCCATTTGTCCTCTATTATACAAAAAAAAAAAAACTAAAAATTGTAATAATTTATATTCGATAAGAAGACTGGAATTATGAATGGATTTTCATCGGAGTTCAGTTCTCTCAAAACCATTAAAATTGTGTAGTGTGCATTTGTACGGAGCCACCTCGAATACGGTTCCCAAGACAAGAATGGAATCCCCAATATAGCGTCTACGTTAACCATATAGAAATAATAACCGACTTCAAAAACACTAGATATAATATGCACTAAAAAGTATACAAATAATTGCGTATTCTTAGACAATTTAATTTATTAATCTAAATCTAGTTACGATTATTGTTATTTTTGGAATCGGTGTCCTCCCGCCGCGGCTCCGCTGTCACCTCTGGCCTCCTCACGTCGCGCGTGCGACTCAAGCACATCTCACCTATAACTATGTATGTAGTTACTAACCTACCTTGGCTGACACCGACTCCAAAAATAACAATAATCGTAACTAGAATTAGATTAATTATTTAGATTGTCTGAGAATACGCAATTATTTTTATACTTTTTAGTGCATATTCTTTTATTTTGGACTTGTGTTTTGGAGTCGGTTGATTTTATTGTTCTTTTTTTTTTAGATTTTTAGTGAATCTGATGTACCACTAATAATTTGTCTCAATATGTGAAGATCTACTAAATTTTTTTAAGCGCATTACCATTTGATTACAGACAGTTAGAAATTCTGCCACAGATCGCTTACCTTACTGTCAGTCGTTCAGGAGTTCCATTAATGATCATATTCAACTTCGACAATTTCTTGACGATAAAAACCTTACGGTATGTGACTCAAATATCTGGATAGCATAAAAAAGATTCGGCCGAGCATCGTTTATTTGCTCCTAAGAATTGAAGAGTCTGTTAAGCACCGTTACCTTGTCATGGATCCCCTAATCAGAACCTAACCAGACTCTCACCAAACTTTCATTGAAGTATATCCTTTACAATAAAACAAGAATAATCGAAATCGGTTGGTGCGATATTGAGTTATTCGTAAATATGTCACGCACATACTTACAGCAAATTTAAGACTTTTATTGTTTTCTCATGGATGCCATTGTCTGATCGGGATCAAATTACATTGGACCACACGGGAAGCACCAGCATTCAAATAAAAAAGAATGATCAAAATCGGTTGACCCAGTCGAAAATTCTGAGGTAACAAACATAAAAAAAAATACTGACGAATTGAGAACCTCCTCCTTTTTTGAAGTCGATTAAAAAGTTTGTGAAATATCTTCAATACCGAACAGTAACTTTTTCACATCACTACTTTGTACAGCAAATTTGGTGTATCTGTGTAGTATAGCGAACAGTAAGATCGACTGTCCAGAGTTACTTAGTTTGCTTGTTCTTGTGGCTCATGGCTTTCCATTACGTAATCCTAGCCTTTTGCATACTCCCATGGTAAGCAGTATCTTTTTTATGAAAATAAGGGACGAGACGAGCAGGACGTTCAGCTGATGGTAATTGATGCAACCTGCCCTTAACAATGCTGTGCTGCTCAGGATTCTTGAAAAACCCCTAAAATTCGGAGCGGCACTACAACTGCGCTTATCACCTTGAGACATAAGAATGTTAAATCTCATTTACGAACGGCGCCCTTCAGACCGAAACAGTAATGTTTACCCATTTCTGCTTCACGGCAGAAATAGGCGCCGTTGTGGTACCCATAATCTAGCCCGAATCCTGTGCAAAGGAGCATCCCACTGGTTAGATCCTGCAGAAGTTATAACGACATAAGTAGATCTAAATATATTTTCTGCATCTAGCACCAAATTACAAATAACCTTATCTAATAGGTTCTTCCAGCGTTAATAATTGTATTTAAGATAGTTTCAAATATTAAATTAGTTTTACATAAATGTGTGAACTTATAAGTAGGAAGGCATCGTTAATTAGTTAATTAATTATGTATTATTACAATCATAACTTAGGAAATAATCAGCTGTTAGTTTCCCAAATAATTATTAAAATAATAATATAAAAAATATTTATATGAAACGCGCTTCTCACGCGTAATGGCAAAAAAAACACGTACCGTATTTTAATGAATATTTAACAAAATAATTATAATTATTATTCGGTCATAATTCAGCGATTAGAAGATTTTTTATTCATCAAAGAAAAATTAAGTATTAATCGTTCAAAAAATTGAATTTTGTTATTTACCATTGAATTTAATTCTATAATTGTTTAAAATAATGTTCACGAGTATTGAATAATTTAAAGCGATCATTGCATACTCAATCAAATGAGGTTTAACAACATTTTCACTGTCTTGTTTTGTGTTTGAAACTTTTTGTTACAAAACGATGTTATAATGGAATCAATGGGTCATTTGGAAAAAAGACCTCAAAATTTTTTGTTAAACAATGATTGTTGAAAAAAACAAAACCAAAAAAAAACGTGTTCTTCTCGGGACGCCCGACAGAAGTGATAACTTAAACTGATCTAAACTTAAAATAAAGTTGAACTACTTTTTTTTTATAATATTGACACACTTTTTACACAAATTATCTTGCCCCAAATTAGGCATATATAGCCTGTGTTATGGGTTACAAGACAATGATATATTTAATACAATATACTTACTTAAATATAAATTTATATAAACATACATAAATATATTGAGTCCATGACACGGAAACAAACATTCATAATATACATCATATAAATATGCTTGCACCCACCGGGATTCGAACCCGGGACCTCTAGCTTAGTAGGAAGGATCGCTAACCACTCGGCTATACAGTCGTCACTAATTAAAATTGAAATTGTTTAATAAGTTAAGTTAAGCTTAGATTATTACTTAAATTTTATGTATATTAATATGATAACGAAAGGAAAGATTATTAATTATTACTAAAATCATTAAACTCATAAAAATACATTTTATTCTTAGTTTACCAGTGGGAGGCTCCTTTGCACAGGATGATGGCTAGATTATGGGTACCACAACGGCGCCTATTTCTGCCGTGAAGCAGTAATGTGTAAGCATTACTGTGTTTCGGTCTGGAGGGCGCCGTAGCTTGTGAAATTACTGGGCAAATGAGATTTAACATGCTTGTCTCAAGGTGATAAGCGCAGTTGTAGTGCCGCTCAGAATTTTTGGGGTTTTTCAAGAATCCTATGCAGCACTGCATTGTAATGGGCAGGGTGCATCAGTTACCATCAGCTGAACGTCCTGCTCGTCTTGTCCCTTATTTTCATAAAAAAAATACAATCTTGAATATGTAAAGTAGAATTTTTTTTATACATTATTAGTATCATTATTCGATCCTATAAAAGAAACAATTGGTTAGAGTGAGAGAGGAGGAGCCTGCATACCGCTGTCGTATGCGTGAGAGAAAGGGAAGCCAGACAGATTGACTCCGTTACGAGTAACGTTACAAAGCGGTTTACTAATCTTGCATTTGTATACAGAAAATATCAATAAGTAAAGTGGCACTTATGCGAATAGACACAAAAGGTATTTCGGTAGATAATTCGGTCGGTAGGCATCGAACTCCTTGAAAGAACAATATTTGCTTTCCAAACGAACTTATTGAACTTGCCATGAAACAGACTCTACAAGTTACCTCTCTCAAGATTCAAAGTTAAATAAACTTTATTCAATTAGGCTGAAACTAAGCGCTTTTGAATCGTCACTATAAATATTTGTTAAATTACTGAATCTACCATATGTTTGTAAATAATAGAGCTCGTGAGAAGAACATACAAGAAAGTCAACGGCCACTCTTTTCAATCAATAAAGTATTTGACAATGACTGTAATATATAATACAAATTAGTTTGTAAGGTGCCGCATCCAATAACTGAATCGTGTGCAAGGTTAAAAGCGTTTCAAGTATCAAATATTTATTTATTTATTTATTTATGATTCCTTACAGCTAACAAAATGAAAAGAGTATATTAAAAATTATACAGAATAAATACGCCAATTAAAAGGAATACTATTAACAGTACAATAAGTATGTGACAAAGTAGTTTAAGACAAAAACGAAAAATACTAGAAAAACTTACAAGAAAAAATTAAATAGAAAGAAAAGAAGAAATCGTATCCATATTGAGTAACTGAAACGGTGAGTTAGTTGTGTGGTGTGAGTAGTGTGAGTGAATGTGAGTAGTGTGAGTGAATGTGAGTGGTGTGAGTGAATGTGAGTGTTCGAATATAATGTTTCAATTACGATGTGAGACTAATAATTTATCCTGAATATACTGATGATTAACTCCTGCAATTTAAACAGTTTAATATCAGTTTTTTGAACCTCAGACGTGATAAGTTGAAAATGTCGACGGAAGAAAATTTCTTATTATATATGTCAGGAATTCGAAATAGAGGTGAATATTTAAGATACTTAGTAGAAGCAAAGGGAATGTTAAATAAATTAGTATGCCTAGTACATAATTTTGGTACCTGGAATGATATTTTATTTAAGATATCTGGACAGTCAAATTTATTATGTAATATATCATAAAGGACTAACATATCAATTACATCTCTTCTATCTTGAAAGGTATCGATTTTATGATAATTACAGGCTTATTTGTAGTCTATAGGAATGAATTGAGATTTAAAATTCAATTTTTTTATAAATATCTTTTGTATTTTTTCAAGGCGGTCAATATAACATTGATATGTAGGCCTCCAGATAGGACTTGCGAATTCAAGGATGCTTCGCACGTAAGCATAATATAGCACTTTTAGGCACAAGATGTCATTGAAAGGTTCGCAAGTGCGAAGAATAAACCCTAAATTTTTATAAGCCTTCTGTGTTATTATTTCGATGTGGTTATTATAGGTTAGTTTGCTATCATGGATCACACCTAAATCCCTTATTTGAGTAATTTTTGGAATTATTTCGTTATTTAAAGTATAATCAAATTTTATGTTATTATGCTTTCGTGAAAATGTAATAATTTGACATTTAGCAATATTAACTGTTATTTTATTTATTTTATAATATTGTGACAATCTATTTAAGTCATCTTGTAACATAAAGCAATCGTCTATTTGTGAAATCTTTTTATAAATCTTTTTGTCGTCAGCATACAGCAAGAAGTTTGAACTAGCAAAACAATTACTGATGTCATATAAATATATATTGTATAACAAAGGACCCAGGTGCGATCCCTGAGGTACACCAGAAGTCACCTCAACAAAGTCTGATCTAAAACCACCGAGGACGACGGCCTGACAGCGATTTCTTATATACGATTCTGTCCATCTAAGAAGGTTCCCTCTGATTCCAACTGCGTAAAGCTTCTTTAATAGTATACTGTGGTTGACTCTATTAAAAGCCTTTTCAAAATCTGTGTATATAACATCTATTTGTGATCTATCATTCATATCGCACTTAACGGTATGAGTGAACTCAAGCAAGTTAGTAAGGACACTACGAGATTTAATAAAACCGTGTTGGTTGATAGGGATGCATTGTATGCAATTTCTATAAATATGATCATATACAATTTTTTCTAACATTTTACCAAATATATTCAAAATGGAGATACCTCTATAGTTACTAATATTTGTTTTTGATTCCTTTTTATGTATTGGTACTATTCGGGCTTCCTTCCAACATCTAGGGAAGGTCCCTTCATTAATGGAGCGCTTAAAGAGTGTTAGTAGCGGAGGTAATAGGCCCGATTCACATTTCTTTATAAAAATAGCTGGTATATCGTCAGTACCGGCGCCCTTCCGGATATCCAATTTACTGAACAACCTCCTAAGTATTCTTTCATCGATCTCAATTGTGTGAAGATTTTCGCACATATTTGATTCCTCGTTCAGGGTCTCATCATTTAGGTCACTTGGCTGGAATACACTTTGAAAGTATTCATTAAATGCATTGCAGATATCATGTCCATTCGTAAGTAAACTACTTTCGTAGTACATGTTGTGAGGAGTACCAGAATCAGTGCGTTTATTTTTAATAAATTTCCAGAATTCTTTAGGCGAAGTTTTGATGTTACTCTGACAACGATTCATATATTTTGTATATGATTCGATTTGCAACCTCTTTACTCGGGCTCTCAGCAAGGAGAACATGGCATAGTCTCCTGGATTTTTAAACTTTTTCCACCTAGTGTGAACTTTGTACTTCTCTTTTATTGAATAAATTAGAGCTGGAGTATACCATTTCGGGTATTGATGACGTGAGGAGATTTTTATAACAGGTATATGAGATTCTATGAGCGAATGAATAATTCTGTAAAAATTATCCACGGCATCTTCAACGGAGCCATTTAGGATGTCGGACCAGTTTGTATTTTTTAATTTTAAATTTATCGTCTCATAGTCACCCTTAAAAAATTTCTTTATCACGCAAAAATGTGGTTGTAGGGCTTTCATAAAAAGGTCTTTTACGACGATAACCAGGGGACTATGAAAGTGGTCAATATTTACAAGTGAATCGCTACATATGTTACACTGTAAGTAAATATTTGATAAGACAAGATCAAGAATGTTACCACAGCAATTTTTGTTGAAATTATATTGTTTTAATCCCATCAGATTGTAAGTATTTAGTAAACTCAATGCCGATTCTAATAATTCTGAGTTACAGTATTTTGTAATGCTGTAACTATTATCATTACCATACCATGAAATGAAAGAAAAATTAAAATCTCCTATTATGAGAAAATTATCATTCGAATGTTTATCGTAAAATGATATTAGGGTCTCATTAAAGTTACGTAATAAATTATTCGCATCCGAGTTAAGGGGGATGTATGCCGCTATAATATGTAAATCCTTGTCACTACGTAGCGAGCGATTGCTTAAATATATACCCTTCGGAATAGTTAGCCATATACATTCTACTTGCTCGCAGTTTGAGTCCTGTGAAATAAACGCAGCAAGTAATTTCTTAATACATATCAAAACGCCCCCGCCCCTTCTCTTGTGTTTCCTGTCAAATCTGAATACATCATAACGACTGTCACATATTTCCGTGTTTAAAATTCCATAACATAGCCAACTTTCTGTTAAAATTATTATATTTTATAAAAAGTAATAAAGAACTGAACTGTATAAATATAAATTATCGTATATTGGATGCATCAACCTTTAGAGTTTGAATTCATTGTTTAAGTAAGCGTGATTACTGCCATAATTAATAATCGCACCCGACAAATACTTTAGTTTGTCTTTTAATGAAAATAAGGGACGAGACGAGCAGGACGTTCAGGTGATGGAAATTGATACGCCCAGGCCATTACAATGCAGTGCCGCTCAGGATTCTTGAAAAACCCTAAAAATTCTGAATGGCACTACAACTGCGCTTGTCACCTTGAAACATAAGATGTTTAGTCTCATTTGCCCAGTAATTTCACTAGCTACGGCACCCTTCAGACCGAAACACAGTAATGCTTACACATTACTACTTCACGGCAGAAATAGGCGCCGTTTTGGTACCCATAATCTCGCCGGCATCCTTTGCAAAGGAGCCTCCCACTCCGTTTACTTCCAAAGTAATTTATAATAAACATGCTTCCCAAGGGTAAAAAACACTAAACTTATATACAAATACCATTGTATTTTAACTATAACAGATCGACCTGGTACCACAAGCCGCACTCGTTGTAAAGGTAATAAAAATTACGAGTAGATTCATAATTACCTATATAATATCACAATACACCAGAATAGAAATATTTTTTTAATAGTATAGTATTCCAATTTGAATTGGATATCAATGACCACAGTTTACGGATCTTATTAACACTGTATCAACCATAAACTTAGTACATATAATACAAATTTTATGATGCTTTTTACTCAAGTGAATGTATTTATTTGCTTCGTTCGTATTTTTGACTACATCACAGAACATGACGAATATTTTTTTCTTTCTTACGAACTATCTCGACACCGGATTTGTGACATTTAGTACACTCAAATAATACAGGAACATACCACATATAATATTATATGATAGTTTAAAAAAACTAAAGAACACGCTAGTAAGCATAAAATTCTCTTTGGTTTTCGAAAATTTTCTAATTTTAAATAAATCGGTTAAAGATAATGGTTAAAATTTAATTAAACATCAATTCCTGGCTTTATCGACGATAGATGAAAATTATATAAATAAACAAAAATCTTATTATGCGAATTGTAAAATGGAATAATTTTCTTTCAAATTAATGTACTGTCATCGGTCCTCGATAAATCTACGTAAAGTGGTCAAAATCGGCCCAAATGAGTAGTTTACAAACAAATATACATACGAAGGTGAAGCTGATAAAAAACGTGTAAAAATAGGTACGTTTCTATTACAGGGAACACACCTTCTATAAGAAACTTGGATAGATTTGGATAATAATATATTTTGCGAGCTGTCCACTTCTAATAGTAACATATTCATAACATTGGAAGTCAAAAAAAATATTAGGTACCACACTATCTCTGGACCGCGCTGGAATGTGAAGCCACGTCACGACCGCGAGGGGGTGAAAGGGGAACGGGAGGGCGTTCCCCTTTCAGCCCCTCGCCCTTGTCCTGTTGCGTCAGTACGGTTTTCATTACTGAATCTGAAGCTGTTCCAATATACCCGATAAATCATTCTTATCGCCTTATATTGGTACTCGTGAATTGCAATTTCCATACAAACTTCTATCGCTGGTAAGCTATACGTCCTCCCATTGACAGACAGCGTCTACGGTACGTTACCGTCGATAAGTTTATTGGGACAGAAAAGTTAACAATCGTTACGATTTTTATCTCAAGTAGGAGATAGACTGAATATTGGGAACGGCCGTTTGAAGAAGGCTAATCGTATTGCAATATTCATCAAAATGTAAGCCAAAAGTTGTCTGGAGATGGCCGGCCTCTTTTCCAATTCTATTTAATTCATTCTTAACAAAAAATACCAAACCGAACAACAAAAAAACCGAACAAAGGTAAAGTTAATGTGCAACTAAATATGCTTACAAAAACAGTAATGCCTCTTTGCCAAGTAATTAGAATTACTTATAAAACAAAAAAATAATTAATGCAGTGCATATTTAAGACATAAATTGTTAAAACTTGTTAAAGACATAATTACTGCCTGCTTAAATTTACATTTGAACATTAAAATTCTTTTATTTACATTAAGACCAACACAAAGATCTCAATATTTTTTTTCAACTCCTCTACGTTATTTGTCATTTATACAGCCACCATAACTAAAATAAATACATATATTTTTTTATGAAAATAAGGGACGAGACGAGCAGGACGTTCAACTGATGGTAATTGATACACCCTGTCCATTACAATGCAGTGCCACTCAGGATTATTGAAAAACCAAAAATTCTGAGCGGCACCACTCCGTCACCTTGACACATAAGATGTTAAGTCTCATTTCCCCAGTAATTTCACTAGCTACGGCGCCCTTCAGACCGAAATACAATAATGTTGACACATTCCTGCTTCACGGCAAATATATAACTCGAAAGGAACCAGAAAAGATACCTAATGAATATACTTTTCATATTACATGAAATGAATATAACTTGTCATATTGATAATTATCAAAAAAAGCTAAAAAAACAAGAAATTGATCTATAAATGCGTAGAAAGGCAGCTAAATTATAAAATTAAGAGCCATATGGCCTTTCCAGATCTTCTCAAACATATTAGTGAGCGAGCATTATTATATTTTTTTACATAACTTCTTATTCTCCAATGTTCATAAATCCCATTCAACTCATGTGTGTAATCTACAAAATAAATATTTACATTGGACCATAATATTGATATTTTGTCAAATTCTCGCTTCTAAAAAAACATGTTTCTTTAATCATTTGAAATATAAAATAAACATAACCGAGAAAAGAACCATGACAAACTCCTATGCCTGCAGGCTTATCCGAAGAAACGGTTAACGTTTACGTCAACTATCTGAACACTTACACTTAAATATGATTTAAAAAGATCCAAAACTGTATTTTTTCTCTATAATACTTAATTTTAGGAGGAAAATTTTATGAAGGACGCAGTCAAATGCTTTGCACAAATCACAAAAATGCCCAATGCGTCCCGTGACTGATCCCAGTCGTCAGAAATGTATTCAATGAGCGTAATTATGAGCACCAATTATTCATAAATCCCAATTCAAATAATAATAGATTATAAGTTAGTAATTCACAATATGTATTTGTAGCTTTTCTTCGCCGCCGCCCACATTCTCTTGCTACACCAGAGGGATACCAGGAGGGTTGCCGGCCTTTAAGATGAAGATGTACGCGCTTTTTTTTTAAGGTTCTCATGTCCTATTGTCCCGGAAACACTGCACAAGGAAACTCATTCCACACCTTTGTAGTACGTGGAAGAAAGTACCTTGAAAACCGCACTGTGGAGGACCGCCACACATCTAAATGGTGGGGATGACATCCTGGTAGTAGTTTTTCAATATTGTAATTATAAGCAGGTAGCAAAGGTATAGCTGCCTGACTTAAACCAAGTAATAATAATTTGCATTATTTCATAAGTTCAAGAAACACACCCTCATCTATGGATTAATTTAATATTATTGCCAATACTGGAGTACCTAACCTAATACCCAGTATATTCTTAAAAAATTAGTCGAAGAACTCCATAGGTAATTTGTATTTTTTAGATTTATTGATCTTACGATTTTTATAATATGACTCCTTTTAACTTACTTACATTTTACATCAACTGAACATTCTAGAACGTGTTATTTAAGCATATCCTGTGCTTCAAGTCTTTATTAGTTACAATGGGACTTTCAGTGAAGAATTTATTAAATTCAATTGCGATTTCTCTTTCTGAGTTTTTAGCGCAATTATTTTTAATCAAATTGATATAAGTGTCACGGCAACTTGACCTACCAGTTTCATTATTAGTTATATTCCACAATGTCTTTACTTTACTACTAGCACTGTTTTTATTTTATTTATCTATAATGAAACGTGTCTTTACTTCATGACCAACCTTAAAAAGCTTGGAGTTTTTCTTACAAACATGTTAAATTCCTGAAAATTTTTGTTTTGTTTCTCCTGATTATTAACGTTTATGACTTTTGTGGATACCCATTGCTGGACAATATTTAAAACCAGGTTTGTTGGTTGATGTTTATTTAGTTTTCACCACAATGAAAGTATGATATTAAAAAAATTATATCTATACCTCCCAAGAGTGACTCTAACCGTTAAGATCGTCAAATTTTTTGGTCTGAATTTGAATTTATGGTTTTGAATTCCAATCATACAACATCTGTTAATGGTTTGAATTTGAATAATATCTGATAAGTTTTATGTAATAAGTTATTACTACGTAGTCACTCATAGATAATGTAATCTGTTGTTGAATTCATTTTGTGATTGCTTATTATTTTATCCTTTCTACCTTCTGACTAAATTTAAACCTATCTTTACCTAAAGTTCTGGCGTAAAGAAGTCAGAAATTTCGTTCATTTTTATGAAGAGTGAAATCGAAGACGTGCTTCGTTATTCAATATTCATTAAATTTTTATATAAGATATTAAAAAACAACCAAGAAAATTCTTATTGCGAAACAGGGTTCCCATTTTGTTTATTTACTCTAACAATAATTGATCAAATTTATTCGAGTTTTTGTCGCCCTAATGTTTTAAAACGCCTTTATTTTACTTGACTTGTTTTCACGCGTCAAGCCAACGTGGTGATTATAATATTCTCTTTGGTCTCTTAACTAATGAGTTCAAATTTTGCAAAAACGTTTAGTCTGTTTTAAATGACAATACTTAATAAGCTGATTAACGTCATTCTAAATCCAGTATGGCCACAGATTTACAAAATGGCAGAATCGTAAAAATACCAGACAGTAGTTCTTATGCACGTTTTTCTTGCAATTTCGATAAAAATAGACATAAAAACGAAATATAAAATGACATCACATTAAAATCAAAATGGCAGATTTATGTGTTTTTGGGGTTTATAATAAACAATTTAAGAAGTATAAGGATTGCTAGATTTACTTGGATTTACTATGAAGCGTACCTAATGAAATTAAATTTCTTTATTCATTTAGGTACAATTTGTCCAAGTTAGTGACCCTGACTACTAAGCTAGAGGTCCCGGGTTCGAATCACGGAACGTGCAATCATATTTTAAACGATGAACATGTATGTTTGTTTCCGAGCCATGGATGTTTATATGTACGTTTATGTAAGTATATTATTGTAATATCGGTCAAGGAGGAGGCCATGTTTTGAGAAGAACAGGCAAGATACTCACCAAGTGTTATGCTCCCTTTACCTTTTTAATTTTTTTTCGTCTTTATATTACTGAACTTTATAAAAAAATTTCTTCATTAAAGTTTCCTTAATATGACATTTCTCCATCAGTTCTATGAAGTCTCAGTTTTATGAAGTCTGAAAGTGGGAGGCTCCTTTGCACAGGATACCGGCTAGATTATGGGTATCACAGCAGCGCCTATTTCTGCCGTGAAGCAGTAATGTGTAAGCATTATTGTGTTTCGGTCTGAAGGGCGCTGTAGCTAGTGAAATTACTGGGCAAACTAGACTTATCAACTTATGTCTCAAGGAGACGAGCGCAATTGTAGTGCCGATCAGAAGCTTTGGAGTTTTCCAAGAATCCTGAGCGGCACTTCATTATAAGGCAGGGCGTATCAATTGATATGTCTTGCCCATTACAATGCAGTGCTTCTCAGGATTCTTGAAAAACCCAATAATTCTGAGCGGCACTACAATTGCGCTCGTCACCTTGAGACATAAGAAATTAAGTCTCATTTGCCCAGTAATTTCACTAGCAACGGCGGTTCATACCGAAACGCAATAATGTTTACACATTACTGCTTAACGGCAGAAATAGGCACCGTTGTGGTACCCATAATCTAGCCGGCTTCCTGCGCAAAAGAGCCTGCCACTGGTTCCTTAACTACCCCCGCGAGGTTGTTACTATGTTTGTTTGTATGTGTGTGTTAGTATGTAAACCTCCCATAACGTTTGAACGGTTTGACCGAATTCATCGCGCTTAGCGCCATTCGGAAGGGCTTGGCCAAACTTACATTAAATGCAATTTGGACCGATTCAGACTAACAGATTTTGAGAGATCTCAAACAAAAAAACCACGTCGATTGCCGCCAAGCCGGTCAAATTCGGTTGATTAGTTCGAGAGATATCGCGAATGAAAGAAAACTGAAAAAAAGTGTTTATTCGGTTTTCTTATTCTTTCTAACTTCTAAATTAAATTAAATCAGTTGATGGATTCAAAAGTTATTGCGGTTTGAACATTCAAAAAATAGTTTTCTATGAAACTTCGATCAGACAGCTCTTCGAGCTCAAAAGCGTAGAAAAGAAAAAAAATCTCTTTGCATAACATAACACATAAATTGCATTTTTAAGCTCGAAGTGCTCGAAATCATCATAACTGCAACCACAGAACAGGTTAAAAGACATCTCTATAAACTATTCTGTGAGCGCAACTGATCTATTACTTCTACTATACTATACTCTGCCTATTACAACTAGATATGGAATTACCGGGAAGTTACAGGGACGGTCTTCAGAATCAACTGTTTTCCTAATTTTTTATATTATTATTTAATTATGTTGATATTATCTTGATTTTATATCTGATATTAATCAAGCAATTTTGGGAATAAAAAAATCACTTGAATCGTGGTATCATAAAACTAAACGATCGCTTTTTTATTTTAATATTCCACACGCGCAATGCATCATGCTCACAGCTACAGATAAATTAAATTATTTAAACTTTCATGATACATCATTTATAACTTTATTTGTTTTTATAGGCTTTATATTAGCTTCACCTGTATGTTTGTATGTATGTTTAACCGACTTCTTTGGGCGCGATTTTGACCCACTTTAAATGGCTAGATTTCGTTCAAACTTTGTAGATTTATCAAGGACCGATAACTTTACACTAATTTGACTAAAAAATAAAAAATAAATAATAGTTAAAAAAAACTAAAACGAACACTTTATATTAAATTCAACTAAAAAATAGAAAATCAATTTAAATTGAAAATAGTGTATAAAAATATATTTTATTCTAAAAAAAGCGTGGGGTGCTTTTTAAGATATTATTAAAATAATAATTCTTCTACGCCCCACGCTTTTTTTACAATAAAATATATTTTTTTACACTATTTTCAATTTAAATTTATTTTCTATTTTTTAGTTGAATTTTATATAAAGCGCGCTTTTTAGTTTTTTTTTACTATTATTTATTACTGCTTTACTCACAGTTTGTTAGATTTACGGATTCTGAGAGACTGGGGGCCGCAGCCTTATATTGTCTGTCATGTTTATGTGGTGTTTAACTGTAATCGCCAAGCTTTGCGGGCGGGTTGGCGATCGCAGTTGTGGTGATATCTCAGAAGGATGTTGCTGCCCATCCTCCATTCCATGTATTTCTCAGTCGCCAACACCCACGGGAGGATATGGGGTGGTGCTATTCTGGTGCGACACCACATGCACAACGGCCACGCACAATCCGAAACGAATCGAAAGTTGGAAATGCGGTAGCGGTACTTTAAAAATGCGGATTTTCAACAAAAAAAGCGGAACTTCTAGTTTAAACAATATATATTAACACGAACAATCGATAATGTACCTAACATTATCGATTGTTCTTTCTCCATAAGCTTCATTTTTTTATATGTTTATTCATACCAGGAAAAGAGATTTTATAAATTAAAGGGAATATGTCAGTGGTCATAAAAACATGTGAGTGTTTAAAAGGAATTTTATTCTTATTCCTTATTCGATGGAAAATACATCCTCAGCATTGTCTCCCGACTCTTCGACCTCTGCTTTTGGAATGATGTAAATCTGTTTGACAGTCATCTTTGCCAACGTGTTTGGAGAAGCTTTGAAATTTTTATTTTTTATTGACTGTTGGTGTAATTAGACGATTTCGCTTGTCAGTTTTTATATTATTTATTTTTGAAAATTTCCTTTCTGCATTTGAAATAGGAACTGACAGAGCTGTGAGCGCGAAGTTAGGAAGATTTGTGAACAGCCACTCACCAATTTCGTCTTTCACCATTCATTCAATAAGTCACCATTTTTTCGTGTACTACTGTTACAACAGTCTTTTCAGATTGGAAGTATTCATTCAACCGAGAAAATTTTCAACTTGTTCAAAAGTTGAACATGACATGGAACTAACTAGTCTCAAAAAAAGCGGAACTGCGTTAGTTAAAAGCGGAAGGCGGTCCATTATCAAGAAAGGCGGTGTAAAAAGCGGAAAAGCTGTACATCTGGCAACACTTGTACCAACTCCTACAAACCGTGAGTAAACCTTACCAGGAGGCTCTTTTTTACAGGATGCCGGCTAGATTAGATTTTGACGTTTAAGTATGTCTGTTGCATCACTATACATATTGTATTGTGATTGAAATGATTTGTTAATCGATGAAAATGTAAATCTTGATATATAAAAGAGTGGTAATGAGTTTGCTGCTACTTCTTCTCATTAGCTCAACCCTTTACGTAATGAGTAAGCAGTAATGTGTAAGCATGAATTACTGAGTTTCGGTCTGAAGGGCGCCGTACCTAGTGAAATTACTGGGCAAAGAGGCCTAACATCTCAGAACTTCTGGAGTTTTTCAAGAATCCTGAACCATTTCCAAGCTGAACGTCCTGCTCGTCTCGTCCCTTATTTTCACTAAAAAAACACACAAAGCAACAAATAAACATTCACACGAACATATCGGTAACACAACCATGAACATTTTTCCCACACGATAATGCACAGCACGCCAGAACAGTTTTCACTTTAAATATCTCCAAATAGACGATCGATAGCCTCATCAAACAACCAAAACAATTTAAATTTCCTCCATTTCTGTCAGCCGGTGAACAAATGGGACAGCTGATAAGCTAGAACGCCATTATAGCTGACAGCTTCTAAATTAATAGTAAACTTCACCGCGTTATAATTCTAATAATGTTTCTTTGGAGTTTCGGTGATGAGAATTTTACTGCTTATTTACACTTATACTGTTTTTGAAGTGAAACCTTCTTTATTATTGGGCACTTTTTGCTTGGTGAAAATCTAATAGATTCACGTCACCGACATGCTCATGACTGGCGCAATACAGTTAGATACTTTTTGGATGGGTGAAATGTCGTGAGTTCGCGTCACCGACATGCTTGTGACTGGCGCACGCGATAAATAAATAATAATAAAAAATTAACATAATATAGTCAGACACTTTGGATGGGTGAAATCCCGTGAGTTCGCGTCACCGAAATGCTTGTAGCTGTGTATCTGTAGCTATACAGCTGCCGTATAACATAAGTGATAAATGAAATTAAATCGATTTAGTAAAGAGTTTAAAGTACATATACTTTGCATTGTTGTAATAGTTTTTTTATTTAAATTAATAAATTGTTTTTAAACATTCAAATTTAAATACTAAATCTAAATCTTCAATTTTATTGGTAGTCTCTACAACTTCCAATTTTGTGTTTTGATAGAAGAGAGAGTAGGGGTCACTTGATGGGAGGTTATTTACCAAAGGAAGGAAAAATAGACTTTCAGATTGATGTAGGCGCTCTAAAAATTGAATCGTAATCCACCTTAATGTAATTTTCCCATAGTCATAATAAACAAGTAGGTTAAAATATCGTGAATGAAAGTTCGATTTGAAATTTCATAAAGTTTAAAAAAATATATATTAAATCAATTTATTTATGTAACTTATTTTCAATATTATATTAAAACAAATAAAATCACTATTTCAACAATGCATAGTACATTAGCAATAGCAACAATAAAAGGCATAAAAGGCATTTAAAATTGATTCCTTTAGAATTCTTTTTGATGTCATTTCTTATACTACTAGATACTACTACCGCTTCGGAAACAAATGGCGCTCTGAGAGTGAAGAAGCGGCGCAAGAAACTCTCCCAGCATTCTTTTTTTTGCGCTCTTTTCAATAAAAATATACAATATTGTACAGTCGCTATAAAATAATCACAATCTAGTCCCTGGCTGTCCGATCATTTAGATATTCAGCAGTGGAGTAATAGGATTTACGACAGAGCCATTTTTTTTATAAAACGTTTAAATTTATTTATAGATAATGCCTGAACAGTGGCTGGGACTTTATTTTAGAAATGTATACATTTACCCTTAAAGCTATTATGTATCTTATGAAGCCTACTAGAATTAGTTACAAGCAATCCCTTATTTCTAGTGTTATAATAATGAAAATCACTATTAAGAGCAAAAAGGTGACGATTTTTGTGAACATATATTAAATTTTCATAAATGTACTGACAATAAACAGTCATAATATTTATTTCTTTAAATTTTTCTTTGAGAGACTGTCTATAACCAAGCTGATATATAGCACGAACAGCTCTCTTTTGCAGTGCAAACACTATATCAATATCAGCAGCATGACCCCATAGTAATATACCGTACGTCATGATGCTGTGAAAATAACTAAAGTACACTAATCTAGCGGTCGCAACATTCGTGTACTCTCTAATCTTTCTAACTGCATATGCCGCAGAGCTGAGTCTATCTGCTAGATGGGTAATATGTGGACCCCACTGAAGCTTTTTATCTAACGTGATACCCAAGAAGACCGTAGTGTCCACAAGTTCCAATCTCTGGTCATTTATAAGTACGTTGGTTTATACCTCCGCTGTGTTTGGTGTAATGAACCGTAAACACTTTGTTTTTTTACTGTTTAAGTGCAGATTATTCGTCTCAAACCAACGCACTATCTTTGAGAGTGCATTGCTTACCTCGTCATCAATATCCGCACGTCGCTTCACTTTAAAAATAAGTGAAGTATCATCAGCAAACAATACAATCTCATGGCTATCATCTACCATAAACGGTAGATCGTTAATATATATAAGAAACAAGAAAGGACCGAGAATAGAACCCTGTGGAACACCTATTCCCACAGGTTTGCCATTTACATCGACTATCTGAACTCTTTCGCTTAAATATGATTTTAACAGATTTAGGGCTCTATTTTTCACTCCATAATGCTTTAGTTTTAGGAGTAAAGTTTCATGGTGGACGCAGTCAAATGCTTTTGACAAATCACAAAAAATGCCCAATGCATCCTGTGACTCCCAGGCGTCGAAGATGTGCTCAATGAGTCTAGTACCCGCATTAATTGTTGATAAGCCCCTAGTGAAACCAAACCGATTTTTGTTCATTAATTTATAAAAATGCATTTGTAGCTGTTGAAGCAAAAGTTTTTCAAAAATTTTACTAAAAAGAGGCAGCACTGAAATAGGTCTGAAATTAGCAGGGTCAAAAGAACTGCCCGATTTAAACAAAGGTATAACTTTGCTGTATTTCATGAGGTCAGGGAACACACCCTCATCTATGCATTCATTAAATATTATTGCTAATTCAGGTGCTATAATGTCAAGTTTGTATTTAACAATATTAGTCGAATGGCCCCATAGGTGTTTTGTATTTTTTAGGTTAATTAATTTGAAGATTTTTATTATATCGCTACCTGTAACATACTTAAATTTCAAATCAGTAGAAGATACTGGTACGTGTAATTTAAGCATATCATATGCTGCTTTTGGCGAAGAGTTAAGGTATTTGGTCGTGACAATCGGGATTTCGGAGAAGTATTTATCAAATTCATTTGCAATTTCTATTTCCGAATTTATAACGCGATTATTAATATTTAAACAGATAGAGGTGTTACGGCAATTCGATCTACCAGTTTCATTGTTAATTACACTCCAAGTCGCTTTTACTTTATTATTACTGTTTTTAATTTTATCTGCAATGAAACGTGTTTTCGCTTCATGACAAACTATTTTAAAGAGCTTGGAGTATTTTTTTTACATATATTTTAAATTCTTCACTATTATTGTAATGTTTCTCATAATAAAGGTCATATAAGCGTTTACGACTTTTGTGGATACCCATTGTTGCCCAATCATTAAAACTATGTTTGTTGTTTACTGTCACCGTTACTGGAGTAAAAATCCTGTCAAATTCCTCACAGAAGGAATTGAAGACTAAGTTGTAGTGTAAATTAGCAGTTTCGCCACAGTGTAAAAATGGTATTGTATTTACCAAATTATTTTCTAAACCTCTCAAGACGGCTACCCGTAACTGGTATAATCGTCACCTTTTTTGGTCTGACATTGTCCAATCTTGTATTTACTTTTATAAGTTGCCCACTATGGTCAGACTGAAGATTATTAATTATGAGTTTACTAGTAATAGTAACATCTGTAAAAATATTATCTAAACAGGTTGCTGTTGTAGAAGTGATTCTAGTAGGTTCCCAAAATACATTGAACAAATTAAAACTTTGAAATAAATTTTTAAGGCTAGTACAATTGGCCGAAGGTTCAAGCAAGTTTATATTGAAATCTCCACACACTATAATTGACTTGCTAGTTTTGCTAAATTTTGATAGTACCTCCTCCATTCTATGTTGGAATTGTTCATATGATGCAGTGGGGGGGCGGTATACACTTACAATAATAAATTGCTCTAGTTCTATACAAGCTATCTCAATTAGTTGTTCTATAGAGAGATTAACAATATCTCTTCTATTTTTACATTTTAATCTATTATTAATAATAATTAGGGAACCTCCATGTATTGCCCTACTTCTACAAAACGAACTGACTACTTTATGTTCTCTAAAACTAAACTGGAGCTGATGACTCTTACGCCAATGTTCTGTAATACATAACATATCTATATTACAGCAGCTCAAAAACAGTTAAATTTCTAATTCCTTACTTGAGATACCTTGTATATTCTGGTGAACAATATTTATGAGCTTTATATTATGATTATCTATAGCAGTAACATTTATATTTGGTGAATATATTAATTCATTGAACTTTTCACTAAATCTATTAATTTTTTTTTATGGAATAGGAGGACAAACGAGCGTACGGGTCACCTGGTGTTAAGTGATCACCGCCATTCATCCATTCAATTTCACTTATAAGATATACACAGCACTAATGTTGCACAATACGTCAGCTATATAGCCTGCCTACAAAAGGAATTATTTATAAACTTAGCACCTAAGACTAAATAATGTAAAATTTTTATATGTGAAATTCTGTTGGTGGTTCGAATAAAATAAAATATAATATAAAATATCTGCAGATATACTGCTATAAGCATTTTGGTGACGCGAACTCGTGAGTTCGTGTCTCGTGCTTTAACACATCCAAAAAGTGTCTAGCTATAGTATATTTATATTTATTTTTTTAATTATTTATTTATCGCGTGCGCCAGTCGTCAGCATGTTGGTGACGCGAACTCACGACATTTCACCCATCCAAAAAGTATCTAACTATATTGCGCCAGTGAGCGTGTCGATGATGCAAACCAAAAGACTTCCTATCAAAAAGTGGCCAAGGAGTTTTCACTTCAATTATGTTCACCCTGACAGTTGAACAAAGCATACAAGATTTTATAACGAGACGTCACTCCAACCGTTAGATCAGTTGGTTAGAGCAACGGCACGGAACGCCGGAGGTCGTGAGTCCGCGTCCCACATCGTTCGTAAAATTTTGTTGTTTTTCAAATTTTATTTGTGTATTAATCCTAGAAGTGGGGGTTATCACTTTAAAAAAAAATTACAAATTTTTCAATTATGTTTTCAAAACAGCATCTCTTACACTAAACTTAGGCGTTAACTTTGTTTAACATTGTACAAGTATTGGATGTACGATATGGATATTGGCTATCGGTGATTTGTTGCCGTGGCAACTCAATTATTGATATTTCATTAGCCGACCACCAATGACCGGCACCTATCCTAACCGGATCTAAATATAGTAAACTAATAACGGCCTATCCGTTCTATTATTTACTTAGCTCTGGTATAAATAAGTGATGTAACATTATGATTCCTTTATAAAAAAACAGAGAAAAGCGAGTTGGATTCGCTCACCTCCTCCTTACATATTTTTAGGTAACTACTATATATATATATTATATCTATACTATACTTATAAAAAGGGGAAAAGGTTTTTTTTTTCATTCGTCATAAATCTTAAGCTTAGGAGCCTATTTCTTCCGAGAAGCAGCAATGTGTAAAAATTATTTTGTTTCGATATGAAGGGCGCTGTAGCTAATGAAATTAATCGGCAAATGAGACTTAACATCTTACGTCTGAAGGTGACGAGCGCTATTGTTGTGCCGCTCAGAATTTTTTGGTTTTTCAAGAATCCTGAGCGGCACTATATTGTAATGGGCAGGGCGTATCAATTACCATCAGCTGAACGTCCTTATTAACATGAAAAAAAAATTACGTCTAAATAGACTGTGAAAGCTCTGAAAACGTCAAAAAATATTTAAGTTAACAGTTAAGTTTTATTTTGAGCTACCACATTTTAGTTCTCCTAAGTAAAATAAAATGAAAGAATATTAGACAACCTAAAAGTCAATCGAATTATTACAATAATACTAGGTGACCCAGCAAATGTTGTATTGCCGATATTAAAATCGAGATACAAAAGTAACTGTTGATCGTAGATGGGTGAAAATTTGAAGTTGTATGTATTTTTTAATGCTGACTCATAATCAAACCAATTAAAAAAAAAATAAAAAAAAAATTCGTGCGGACCACTCTTACATTTAGGGGGATGAAAAATAGATGTTGTCCGATTCTCAGACCAACCCAATATGCACTCAAAATTTCATGAGAATCGGTCAAGCCGTTTCACAGGAGTTCAATGTTTAACACCATGACACGAGAATTATATATATTAGATTATAATGTAGTTACAAGTATTGTTAGGTTCCTCAACTGCGCTGGCTCCTATAGTCATAATCTACTTACAATTAGGTAGTGGTAATCGCAATCTCTTAGCCTTCAGGGTTGATCTGTTGATACTTACCTGAAAAAGAAAATAATACAGTTAAGTTTGAGAAAGATTGTACAAAAAATTTTACTAATACATTTTATAAGTTGGATGCAGTAATAGATAAGAAAGGGTCGAGGATTGATTTATCTGCTAATAGTTACTGTTCGGTCCTTGCATTGTATATTGTTTGGTAAAGTGCCAGTTAATTTCAACTGTGGAGATCGAACTTGCTAAGGTGCCATCTATCGCTACTGTACTTCAACTCTAAGTTGAAACCGGTAGCAAACGGTGGCGCTACGCGCGACAATCACGTGACGTATGTGTGGGCGCAACTCATATGCCTACACAAGTTCTCTTCCGCTTGCGACCGCCATACGAGAAGGTGCCGTCCGAGACGTTCTGGGCCGCCCCTCGAGTGGTGTTGAACCACGTGGGTTCCCGTAGTGCCGTGCACCGGTGGATGCTGTGTGGCGAGGAGCAGTAAAAGTAGGTAGTATATGCATTGTTCCTTTTTTCACAGTTGTTTTATTGCGCCTACCAAATGGTCTACAGTCCATTCTTAAAATCGAACAGTTACCTAGTACTAGTTGATGCTTGTAGCCACGTCTGGAAACTCAAAAATTTCAGATAGAAAAAGAAATATATTTGTATACCCTATGGTAATAGGGAGTGACAATAACACAACATATTGCAACAACACTTGGTAAACGTCATGAAACTATATCAACTCATAAAGGGGCTTTGACATGGGGAGAAGAACTAATAAGAAACTCCCAGCCCATCTTAAATCATATAATAACATAGCTTACTTACTATAACACTATACAATTGTAGGTAGCCTGCACAGAATCTACTATACTATAGTAAGCCTTCTTTGACTAAGAAGCTTTTATGTATTTCGTATGAATTTGTGTTCAGTGAATAAAAGTAATAATTTATTTTGTTTCACAAAAAGTGCCGTTCCTAGTTAACAATAAATAAATGCAAAAAAAAAACAGTTTAGTATTTACATAAAAGTTTTAGCAGCTGACGTCGAACTAGGAAGAATCTGTATTTCGGCTTACAGGCCACCCCCCTCGAATCACAAAAAATAATTTACTTATATGTTTTGCATTGCATTGCTGAACGGGCACCTAGCCAGAACGGGTCTCAGTTAATCAACCTCTGCTGATTTTGCTGCGAAGCCGCTGAAGATCCCATATACATCCTTCTGGAATGCGAGGCCATTGCCAGAATCAGGCTGGTGTGTCTTAAAACACCCTCACTCAGAGCAGGGGACGTGCCCTACCTGGATGCTCTGAGGATCCTACGCTTCTTAAATTTTGATAGGTCATGAGAATACAATTTAAATCCTTGAATTTGAATATGATGGAGCCCTCTCGCTAACTTATTAGAATAGTGTTAAGTGCCTCGTTAAATTCACATTGAATTTTATGGAAGAGAAAGACAAACTAGATACATCAGCAACAGGTTATCAACTGTAAAATAGATCCTGTAGATGAAGGTACAACCGGAGAGTTGAACAAGGCATGTTGTTGGCGAGAGTTGGCAGAGCGACCGCACGAAACGCGAGAGGTTGCGGGTTTGAATCCCGCATAGTTCATAAATATGCCGGTCACCTGATGGTAGCTGAGCATCGCGGCCCATCCTAAAAATATTAAATACCTACTAACCAAGAAAATTTTAAATGTGTGTATTTCGACGAGTAATAATTTCTCAACGTATTGCTTGTCTAGTCGAAATCTTTATTCGTATGAATTACATTTTTTTAAGTAATTCATCCGCTGTTTATAAACTCTCTCACAATAGGCGTCTGTTGTCACTCAAAATTCAAAATTCAAATTCAAATAATTTTATTCAAAATAGGATATGATTTCACTTATTGTTCGAAAAAGTATGCCTCAGACCTGAGAAGAACGGGTGCAAGAAACTCAGCGGGCTTCTTTTTTTTATAAAAATATGGTTGTAATATCGTACAATAAAACTTATTACTTTATCTCGAAGTTTCAAAATAAAGATATAATATATTATATTAGTCACTATTCTCCCGAATTTGAACGGTTATTGAATGACAAGACGGCCGGTAACTGTTACAGTATTCTGACGGTAAAAAATGTTATAGAAATGTTAAAATCGTTCATTTCATATAAATTTCTTACTGATAGATATTGATCTCCCCCTCATCCGTTGATCTTGACATTTATCTGATAGGTCATCATGACCTATCAGATAAATGCCATTACGTTTGGTATTTATAGAAACAGTCTTCAAATGGTAGTTAATATTACTGGACATACCATAAACTATCCGTTTTTTTCTTTATAGCAACTGGACATTAGTTAGACAAAATAGGAGTTCTATAGATAAGACTAAATTAAAAATTATTATACCAACGTCATTAATTTTCTTTTCTTACTTAGTACATATGGGCGCAAATCGCCACCTACCGTCAATTGTTTGCAACTATTGATATTTATGTTTAAGTTAATCGTTAAAATGAGTATATTATTATAGATATATAAGATTTAAATACAAATGCCTATTTGTTAACATAAAACTGTTATTTGTCTAACTAATTTAATAGACACTGTTTTGACTGTTTGAATTGTTTGAAGGTGTTTGATGTTTCATTTATTGTTAAAATACTTAATTGAATGTGTAAATGTTCAAATTAATTTGTTTTAGAATTAATATCTTTATTCTGTAGCAAACTTTATTATTTTATGCAATAAGTCTTTCTTAATTTTATTTCGAAACTTGCTTGCAGCGCCATCTTCTTACTTCGTAATGTTTGTTCAAATTAAATGAATAAACTATTATATAAATCATTTGAAGTTATATAAATTCACTAAAACATTTATTGAGCTGTATTTAGGGATTATTTTACAATACTTAATTTTATTTGTGTTTTAAAAGAAGTTGTATCTACTCTGTTTCATCTATTGTACGGAAGCTATAAAAGCGGTTGTTTTATGTAAAGATGGTTCATATCTATACTAGCAGTTGTGCTTCAATAAACTGAGAAATTCTTAGTGTTGTATTTCTTCATGATGGACAATTCAAGGAAACCCTAGTTTAACGCCGACATACACATACACACACACACTCACACACACACACACACCACGTGCGCTAATTCTTTTTATTTTTATTTTGATCTTATCTATTAGTTATAAGTTTCCCATTTGTTAACCTTCGGGTATAGTACCCTAAAGATGAACCTAGGGTTAAGGGCTCCATCATAGGTCTCGGTATTCTGTTTTACAATAAAGTAACAGACAGTATACTCACTGAGCACAAATTTAAGGAATGCACATAAACTGCATCAATAACTTCAATGAACACAAGTTCCGTTCGCCTGATCATCAAAATGCCACCCAACACCATATTCAAATTCAAATATTTTTCTCCAAAATAGGATGTGACATCACTTTTTGAAAGTCAAACTACCACCCATTCCAAAAAGAATGCCTGTGAAGAATGGACGCAACAAACTCAGCGGCTTTTAAAAAAAATATGTTTACAAAGTAATATTGTACAGTTAAACTTATTATTTAATAGCCTGAGGGCGGTCGCTCCATTTCCATTCTGTGAAATCATTAAGAAAGTCATTTATACTATAGTAAGCACCATAAAGTGTACCACACAAACGTTTTTTAAAAATTCTTTTGAGTAACGTAATACTTTTGTTTTGAACATTTTCTAGGATCTTGTTGTAAAAGCATATACATCGCCCCACTAAAGACTTAGGTACACACGACTTAGCCGAGTAGTGGGCATAACAAGTTTATGTTTGTTCATACATGAACCGCCTCCAAAAGGAACACACTCCTCAATGTAACTTGGAGTATATCTCTCCCCACGTCGATAGACTCTGCCGCGATCGTCTGCACCATTTCAACAAGTCCTACACTCATCTGTGAACAATATGAA
Source organism: Leptidea juvernica (assembly GCA_949711755.1). Lineage (NCBI taxonomy): Eukaryota > Metazoa > Arthropoda > Insecta > Lepidoptera > Pieridae > Leptidea > Leptidea juvernica. Next base: position 2,030,702 of record CATIXQ010000027.1, read on the forward strand.
GGTCTAGTACTCTTCAGTCCAATTAAGATGTTCACGCGCAAATCTTAAACGAGTTTGGACCATTTGCTGGACTAAAAGGGGTGATTGCTGCTTCCTTAAGGCGACACTAAATGCCAGCGACCTTGAGCGATATGAGTTCACGGCTGCCGGCCCGCCATCTATGCAACAAAGCCAATATTTTCAAAATTGTTGGGTGGAAAACAGTTTATATGCTTACAATCCTCGTTATTCACTACTAATCTGAATAAATAAACCTACACAAAAAAGTACAAGCTATAAGAATAACTTTTCTGAGAGAAGTAGGTACCAAAAAATGCGACACACCATGCCAAAAAACTTGTTTAACTTCAAAGAAAAGTGGTAGTTCAAAAAGGCTCGGCAATGTTCACTTTAACCAACAGCAAGCATTAGCAACCTACAAATAAGACCTAAGGATATGTGTAACAGGATTAAGTAGAGTTCATAGCTCCAAATGTAAATACTTTCACCACAAAACTTGTCAAAAAACACCATGTTTGCGTGTTTTCTGCTTACTCTTCGCCTTAAGCCTCCACCTTATTGTTCGTGCACTCACTTTTACTTCTCGCACTTCATTGTTGTGAAGTTTACTGACGCGAAGAAACGATTTCGTAGGGTGGCTCGAGTCCTGCCAATACCGCGTCTTCTTTTGTAAGACCCTGTCTCTACAAACCTTCGGTATACATGTGGGAGGCGCCTTTGCACAGGATGTCGGCTAGATTATTGGTACCACAACGCCGCCTTTATCTGCCGTGAAGCGGTAATGTGTAAACATTATTGTGTTTCGGTCAGAACGGTGCTGTAGCTAGTAAAATTACTGAGTTCATTTGCTTAACATCTTACCTCTCAAGGTGACGAGCAAAATTGTAGTTCCGGTGATAATTTTTGGATTTTACAAAATCATCCTGCTCGTCTCGTCCCTTATTGTCATAAAAAAAAATCTTAAGAAACCGGTAAATAGAAACCAGACAGAGGTTTCTATTTAAATTTCTAGTAATCGTGTGTTGATCTAAGCTTTAGCGCACTAATGCTGCAATTTGAGAGGCTTGTTCGAAAATAGTATCCATATTTTTGATACGAAACTTTTACCTTGACACACCCTGTTAAGTCTCATTTGCCCAGTAATTTCACTAGCTACGACGCCCTTCAGATTGAAATAATATAATATAAAATACGAACAAACAGCTCCTTAATTAAGCACTTTCAAACGCACGCACGTTTTGATGTGAGCGATATACGAATATAAGGGCACTTACAATTTAGTCAGTCGGAACCGCACTGCCGCCCCTATTCGAAAGCAAGACCGTAAAGACGTATATTTTTATTTAAAATAGGATTTAAAATCACTTATTGAACGTAAAAACTTCAACCCATTAAAAAAATTACGACCCAGAACTAAGGGAAATACTGCCTGTATTAAACTTACGTACAAAAAACTTATCGGACTTCTTTTTTTTTATGAAAATGTCGTCATAATACAATTTTGTACAATAAAATTTACTGTTGAGCAGCCTGAGGTCTGTAGCTACAATCCAAAACTATGAAAGTATATCATTTAAGAAAAGTTATTTATCTTATTCACATATTTTTTTACGTAATCCTTTTGAATTCCGTAACACTATAATCGATTTTCTGGGATCATGATGTAAAAGCATAATATTATACATCACGCAACAAAAGACTTACTAACTCGACCTGTTCTTAAGTGATCACCGCCGCCCACAATCTCTTGCAACACCAGAGGAATCACAGGAGCGTTGCCGGCCTTTAAGGAACGCGCTTTTTTTGAAGGTACCCATACTTAACCAGGACTTAGGATTACCAAGTTATATTTGTTTCTGGTGCTTACATTAATGATACAATTTAATAGTTTTATAGTCTCTAGTTTAAAAAAAATTGTGAGCCGTCGCGGAAAGCCTCGCAGATGTACAACAATAATTATTGTATAAAAGGATAGTTTACGACAGGATCTCTGATATCTTGAGTTTCTGGCCAACTAGCCACTTACCGACAACTTGCCGTCAATTTCTGAATTTACAACTATTGGCGAAAATTTGTTGACAGCTTGAGGAGAAAGTTGGCGACAATCTATTGCCGTAATATTTCACTTAATTAGTTGGCAAACTTGTCGTTGACGAAGTAGACAGGAAACAGCTTCAGACAGACTTCTTGTTATTTATACTTAAAAATATATAATATTTAAGTATTACCAAGGGCTAATATAAAAATTAGCTGCATGATCTGTGACTATCAGAATAATAAAATCTAACATAACATTAAGGTACTTGTTGCGGCTTCAGAACAATCCCTTATACTTCTCCTGAAAGCCATTAATTCAGTCCATTTCAAACTTTCCCTCCTTACATGCCTTTTTTTTTTAGTTGTAGTTATATATGTTTTTTTTTATGGAATAGCACGACAAACGAGCGTACGGGTCACCTGGTGTTAAGTGATCACCGCCGCCCACATTCTCTTGCAACACCAGAGAATCACAAGAGCGTTGCCGGCCTGTATGGTTACCAAAACATTAAGTATTAGTGACGTGTGAATTGGCAAAAGAGTTGTGCTCCTGACAGTGAGTATTCCTTCCAAAACTTCCAGGTTTGTAGCCACTAGATTTGTTCTTGTTTGAGGCCAACTAGGTTTTGATATTCTTTGTTTCGGTGACTTAGGTAATCTGAAATATATCTAACATATGCACCAATCCATACAAGTGTTCATGTGCCAACAGTACTTAACTCTTGTGCTATCACTACATATTAAGTCCTCCGCCGCGTCTATCTGTCTATTTGAGATTAACTCAAAAACTACTGCACCGATTTTCAGGCTGTTTTCACTAATAAATAGCGTGATTCTCGAGGAAATTTTAGTATATAATTTATTTAGTTTTGTATATATTTTATATGCATAAAAGATAATTGTTGGAGGTGTCGGTAAAAAATAAGCCGTTTTCAACGAAAATGCTGTCTAAACCCTTTGAGATATAACAGAACAATGTATGGTGGAATTTTGTATCTAATATAAGCCTACAGAAAAGGCTGAGATGGTATATGTCTATCTCTTAAGGATAACTAACTATATCAATTTTAATAATTAAAAAATTGTCAATTATAAAGCGGTAATGTAAAACCTGTTTACACAAATACGACATTAATCCTTATCAGTGTATTACAACAAATTATGACTTTAGACTACATGATTCTCTAATAGTCAGGTCTGTCAGGTACTTTTTTTAACCGACTTCAAAAATGAGGAGGTACTCAATTCGATCGGTTTTTTTTTATTTTTTTTTATTTAATGGATCACCAACATAAGAAATAGTAGTTACAGTTTTAATAATTACATTGCATTAACTTATAAAATGTAACTTTTCTTACAATAATCAGAGCATGCTTTGTGTTACAAAAATTATTAGTAAGGAGAAATCAAAAAAAAAATTAATTGAAATTAGAAAATTACGAGCTATTTATATTAATTACAAATTTGTGAATGCAATATTCCAACCAATTTATTATATAAGACTATATAAGACCTAAGTATTACATTCTTAATAAGCTTTAATTTAAAGTTGTTAAGACTATCGAAATTAATGTCGATATTTGGACTTTTCTTTGTATAGTCATTATAGCGACGAGAAATGCGTACCACAGGTGAATCACGTCCTAGATTGGTTTTACAGAAACTTGGCTCAAACAAATCACATAGATGTCGTGGTATTCTGGCAGGAAAGGAAGGAATTTTTTATGTATGTACACCGATTACTCGAGATTTATGATCCGATTTTTGTGATTCTTCTTTTGTTTGATGAAATATTTGCCGTTTGGTCCCATAAAAATTTAACATAGTTTGGCAAAGTAGTTCTCATTTTATGAACATTTTTTATGAAACTATTTGTCGACGTACGGATGATATAATTGTTTTTTTTTTTGTATAGCTTTTTAGGAGTTTTCATTCCGGTTGATTATACAGGCTGTCCCAAAGTTATGGGACATGAAGGGAAAGTACCTTAAATATCGAAGATAGGCTATTTTACTGAAAGAAGACTTTATGTTATTTTTAAATTTAGTAATTCTACATTCAAAGATTTTCTAAAAATTACTTGCCTCGTCTGGGAATCGAACCGACTTAAATGTAAAAAAAAAAACACCCCTACTGTTATGATGCCAATCGAAAGAATGGCCAAAAACTAATAACTCGTCTTAAGTAACATACTATTTTAAAAGAAAGTTGTCAATTAAGTGGGTATTTTTTTGTAAATTAATTAATTAAATGCTCAAAATGTGATCCCTCTTGTCTTACGCAAATCGCCAATCTTTTAATGAGTCCGCTGCCTGTTGATTTTCTTATCATTTTATGGTGAATACTCGATATGATATGTTACAATTCTGTTTGTAACTCGCCCACGTTCTCGTATCGTTTTTTGTATAGCATATCTTTCACGTATCCCCACAAGAACAAATCTAATGGTGTAAGGTCCGGGGATCTGGCCGGCCATCTAATCGGTCCATTCGTACCAATCCAGTAGGAAAACATTCATTTTACGTTGTTCCTTTCTTTTAAAATACTATTATTATTAATTACTATTACTTAAGAAGAGTTATTAGTTTTTGGCCATTCTTTCAATTGGCATCATAAAAGTAGGGGTGTTTTTTTTTACATTTTAGTCGGTTCGATTCCCAGACGAGGCAAGTAATTTTTAGAAAATCTTTGAATGCAGAAGTACTAACTTTTAAAAATAACATAAAGTCTTCTTTCAGTAAAATAGCCTATCTTCGATATTTAAGGTACTTTCCCTTCATGTCCCATAACTTTGGGACATCCTGTATATTATTATTAACTGACACTAAAAAGTAAAAAAAACTACGTTAAAAAAAACCGACTTCAAAAACTGTAAAGTATCAAATAACTAAAAATTTAAATTTTATTTAATGCACTTCTTATGCAAACCTTTACCTTTAATACTAATAAAATACTATTATTTGTATGTGCTACATATTGATATAGCTTTGAAGTCGGTTCCAAGAAAAATGTAATAGTAGGTACCTACACTCGCCACGCGTGACTTTGAGCAATTGTGACAGAAGGCTGACGCGAGAACATGCAGTAAACTTTGGAATGCAGAACAGCAACGACGAAAATAAGAAATAAATTTTTTATTGAAAAACATAGACTTTTGTAATGTACTGCTATCTTGCGGCAGCAGTCGGCATCACAGAACAGTTAAAAGAGATATTTACCTTCTTGTTGGTCAATTATAGGGCTGCGTTAGAGGTTACGTATATGTGCGAATGCTTGCGTTTATTAATTGACTTTCGCGTGTTGTAAATACATCCACTGGCGACAGTGGTTCATATACAAATTACGCATGATGACTATTCTAATCTCTTAAAACTGTTCTGTGGTCGGTATCAACCGTCTAAACCGAACCTCCGAAGATTAATGAACCGAAAGTTCAACAATCTAGAGACAATTTAAATAAAAGTTAAATTGTGTTAACCCACCTTCAGCTGTGATTAATTGAACGGGTGATTAAAGTGATAAACAAAAGCAGGCCTAACAATAAGATTATAGAAGCTATTATATTATAACTTTTGGGCCGCAAAAGCAGAATTCTTAAATTATGAAAATCATTATGTCTGCTTGCTTTGCACCGCGAATATACCGGCAGATTACAGCCATTGTAAAATATTCTAATTGATTTACGGCCGTTTTCAATAACGTATCTCTAGTTACGAATAAATTGCTATCACCGGTTAATGACAAGATCTTATCTATCCATAGTTATGTCCAATATATGTTAGATGTTAGACGATAGGTTATTGAAATGTAGGTAAGTGTAAAAGGATAGATTTATCTAGCTTTAGTAAGTTAAACTAAGGATAGATAGGTTATTAAAACGTCCGTTAGAAGAGTGTCTGTTCTGAAGAGTGAGTTTTTTTTTTATGATAATAAGGGCGAGACAAGCAGGACGTTCAGCTGATGGTAAGTTATGCGTCTGTATGCCCATTACAATGCAGTGCCGCTCAGGATTCTTGAAAAACCCAAAAATTCTGAGCGGCACTACTATTGCGCTCGCCACCTTGACATAAGATGTTAGGTCTCATTTGCCCGGAAATTTCACTAGCTATGGTGCCCTTCCAGCCGAAATACAATAATGTTTACACATTACTCCTTCACGGCAGAAATAGCCGCCGTTGTGGTACCCATAATCTAGCTGGCATACTGTGCAAAGGAGCCTCTCACTGGTAGTTTCGTGTATGTTCTTCTTATGAGCGCTACTTTTTCAAACGTATTGTAGATTCATTCACATTCTATTTAAAAGAAATATTTATAATGTCGATTCAAAAGCGCTTAGCTTAAGCCTATTTGAATTAGCGCCAGATTCATCATTATTAAAAGCGATATAATTACATAACGACTGCACCTATGGCTATATAAAAAATACATTCATTTAGTTAAAAGTATAGAAAATCAACATGTATAATAGTTAAATTATGTTCTTGAACCTAAGTTATTGAAATAAAAGGTTAAAGCTCGAGATTATAGGTTGAAACGTGATAAAATTTTCATTAAATTAAGTTTTTATGTTAAATATTAGCGCGCACATTAATAAAACTTGTTTATTATTAAAATAGACTATATAATCTATTTTTTGATATTAATATGTCATTACTTCGACCTACGGGATTGTTGCATTAAACTTAAATAAGTAGAGTGTTATATCTTGTATGATGGTATGGAAGGCTTAATGTTCGATTCGTACAATTTTTTTTCGTAATATAAATGTTGTATATTTACCTTTTCAAATTGGTGCAGTCATACATCACCTATTTTCACACGTAGCCTTACATCGAAAGGTAAAAGTTTTCACAAGAAAAGCTTCTATTGCCAGTCTCATACCTAATATTCAGTAAGGTGCTATTTTTATGATACATAAAGAATAAAATATTTCCAAGATATTTTACCAGTGGCTCCTTTGCACAGGACGCCGGCTAGATTATAGATACCCGCCTATTTCTGCCGTGAAGCAGTAATGTATAAACATTACTGTGTTTCGGTCTGAAAGGCGCCGTAGTTAGTGAAATTACTGGGCAAATGAGATTAGACCAAATCTTATGTCTCAAGGTGACTCGCACAATTGTGGTGCTGCGCGTTTAGAATTTTCAGGTTTTCCAATAATCCTGAGCGGCACTGCACTGCTATGAGCAGGGCGTATCAATTACCATCAGCTGAACGTCTTGCTCACCTCGTCCCTTATTATCATAAAAAAAATACATAATTGTAATAAGTTGTATAAATTATATCTAGTGTTAGTTGATATAATATTATCTAATTCAAATAAAACAAATTCGACTTGAATAGACCCTCTATTCAAGTCGAGAAAAGGCTAAAGATGGACTCTGAACCATCGTTTCCTTTGTTTGTCCTAATATTTCATAGTTATTTATGAAATTTATTCTAAATACGAGGCCTCTAAATATAGCATACACTTAGAGTTGCCAGATTTGTGTCAAGTTACCATTCGTACTTTTTAAAAATATTCAATCCTTACTGAAATGATATTTAATTTAAAGTTTGTTATTAATATTAAGAACCACATTTTTACGACGTTTTTCGCCTCGCCCTCGCTAACCGACCGTCAATATCTGCCAAATTACTTTCCCACAAATCACAAGTTTTCCTTGATCCCATTTTCGTTAAAAATGTTAACTTTCCAACCACAATTCAGTTAAAACTTTCGACAGAACTTTAAGTCTATGCTTTGGTAATTGCCTTATAGCCTAGAAAATACTACATTCCTACAGTATATCTAATATGTAAAATTCTCGTGTCACGGTGTGCGGGACCGAACTCCTCCGAAACGGCTTGACCGATTCTCATGAAATTTTGAGTGCATATTGGGTAGGTCTGAGAATCGGACAACATCTATTTTTCATCCCCCTAAATGTTAAGGGTGGTCCACACGAAATTTTCTTATTAATTTTTTTGACATTTTTTTATAAATTTGTTTGATTATGAGTCAGCATTAAAAAATATTCAAATTTTTCACCCATCTACGATCAACAGTTACTTTTGTATCACGATTTTAATATCGGCAATACAACGTTTGCTGGGTCAGCTAGTTATATATATATATTGTAGGTATGTACTACCTGGTAACCGGTGCGCTTTACTTCACCTTAACAAATGTATATTATATAATAAATTTTATATCAAATATCGAATATTTACGAAGTTTGTAAAAATAATTTGTTAATTAAAAAATATGAACGCTTACGAATCCGAATAAAAACAATTCTATCTCTCAAGTTGTATCAAGTGTTAAAAATTGTATTAAAATCGGTTCTCTAGTTTATGAGTTCTATGCGCACAAACAGCGTGACACGAAATTTTCATATATAAAGATTATTTATTATATGGACGATCCCTATAGCCCAGTGCTCAGTGACCCTGCCTACTGATCTAGAGGTCCCGGGTTCGAATCCCGGTAGGTGCAAGCACTTATATGATGAATATGGATGTTTGTTTCCGACTCACGGATATTTATATGTTTTTATGTATACTTTAGTAAATATAAAATCGTATTAAATATATTGTGGTCTTGCACCTATGGCTTTGCCAAGTAATTTGTGTAAAATTGTCATATATAATCTGAATCTCGGAAACGGCTCCAACGATTTTCATAAAATTAAGTATGCAGAGGATTTCGGGGGTGATAAATCGATCTAGCTAGGTTTCAATTTAAAAAAAATGGTTTTATCCATGTTTGAATGAGAAACAGCTACAATAACATTAGAATACAAAGGTAAATTTCGCCACTATATACAAGACTATTATAGCTCAGATGGGACATTGGGTGATCCGGAAAGCAGAAGACCCCGGATCGAATCCAGATGTCCTATTAGTTTTTTTTTTGTTCAAGTTTTGTACATTCTTAAAAATCCGAGCAAGGCTCGGTCGTCCGGATATTATTATATAATAATATCCGGACGACCGAGCCTTGCTCTGATAGATTATATAATCTATCAGACGCAATACAAGTTGCAAAAAGTCAATTGTCTTTTTAAAATCTATAAATGATGAAGAACAGATTAAAGCTTAGATCTGTAATTTGTGTGAAATTATTTTTCTTAAGTATCAACTAATATTTTTGTACTAAATCGGATAAGCTCACGTGCCTTAAATATACAAATTATTTTGTATGGTAGTTCTTTCCATACACACTTTCATACATTCAGTTTAATGGAAAAAGCTATCTTATTAAAATATCAAATTCAAATATTTTTATTTAAAATAGGATTTAAAAAATCACTGAAACGTCTTAAACTACCACCCTGCCTCAGACCTGAGAAGAACGGACGCAAGAAACTCAGCAATGTTATATCGTACAATAAAATGTATTATTTACTAGCCTGAGGGCGGTCACTCCATTCCAAGTCTGTGGTATTATTAAGAAAGTCATTTATGTTATATGTAGTACCTTTAAAACACAAACGTTTTAAAGGAATTATTTTGAAGTGTAGTTACAATCAATACGTGTACCCACGATATATTAAATCTTAATCTATATATATAAAAATGAATTACTGATCGTTAGTCTCGCTAAAACTCGAGAACGGCTTTGGAAAGTTTAGGCCTTGAATTATTTGTAGAAGTCCAGTGAAGGTTTAAAAGTAGAATAAATATGAAAATGTTCAGAATTAAATAAAAACAACAATATTGCTTTTCCTTTGATGTGTCAATCAAATTGAAAGAATAGTTTAAAATGAATAACTAATTAGAATCTTCATATCTTTCTATCTTTCTCAGGAGGTAAAACAAACTTAATTTTAGCTACCTATAGTTGCTAGATTTTATGTACGATTTAATATTTGTTAGTTCTGAGAATCGGTCGTCATCTATTTTTTATACTCGATTTTTTTTTAATTTTTTCTTTTTTCTTTTTACTTTATATGGCAATACAACGTTTGCTGGGTGAACTAGTCGTAAATAAAATATACAATGTCTATCAGTGACATGTGACCGGCTGAAAATTTATAAAAATAGACGCAAAATTATCGATAAAAATCGTTTAAATCTGTTTGTTGCAGTTTTTTTATGCGAGGTTTTTTTTTCGTGATAGACTCTACTCCCGCCCTAATTTTACTGTATCTCGGTATACGTTGGCGCATTTAGCAGTCAAGTCAGATATTTGAAAAAAAATATTGTGCGAACTTTATTATACAGTGTATGAAAAGGCTTGTTGGAAAGGCCTGTCAGAGTTTTTTATGATTTTGTACACTATGAGAGCTATTTAAGAAAATATATGAAAAACCAACAGCAGTTTTTCATCGCCGTAATGATAACGTTTTAAACATATCTATTCAAAAAGGTTATGAAGGAACTAATCAATCCGATAGCGTTGCAATAAGTTGTAATATTAGGAAGCCACACAATCCTTGTTCGACATTGCGACTTAGCCACCGAATCCTTCGATATTCTGCGAGAAATTGAAGCTACGTACTTACTATATCCTAAATCCAATATTATGTAAAGGGATTTTATATTTATATGATTTTGTACTTCATCTATTTAAAATTAATAATCTTTATATATATATTTCTTGTGTGCGTGTGTATGTCACTGAACTCCTCCTGGCTGGACCGATTTGGATGAAATTTTTTGTGTGAGTTCAAGGTGATTCGAGGATGGTTTAGATTCACAATTGAACTACCTCCTAAACGGCTGGACCGATTTTGATGATATTTTTGTGTGTTCCAGTGAATTTGAGATTGGTGTGTGGCTTCAGGTGGATTCGAGAATGGTTTAGATTCACAATTAAACTACCTCCTAAACGGCTGGACCAATTTTGATGATTTTTTTGTTTGTTTCAGTGAATTTGAGTTTGGTTTAGATTCTCAATTCCGTCCATATAATATAATTCTCTCCGTCCATATAAATAAGAATTCCTCTTAACGGCTGGACATATTTTGCAAATTTAAGACGTGTGTACAGGACAACGTCTGTTGGGTCCACTAGTCTATATATATAAAAATGAATTGCTGTTCGTTAGTCTCGCTAAAACTCGAGAACGGCTGAACCGATTTGGCTAATTTTGGTCTCGAATTATTTGTGGATGTCGAGAGAATGTTTAAAAGGTGAATAAATATGAAAATGTTCGGATTTAAATAAAAACAATGATTTTGATTTTTCTTTGATGTGTCCCCAATCGTTCAGAAATCAAATTAAAATAATAGTTTAAAATGAATAACTAATTAGAATCTTCATATTATCATTTTAACTCTCACAGGATGTAAGAAATAAACTTAATTTAAGGTAACTATAGTTGGTAGGTTAACTACAGCTATTGTTAACTATCTATCAGATTATTTTTATGTAGATGAATAAATCTTAAGTTTTAATCTTAAGTCATCATCTATTTCTTATAGACCCCAAAATTTTTAAATATTGTTTTTTTTTTCTTATTACTTTATATGGCAATACAGCGTTTGCTGGGCCAGCTAGTTTCTTATAAAAGGTTCATTTTTAAGAAATAAAAAGACTATCAATAATCTTTTAACTTATAAAATATATCTAACGTATGTCTAATACATATTATTGTATGTGTAACGGGTATGTGTATCTTTGATCTTGATTTTCATTCAATTTAACGTCAGATTCAAGTGAATATTTGTGCCTTTATCAAGCACCGATGACATAATAATTAAAAGAGTCCGTCTTACTTTTATTGGGTTTGTATGTACCTTTATTTGTATTTAACACAATAATTTTTAACGTGATTATTGTCCCTCGAAAACGTCAGCCAAATCATTGTAACATTGACAGTTCTGAACTCAAAGCAAATTTGAAAACAAAATTTATGAACGATGCGGGACTCTAACCCGCGAACTCTCGCGTTCCATGCGAGTGCTCTTCCAACTGAGCCAACCGTTTGAGTGACGTATCGTTGATAAATCTTGTATGCTTTGTGTTCTTCTCTAGTTGTGGTTATTAATCCGAGAAATAAGAGTTATCTCTTTAAAACATAACAAATTGTTTAGATTTGCAAGAGCGATATCTCAAGTCAATTTCCAAATATGCAAATATTTGGGTTGAGCAGGTTATCAACTATAATAAAGTAGATCAAATCAAATCAAATCAAATCAAAATCAGTTTATTCTCCTGTATGTATATCTTTAATCCCTGTATGTGTATCTTTAATCACTGATCCTGTAGATAAAGCCACAGCCTCAGAGTTGAACAAAGCATACAAGATTTATCAACGATATGTCACTCGAACGGTTGGCTCACTTGGAGGAGCTTCATCTACTGCTGTCCCTTAGAAAATATATAATAAATTATTATAGTGTAGGTTTACCAATATTCGTTAAAATATGTTAACAATATTTTAAATTCTAAAGATATTATCTGTTTTTTGTGACCTTATTGTTCAATCAGTAATTGATATTATACGTTTAGAATTAATTTTAATTTTTACAGATGTATTTATTCCAAATTCTTTCCAGACCAGATGAAATTAAGTAAGATTCCACTATTATTTAAGGCGGGTAGCTTTTCTGATCCAATGATCTTAATTGCTACTTCCTTACTATCTGCATTTGGTAAAATCTTTGAAAAGATTGATGAAGAAAAGAGACATTATAATATGAATAAGCTTTTGAACTACCCACATTCGACTAATTGATTTTAATTTGTTCAGAGAATAGCTTAGGAATTATCTTACGATGCAGTTGAAATCTTTTGTTACGTTTGATTGTGTCCACCATAAAATATTAATCTAACCTTAAGGATTATGATTATTATTATACATCATCATCTGGCTTACATGTATCTATGGGGTACCACAAGGCTCTATACTTTCACCCATCTTATTCCTTATCGTTATTACTTCTTTTACAAAAACTTCACGGGATAGCTTTGTTTTCTGACAAAACCTTAGTTTTAATTAAAGTAACACCACATAATTTACCTTTGAATGATGAAAATAAAGATGTCTCCAATGTACTTAACTGGCAAAAAATAAACAACCTAATGTTAAGCAAAAATAATACAAAAATAATTAAATCTGTAAGTACTCTCGTAAACCGTGATTACCTGAAATCTCTATTTAGTTCTTATTATATTCTTAGGTATACATTTACATTAAAAACTCCTGTGGTCAACTAATAGAAAGTTTATCAGATAAATTAAGTTCTGCATCGTATGCCTTAAGGAAAGTTCGCTAACTTACCGACTTAGAAGTAGCTGAAATGTCTATTTCAGGAATTTTCCTAGTGTTGTAACTTACAGGCTATTTTTATGAGGCAATGAATGGCAAATGTGGCGGAAATTCAGGCTATATTTTTGCTACAATAAAGATTGCGTATATTAGAAAATGACCAACTGACTAGTACGTATGTGAATACATACTTTTGTAAAGAAAAAAAATAACTAATTAAAAGAAATTTGATTTCTATCAAAATCATACGAAATAAAAATAACTCAATTTTATGTACAAATAACTCTGCTTTATAAAAAAATGTTATTAGAGTTAGTACTATGGTATAAGTTACAACAACGAAATCCTTAACGAAGAGAATTATCTCTAAAAAGATTCAGAAAATAAACATAATGACTGACAACGCTTTTTATTAGCTTCACCTGTCTGTATGTTTGTTTGTAACCGACTCATTTGGGCGCGATTTTGACCCACTTTTAACGGCCAGATTTCGTGAAAACTTCGTTAATTTATCGAGGAGCGATAACAATACATTAATTTGATAAAATTCATCATAAAATTCCATTCCTCAATTTGCAAAATTATATTTCTGTTAATTTATATAATTTTCATCTTTCGTCTACAAGGCAGGAATTGATGTTAGATTTAAATTTCAAAATAATTTTTCTATTTTTTAGTTTGGTTTTATATAAAAAGATTTTTTTTTGTTTTTTAATTTTTAGTTTTTTTACTAACATTTTATTATTAAATTAAATAGGCTTAGGATATTAGGAACCTTAAAATTAGCAGATATACCTAAGTGACGCGAATGCAATTAAATATTTATTATCCTCTTTATAAAAAAATTATTTTAATTTTATATTTTAAAAGTAATACCTGGGTGAAATTCCTTCGATCGCAACTGCATTACTCACTTTAGTTCAGAATACAAATGAAAGCCATACCCGAACCCGCATTTAAAATTTAATGACAAATAGAAATATTACATGTGCGGAAACACACAGAAATATGTTCATTCTTAATCGCAAAGAATACCAAATAGAACCTTACGCAAAGAATTTACTGTTCTAATATAAAATGGAGCAGTATCCTAGTAAGGAATTATTGTAAATATTGTCACACATAAATATGAATGTTTACTATTAGTAGATAAATATTGTCACATATAAATATATAAATGTGAATGTAAGTTTGCCATAGCGGTCTTCCTCGAAATAAGATTCATATTATATGTTGGAAACGGTAGCGAAACGGGAACCGGAACTGGAATAGGATAAGAGTTTCAATTCCAAACTTGCTTACTATGCTTAAAAATCCTATATACATACGATAAAAGAGTACTTGATGAGTATTTTTATCGCATTTTAATCTGTATAGTGTAAGTTTTTGCGTGTAGTAACTGTATTGTTTTGTGAATTTAAGCTTTATTACCACGTAGTCCACTTGGCATTAAAATAGTGTACGATAAAAAAAGAAACCTAAAAAAAACAGCCTTGTTTTTCGCTGTTTCTTGAAGCGCGCCATAGCTAGTAAAATTAATGGGCTAGTGAGACTTAACATCTTATGCTATAAAGGGCAGTGCGTATCAATTGAAAATATCGTGAAAATATTGCTTAGCTCATTACATTCGTCAAAAAATGTGTATAAAACGTTATTTACAACAGAAGTTAGAACATTAATTTGCCATGTGCACAGAGCCTAACGATTAAGAGGATGACGTTAACTATAATAATTTGTCATTCTGTTACGAGTTGGACGTTCAACTTCCATTACCAGACCCCGACACAAGCATAGTTCCACTCAAACTCATTTTGAACTACGTCTAACTTGTTCTACGAGCTTTCCTTTTTTCATAGTCTTCATGACAGGGGTGTAAATTCATCATCTCTATGTTTTTGGAATTAAGTTTTATAACTTACGGTGGGAGCTGATTAGAAGTGCTTAGGAAGCAGTGTTTTGTCCATTTCGGTTCCGTTCGCCATAGTTCGAATATCGTCAAACAATTTCAAACTTGGTATTCTTTATTTGATAGTACCTGTAGATTTGTAGCCTACTTGATTTAGTTATTTACAGATTGTTGTATCTGTGTAAAATATTGTTTATGAATACATCATAAAACAAATTCTATGAATAATATTTACTGAGTGTATATTTATAATCTCTTTAACGAATAAAATTCATCTTAATTGCACTATATCTAAAAAATCATTATTCCTAGCCAGAAATCGATTTTTAGATTAATAGGAAAAATAACAGGCTGTATCATTAGACCATTCAATAGTGCCGCTAATAAGGATGACATTTTTGGAAGTAATGACAGCTATATGAGCCGTGATAGCTGTGATCACTTCGAAAATAGCGATGAACAGTTAACCTCGATTTTCAGCAACGCACGCACACTGATTAAAACAAAGGAGATTGAAACGCTTCCATACATTGGGCCCAGGTGATAACAAGATGAAAGTAGCACCATTTAAATAATCCATAATTGAAAATTTAGCAAGATTTGTCAATCTAGGAGCTGAGTAATCGAAGATAATATAAAAATGAGGTTATGTCTTAAACTATATGTTGACAGCTCATCTATAGTAGGTTTATTAAATGCCTAGCTGCTAAGGATTTATCACATACTTATATTAGATGGGTACCAACCTTGTTTTTTTAGATAAAAAATATCTACCTATCTACTACTGTAACACGGACTAGTAAAAAAATAAGGACTCCGTGTCACCTTACATAACAATGTAGCACCAAAACAAGCCGATTTACGTGTGAATACATAGCCCCACGCACACACTTATACTACTACAGGCCGATAGGCGGCCATTATGAGAATTGTCATCGTCTGTGACAAATCAGTTTGCCTCTCAATAAAATATTTTAAAAATGCTCGCGCGTTGTGAATAAGTGTCAAAACGATACTATATAAGTATTTGTGGCCATATATGATTATTTAAGGGAGAAATATTGTGTAACTAGTATCCCCCGTCACCGCACACACACTAGCATAACGGTGCTTAACTTGCAAATATCACGGCGCGGAGTCCATCTTTTTTTACTCGTCCGTGTACTGTAATGACATTTTTTTGCATTATAATATAAGATAATTAGTAATTAGATATAATATAGTATACCAAAATGAAAAGATAGTTTTATTTGCTTAGATAAAATTAATATATACTCATTAGCTCATACATGAACTGTAAAACAGACTGCTAGAGACAACTTTCCTTGGAATTCAATTGGGTAGGTATGTAACAAGTCGATAACATAACGAATACAACAAGCAATAAAGTGACAATGACGAAGAAAGATTGTTAAAGTGAAGTTAGCGTTGAGGAACAAGGATTTCACTAGTATCGATTTTTTATGTAAATCGATTTATTGATAGTAAAATAATTGCTCAGTTCTATTTTTTCCTGAGAAAATTATATATTTTAATCATAATAAAATGGTTATTCGAACATAAACTATGCACCTAAGTAATATTATTGAAATCTGGATCTTAATGTTATTTAATCGATTAAATATTCATTCGATTACATTTTAATCGATTTTCTTTATTTTAATGTTTTTTCGGTTGGTAGATTGCCAAATGAGCTAGATTTTTGTATTTTAATCAGAAAATATACCCTTTTTTTAAAAGTATATGTCAACTTGTTAACCATCAGGCCCAAAAGTCCCATTCTCCTTTACGTACAAATCGCAAGTGTAAGACGTAGCTTGTCATGCACGCTAAAGTAATAAACCTGGTCTGTTTTCATCGGAAGTCTAGCAGCAAGAGGCTCTATCTGAAGAATAACATAATAGCAAACTAAAAGACAGCGCTCATATTAGACTAGGATTATTGATTTCTACAAAAATCTAATTATGCAATTTTAGTTTTTATAATAATCGGGCCCAAAACTCCTCATAGTTTCAGATTTGGCCATTCTCACCAACTTGTAAAATTCATCCTGTGTGTTTGAAGCCTGATAATATTAAATACTAGCTGACCTGGCAAACGTTGTTTTGCCATATAAATTATATATGTATACCTTCCTTGAGCTTCAACAAATCTATTACAAAAGATTTCATTGAGATCGGTCGAATAGTTTAGGAGTAATTAGGGAACATACAAACATACATTCTCTTTTATATATTATATAGATACAAAAACAGTTCAAAATCCTAATTTGCAGACGACCTACATTTGTACGTGTGAAATTACGGGTCATACTATAATTGTCGTTTTCGGTCGTATGCTATACGCAGGTTCCGATATAATTCACGAGTGTGTCGTAATTCATAATTTAGGGGCGGTATTCAATGGATTGTGCATTAACATAATTATTAATGATGCTTTTAAATACTTTGAAGTTGTCTTATACTTATTCGGTTTGAATATCAACTGACAGCTTTGAAACATATATCCTTGATTCTTTTTGTTGATTGATTCTGCTTGTATGTTGAAAAAGAGTTTTCATGCAAGTTATATTTGTAAAAGATCTACCTGTACGTTTGATAAATCTAAGTTACTTAAGAGCTCCATTAGTTATAATTTCAATGTGTTCAGACATAGTTTAAATGAGTCCAGTGTAACAACCAGGTCCCGAACTGACTTTACTTCTTTTATTAAGGAGTCACCTATTTTGTACGTAAATAATTTAATCGGACATTTTTTCTCGAGATTGTTCATTTTTTGCATTTGCTACCATTAATACATATTATGCGATTTTTTGTTGTAATATACTGCCAGATTATTCAAATCCTTTTGTATGAGATGACAGTCTGCAGTTGAATCAGTGGCATAGTATTTTTTTCTATCACATGCATACACCAGGACACGTGCATGTTTAAAGCAAGTATATCTGTCAAATAAGTGAGCGTTATACAGCAGTGGTCCTAAAATAGATCCCTGTGAAACTCCCGATATCGCATATATAAAATTACTTTTGGCAGAGCCCAGAACTACAGCCTGTCTTCTGTTTATTATGTAGGAGCAATGTCGTCTATGTACATCACCTTTTATACCAAACGCATAAATTTTTTTTGCAGAATAAAGTGATCCACGCGGTCAAAAGTCTTTTCAAAATCCGTATAGATAACATCCACCTGTTTTCCTTTACTCATTTCATCGACAGTGTATTTAACAAGTAAACTTAAATTTTTAACAGTTGAGCGCTTCTTCATGAAACCATGCAGATCTGGTGGTATAAATTTATGTAGTAGTATTTTTCTGTATTACAATCTCGAAAATTTTAGTCATTGAGTTGAGGATTGATATAGGCCTGTAGTCAATGATCTGGTTTCGTTGTCCAGTTTTATATATTGGCACAATGAGGACTTTCGATTTTGCAAGGAACTTGATAAATATTAATAGACGAGGTGAATATAATTGAGAAGGGTAAAGCTAAAGTATCGGCACAATTTTTAAGAAACATTGGAGGTATTCAATCACTGCCAGCGCCCTTATTTACTTTGAGTGATTTCAAAATGCGTTTTATTTCATGTGCCTCTACTGATATTTTCGATATAAAATCGTTGTTTAGGCAACCCCATGGAAGTTCATTATCATCATAGGAATCTGCGGACTTTTCAAAAACGCTTTCGAAGTGTTGACTAAAAGGAGAGCATATCTCGGTCTCATTATTGTAATCTTTTCCGTTGTATTGTTACGAACTACTTTTCCGTTGTAGTGTTACATACTGTTAAGAACGGGTAATATAGGTCATATTACCCGTTCTTGAAGATTCAACGTATGACCATAAACGGGTATAATCTTTATTGATATTTACTTGCATACGATCGATATGAAATTTATGACATTTTTTTTGTAAAAGTTTTTGTCTTGAACGAAGGAAGCACAATTCATCGAAATCTAGTGGATTATTATATTTTTTTCATTTTTGTGAAGTTTTAATAATTTATCTTTTACCACGTGCATTAGTGCTCTACTATACCTGCATTTTGGTAGGATACCTGGAAATTTGTTTGATGATTTATTTGTAATTCTAGGTGTAAAGAGAGCTATCAGAATATTAATCTGCTTATATATCAACTATGTCGTTGATGTTGTCTCCTAGTAGAGTATTAGGCCACTTTATTTTGGAAAGGCGGTCATTTATTTCAATAAACTTTGATCTATGAAAATTAAAGCGAGAAATATATTTATTTTTGAAAGCTTTAATATTAAGATCAGTTGTGTCAATTTCTAAGGACGGGTGATAATTATCTTCTGGAACGAGTGACGGAACGGTAAAAGTGTGCTTAAAGAATGTAAGCACACTTTTCTCCTTAGTCTTGTGTCAACTGTCACTTGTAGGAATCAAACGTAAACTTAGTATTTACATTGCTGCTTATGGACGAAAAATGTTTTAGACAACTGGGGTAAACGCGGCAATGTATAAATATAGCAATCGAACTATGGTGTAATTTATACCATGATCCATATTTCGGCTTTATTTTTATATGACGTGATTTGTCTATATGTACAGCATGTCATTGGAAGAGGAGGACAAACCAGGATACATAGGAGTCACCTGATGGTAAGTGATCACCGCAGACTATACTCTCCTATAACATCAGATGAATCACAAGAGCGTTGCTGACCTTATGAAGCACCACCATCACCAGTGAAAGGCTCCTTTGCAGAGGATGATGGCTAGATTATGGGTACAACAACAGCGCCTTTTTCTGCCGTGAAGCAGTAATGTGTAAGCATTATTGTGTTTCGGTCTGAAGGGCGCCGTAGCTAGAGAAATGACTTGGCAAATGAGACTTAACATCTTATGTCTCAAGGTGACGAGCAATTGTAGTGCCGCTAAGAATATTTGGGTTTTACAAGAATCCTAAGCGGCATTTCATTGTAATGGGCAGGGCGTATCAATTACCATCAGCTGAACGTCATGCTCGTCTCGTACCTTATTTTCATTAAAAAAAACACATGTATTCGAAAACCGAAAACACATTGATAAGTGGCGGGCGGGGCTCGAACCGTGGGCTCCGTGTTGAGAGTCAACGGGTCTATCTATCATGCCAACGTCGCTAATATGCCGAAAAAGTATAAAAAACTGCCCTTCAATATAAATTATAACGTACTCCTAAAGTATATCGGTACCTGCGTATAATTTACGGCCGAAAACGACATAATTTGACCCCATATTTCACACGTCGTGCTAATGTAGGTCGACTGTATAATTTTAATATGTCCGAAAAACTTGGATTTTGTATTAAGGCTTTTAGTATATATTGTACGATATTTCCATTCAAAACACATTTTAAGTTGCAGTTAGAGACTGAATTCTATGATGTTTGTAATCTTATAGAGTTTATACGTCTAGATAGAGCCTTAGCTGCTAGTCAACTGATGAAAACAGACCAAGTTTTTTACCCGACTTCAAAAAGTAGGTATTTTTTATATATGTATACTGATTACGCTCAGATTTATTATCCGACTATCGTGATTATTCTTTATTTCAATGTGGAATAGATGCCACTTGGTCCCATAAGAATTTGACATAGTTTGGTCCAGTAGTTTCCATCATACACGCTCTTCGGTTTAGGGTACTCTTGACCTGGCCCTGATTTGGTCTCGAAACGTTCGCTTAGGTCTACCCCTTCCAACAATTTCATTCACACTCGCCTTATACACTTTTTCATCAATCGTTCTTCATTCATTCTCTCGACATGGCCAAATCATCTCAGCATACCTTTCTCAATTTTTGTCACTACATCTTCTTTCACTATTTCTTATCCTGTCACTCAGTTTAACTCCCATCATACTTCTTAACGCTCTCATCTCAACTGCATTTATTCAGTTTTCATGTTTCTTCTGCCACCACCTCATGCACAGCCAAACGACCCTTGTTAGACACCTTCCAACTGCTCATAAATGAGTGCAAAGCTCCATTCACCATGTTTCCTATATTCACACTTCTTTCAATATCACTCTCACATAGGAGGAATTAACCCGAATAAATAGCTATAATGTATTAAACGTCTTAAAACAGAAGTAAACAAAGAAATGTGAAATTCATTGTAAGTTTAATAACAGCGGTTTAAGTATAAAATTGCCTTTGTGGCTGGTTACTTCGGATTTAAATAAAACCTCCATTATGCTAGATTTTAGAGTAAAACTTTTTTCACATGACAACTAGAACATTCTAAATTTAACAACATTGCAAATTTCAACTCCATGCGGTTTTCAATGAAACTTTCTTCCACGTACAACCAAGCTGTGGAATGAGCTTCCTTGAGCGGTGTTTCCAGGACGATACAACACGGGTACCTTCAAAAGAAGCGCGTACACTTTTCAAAAAGGCCGACAACGTTCCTGTTATTCCTCTGGTGTTGTATGGGAATTCGGGTGACGGTGATCACTTAACTCCAGGTGACCAGTATCAGAGTGCACAGGTAAGAAGTGAAATTTCTTTATGGTCTTAAGAAAAAAAATTAGTTAATCATTTTACAAAAAATATACCACGAACTTTAATATTCATATTTTATGTCAGATTTTAATAAAAATAATTCAATGCAGAAATTTAATAACTTACTCAATGACACAAGTTATGAGTAAATAATTGTTATTATCTTATTAAATTAAGTATTTAAAGTTATACAATTATTTTAAGATGACAATTTATTCTTGTAGATATGCAATGATTTTTTAGAATTCAAAATGAATAATTAATAAAGGATTAAAAACGAAAAGGTTTTGTTTTTTTTATTGTTTTAGAAATAATAATGTTTTTTTATGATGTATAAGATAGATAGATATAGATAAGAGCCGCAGCTGATGGTAAATAAATAATAAAATAAAATATAATAATTATTTTGTATTTTGTAATTGAATGAGGTAGTGGAAGTAAATGTTCAAAACAAAAGTATTACGATGTTCAAAAGATTTGTTATGAAATATTTGTGTGGTAAAGATTACTATAACATAAATGACTTTCTTAATGATACCACAGATTGGGAATGGAGCGACCGCCCTTAGGCTATTAAATAATAGGTTTAATGGTACGATATTACTTTGTAAACATATTTTCTGATAAAAAGGAAAAGCCCGCTGAGTTTGTAGCGCCCATTCTTCTCAGGCCTGAGGCATTCTTTTTGAAATGGGTGGTATTTTTTGACTTTCAATAAGTGATGTCACATGCAATTTTGAATAAAAATATTTGAATTTGAAGCCGTTTCATATTAAAATACCAAGAAATTGCTTTATGTTATCAAACCCAACATAATATTAATATGTTACAAAATTGTCTAAACACTAATCGTACTGTTATATTGAAACATGTCGGATTTCACAATGATATCAATAATATTTATAAAATGAAATTTTAAGATATTATAATATGAGACGTAAATAACTTAATAATTCATTTAGTACCTATGTATAATATTAACAAATTCAATGTCATAAAAGTATATTAATTTACATATATTATTATCAAATAGACTAATTCATTTTGTATTGAAAAATTCATTTAAACTATAGAAGCACTTATTTGTTAACCACTGATGCAGTCTTCTTTTAAAAACTTTGAACGGTAAATCTTTCAATTCAATGGGCAATTGGACATGCTGAAACAATTTCTACTAAAAGATGCAGTTCTACAGAAGGGCATTATGAGTTTATTTGGATACCTTGTGTTTTAAAACCTTCTGGCTTTTTTTTGGATAGAAATCACACATATGTTTTTGAACAAATAGGCTTATTTCATAAATGTATAGGCATGGCAGCGATAGAATTTTCAATTTTTTAAATAGCGGTCGACAAGAATCTAGGGGGCCGGCTCCACAAACCGCCCTGATACACTTCTTCTGTCCAATAAATAAATGCCCTATGCTCACCGAGTTGCCCCATATGACCAATCCATATCTTAAAGCTGAAACCACGAATGCATGATATGCCATTAGCGCTGTTTTTTCACCTATTGTTTTTGATACGCGTTTGAGGACAAATACATGTTGGTTAATTTTTTCGCTAATTTTGTCTTGTCTTGTAACATGTGACTTGAAGGACAAGTAGCTGTCTAAAGAAATACCAAGAAAATTGACAAGTTGTGCTTCTTTAATATTCTCATTATGATAATTAACATTACTATCTTTTCCTTTCCCATTCTTATTATAATACTGCATATACATTGTTTTTTTTTATATTTACAGTCAGGTTATTTTCAGTAAGCCATTCAATTGTGTCCTTTATTGTTTTATTAATTTCTATATCATATGTCAATTCATTGTTACATTTAATAACAATAGAGATGTCATCAGCAAAAAGAGTACAGTTATTAGTAGGAATGCTAGGTAAGTCGTTTATGTAGATTATGAATAGAAGTGGACCCAATATACTTCCTTGTGGTACACCTTTTGTTTTAAGTCTAAGTTCTGATCGATAAGGTATTACTTCTTGTTTATTATTTAATTTAGCAATTTCAACGTATTGAGTACGGTTTGAAAGATAACTTTTAAGCCAGTCATTTGCTAGACTTCGAATACCATATTGAGCGCATTTATCTAATAGTTTTTCATGACAAACATTGTCAAAAGCTTTGCTCATATCAAAAAATACTGATGTTACTGGAATTTTTGTGTCCATGCATTCCGATATTTCTTTTATTAGCGAAAAACACGCTAAAGTTGTTGATTTTCCTTTTTGGAAACCATTTTGTTCCTCCAAAATGATATTATGTTTAGTTAAAAAAGATGTTAATCGCTTGTGCAGTATCTTTTCAAAATTTTTTGAGATAACAGGAATGAGTGTGATTGGTCGATAGTTGTTAATATCCTTTTAATCACCCGCTTTGAGTAAAGGTGTTACTTTTGCCTTTTTTAAATTTGATGGGAAAGTACCTTCTTCAAAAGATAGATTTATTAAGTAGGCTAGGACTGGAGCTAGTTCCTTTGCACATTCCTTTATTACCTTTGTTGCTATTTCATCGCAGCCCGTGGAATTTGAATTATAAAGTGACTTAATAACGTTTATTATCTCCATTTCATCAGTTGGCATTAAGAAAATATTTGAATTGTTATGTTTTAATTTATATGTAGGTTTTTTATTTTTTACATTTTGACTTTGACTTTGTGTGACTGTATTTATAAAATAATTATTAAAAATAGTAGCAATCTGAGTTGGATTATTTATAATTTTATTTTCATATTTAATTTCATCGATACTTCCTACATTAGAGTTAGTTTTATTTTTAATCACATTCCACGACACTTTGCATTTATTTTTCGAGTAAAGTATATATTTGTTGTTACTACTTCTCTGAGCTAGGTCTATACACTTGTTGAAAATCTTTGAATAATTATTAAATTTGTTTTTGTTGGCAGGTATTTTATTCTTATAATATTGATACCTTAATTTTCTTTTTGTTGCACATAATTTTTTTATACCTCTGGACAACCATTTAATTTTTGAATTTGAAACATTAATTTTATACTTAAGAAGAGGAAAACATAATTTATAAAATATGATTAATGTATTGTAAAATTCATCAAAAGATTCGTCCAATTTCTGGGCATCATACACGTCTATCCAGTTAAGACTCTTTATACAGTCCTTAAATTTGTTTAAGTTTTGATTACATAAATCTCTTTTGAAAATTAACTTATACGAAGGTGTTGAATTATTTATATTTGTCGGTACTACTAAGAATTGTGCTGTGTCATGATCCGTTAGGCCTAACTGACGAATCTCCCCTGTGGCATTTTCTATATTACTAAAAAAGAGGTCAATACAGGATTTTTGCCGAGTAGGTTCATTAATATTTTTAAAAAAATTATAATTTCGCAATAAATTTGTAAACTCCAGATTCGTTTTAGTATTTTTTAGAGTGTCGATATTAAAATCACCAACAATCACAATATTACTGGTCTCCCAATATCTTAATTTGTGTAAAAGTAAATCAAGCTCATTCAAAAATTCAGCAACATTCGAATTCGGCGTCCTGTATAGACATATTACAATTAATTTGTGCTTTGGTATTCTTAAACCACAACATTCGAAAGAATATTCTACACATAGCTCATCCATGACATCAAATTTTGCAGCCTCAATATAGTCTCTGACTAGAATGCAGACCCCACTACGCTTTTGCTTAAGTCTACAAAAAGCAGATACCAGTATATCCATTCAACTTAATATTAGATCTGTTTTCTGCATTCACGAATGTTTCTGATAGACATATAACATCTACTACCTTTCCATTTTCAAAAAGTTCAGTTAGAGCTATGTTTAGTAGATCTTTTTTACTTAAAACGCTTGCTATATTCTGTTTCTATTCGATAAAATTTGGACTCGAAAAAATGAATCGCTTTTGAGATCATTATTTTGTTCTTTAGTTTTTAGTTTGAAATAATATGGTATAGTACCTTTTATTATTTTACTATTGGTGATAGTTTTGGCAGACTGCGATATTTGAGCTTGATGTTGACTGCCTTTCGCACTACGAGCCATGATAATTTTACTACCGGGTACTAAATATTTTTGCCTATAATACATTGAGTCGATAAGCTTATTTATTCTATAACAAAAATCATGAATGAAGTGTTTCTTGCCAGGGTACGATTTTGCTAAAGTCAAGTATATACAATTTTTATAATTTAATATTTATGTCCACACTGTGCCTTTTCATCTTCAACTTTCGTCTTCATCTTTCTTTTCAATAATTCAATGCATTAACGAACGCAAAGCCAGTTATATTAATATAGTCATTTAGTTACCCGACGCGGGATAACGGGTTCACATCGTACGCTTCCCTTTTAATTCCCGTTAATTAAATAAAATTTAACTGAGAAACAAAACGTTAACCCCTTATATTACAATATATCTGATACCCACGACTGCGTACGCGTATACAAATGACTAAGCATGTACTGCTTATAAAAATCTTTATGTCGATGTATTAAGTATGAGATATACATATTATGATTAATACATATTATAATAGATAATATTATAGAGAAATTAAAAAAATATATACTAGAACAATGAACCTAAAACTAAAAACCTTAAAAATATACAAATAAAATTTGAAAACAAATTTTTATGAACGATGCGGGTTCGAACCCACGACCTCTGGTGTTCCGCGCCAGTGCTCTCCCAACAAAGCTAACCGTTCGAGTGACGTATCGTCATAAAATCTTGTATGCTTTGTTCAAGTCTCAGGTTGAAGCTTCATTTTTTTGTGTATTAATCCTAGAAGTGAGGGTTATCACTTTAAAAACATAAAAAATTGCTTAAAAATATACAAATAAAATTTGAAAACATAATTTTATGAACGATGCGGGGCTCGAACCCACGACGTCTGGTGTTCCGTGCCAGTGCTCTCCCAACTGAGCTAACCGTTCGAGTGACGTATCGTCATAAAATCTTTTATGCTTTGTTCAACTCTCTGGTTGTGGCTTTTTTATTGTGTATTAATCCTAGTAGTGAGGGTTATCACATTAAAAACATAGTAAATTGCTTAAAAAATATATAAATATAATAACTAAAGCATTATATTATTAAAAGGAGTCCCTTTAGGCAAGGTTCCGAAGATACTAGCAGCGTTCCCCCTTTGAATAGCTAGACTAATTCTTTGTCCGATTCTCTTCGGTCTCCTGTGATATCGACTAACCTTAATATTAGATTGGATATAAGACATTCTATGTCTGTAAGTGACAAGCGCATTTGCAATGCCGCTGTGGGGCAATGCAGCTGAAATTAATACCATGCTTGTGTTGCAGAAGAAGGCTATTCGCGCTATTTATAATCTAAAGGATCATTGAGAGAAAAATATCTGGAAATATATATCTTTACTGTTGCTTCTCAATATATTCTTGATAATGTTTTGTTTGTATCATCGGCAAAATTGATTCATTACCTACTTTGCTGAAAAATCTTTTTCACTTCTCCAGCACGAAAAGGGCGCTATTGCTACGTGAAAACATGCAGCCAAAACGCTTTTTACTGCTAGCGTGAGGCAAAGTGATTTAAATTTCGAACCCCACGTGACCATACATCCGGAAATTGCTCCGCGTAAAAAAAAATAAACAATGAACATGAAAAAAAATGAAAAACAATAAACTATTTTGAATTTGAATTTTGTGGGGCGATGTCCATACTTTTACAACAAGATCCCAGAAAATGTTCAATTTAAATACGAAATTCAAAAGCATTGTTAAAAGAAATTTATTTGGTAAAGGACATTCTTAAAACTTAAAACAGTCTTAGTCTGTCCGAAACGAGTCTAAAATTCACTGGTTTATATGTATTTTAAAACAATTCTCATAATATTTTACTCGAAAAGAGTTAATAATTAATATAAACACATTTTAAGTAAACATAACCATTAGATAATAATCATATTATATAATATTGACACACTTTTACACAAATTATCTTGCCCCAAAAAAGGCATAGCCTGTACTATGAATAAATATATATATAAATACATATAAACATCCATGACTCGGAAACAAACATACATATTCATCTATACATATAAATAAAATTTGAGTGTCTGTTTGTAATATTGAAATAACCATTTTTTACTACATGTATATACATACACCAAAATGACATTTTTTTCCAATTTTTGTCTGTCTGTCCGTCTGTTTGTTGCGGCTAATCTCTGAAATGGATAGACCGATTAAGACGGGACTTTTATTTCCAGGTAGCTGATGTAATAAGGAGTAACTTAAGCTACGTTTATTTTAAAAAAAAGCTTTTATTCAAAAAAAAATAAAGTAATGTTGCAATGTCCAAGAAACGGTTTAACTCTAAAAATAATTTATATGGCAAAACAACGTTTGCCGGGTCAGCTAGTAATTAATATAAACACATTTAAAGTAAACATAGGTAACCATTAGATAATAATCATATTTTATCATAATATTGACACACTTTTACACAAATTCTGTCTCTAATCTTGCCCCAAATAAGGCATAGGCTGTACTATTAATAAATTTATATATATATAAATATACACAAATACATATAAACATCCATGACTCGGAAACAAACATCCATATTCATCATACAAAAAAACTGGTTATAAGTCTTTATTCGCCGGTTTGATATCGTTAAGTGAATGACAGTAAAAATTATGATACCTTTGTGCGTAATATTCGAAGAAAGCCACCAAAATCTCGATGGATCTAGTCATTGCTGCCCACATTTCATTTGGCTTGCATCTTGACAGCGATGGCAAAGGTATCCTGGATCCGTCAGACATTTACATAATCACATAATCACCACTTTGTCTAACACCTTTCCCCACTTGATGTATCAACCAACCAATAAGAACAAACCTTCCTATTTCAAATTCAAATTACTACGCTACTATACTACGCAGTTCATCAACAGGTGAAAGTGAGCCAAATAGCAAGCAGGCTCAGATTGACATCATTAATAGAGAACGAAATTTAAATTTCAAAATTGGAATTCCATATTTTGAAACATCCTTTCATTTGGATGCGTACGTTTTTGCCGACCGGTATTGCGAGACTGGCGATGGGATAAAACAGCGCATGCTCCCTAGTAAATTATCGCGTTACCGTCCAGTTGGGAAGAGCTCTCGTTTCGTCCTTATTTCAGCGAAACTCTACTGTAGCTTGTTATTGTTTGAAAATCCAGAGGTCAATGCTAGCTGGGTAATGTGGAGGTGAAATTCATTGTGTCAGTATGTTATAGAATCCACAGTTGGTTTTACGATTGTACAAAACATTGAAACACAAGAAATAGGCAATTTCGTTCGAAAGTTTACTTGTTTTGAAACTTTGGTGATGCAATTAGTGTGGTTTGTCAACTATTCGAATTGTAAGATAACTAAGTATAATGAGTATGTATGGGTCGTTTTTTCCTTCAGTTACACTGCTAAAACTATGAACCCATCGGAATAATACTTATACCATAACATACAGTGTTTCGAAGAAGGTTTTAGTATACTTCCTTAGTCTGTATAAAAAATATACGGGTTACACACCGGGAGTGCCGGCAGAAGCGAGAACTTCAACATTAACGTTGTGCATTTATGAATATTTTTGAATGGTTATTGAATAATTTCGCATATAAAAGTGCCAGAATTTATCTGGTTAAATACATCATCAGCCGGAAGACGTCCACAGCTGGACAAAGGCCTCTCCCAAAGATGTCCACAGCGATCGGTTCCGCGCTGCCATCATCCAACGTATTCCAGCGATCTTGACTAGATCGTCGGTCCATCTTGTGGGGGGCCTACCAACACTACGTCTTCCGTTACGTGGTCGCCATTCGAGGACTTTACTGTCCCTCCGGCCTCTGTCTGTCGAGCTATGTGCCCTGCTCTCGTTAAATACAATATCCATTTACTGCGCTATCGTACACAAACATTACAATTTAAATAACACTAAAAATATTTTACATTAAAAAGTGTATCTCTCAGAAAAATCATCTTTCATCCATAATAAACTGTAAAAATATTACACGGCTGAGATTCGATCCCTCGACCACTGGTCTAACCGTATGATCAGTTAGTCATTAAGTTCAAATAACCGAACTATAATTACTTAGAAATAAACTGTTTACATATATTAAACTCCCACATCTTACCTTTATTTATTTACGGTATATGTGGATGATGCAGCTACTGTACTCAATAACTTTTGATTTGTATTAATTTACTTTTTTGACGTACTCGTGTAAGGCATTGACTATTTAACGTTTGAGTATGTTTGTTGCATCACTTTACATATTAAATTGTAGTTGAAATGATTTGTAAACCGATGAAAATGTATGTAAATCTTAATTTAAAAGAGTGGCAATTAGTTTCTTGCTACTTCTTCTCATTAGCTCAACCCTTTATGAAGTAGCGGTAGATTCAATAAGATAAAATATTTTTTTTTGACATATGTATAATTTCCGTGACCTACATGAATAAAGTGATTTCGATTTGATTTGACATCATGTAACTGAATTTCCGTTATATAAATTGAAGCTTCATATTAAGGCAATTTCGATGAAGACAGCATATTAGAACGTTCAGGAATATTAAGACGACAAAAATGTATGAATACTGTAAAAACTGTAAAAGGAGGATAAAACTTGCTATATTGTTCTCAGAGCCTCCTGATAGTCTCTTAAACAGATGGCATCAAAATTGACTCTTATATGTGTATAAATTGTACCTAAATGAAAAAAGAAATTTTATTTTATTTATTTCATTTCAATGCAGTGGCACTTAGATTTTTGATTGAATCGTAATTACACTCGTCATTTCGAGAATTTTGTTCAATCTCATTAGCTCAGTAATTAGCCCAGTGAGTCTTATAATAACTTTGTGCCGCTTGGTGTCGAGACACTTGGCCCGTGGGGCGCAAAGCCGCGGAGAATCTTAATATGAAAATATGACACCACAGGTACCTAACATGTTAAGAAAAGAGTATCTATTATTACGTTTAAAAGCTTCTTTATTATCTGTCACTATAAGGTTTATTTTTATGGCTCCGGTTACATTTAGCGCTTTATGGTTGTAAATGGTATCTAAATGTGAGCATAATGAAATTATGAACAACGTAGCGTCATTGGTTGATGGTTATCAACATAGTTATCATAAATGGTTATCTATGGTGCCTAATGCGAGCTTAATTAATTAATTTTATTTATTGTTTTGAAATTTGCACTCGGTTGGAATAAGAAAGCCTTATTTAAAGCTACAGGAATCTAGATTTAATATCAATCCATCGACATTACTGCAGGAGGCTACGATACAACAATCATAATATTTTTTTTTATTTGAAAGTGATCCATTACTTTTTCTATGACATATTTAACCACAGACAAAATTTATAACTTATGTAATATTATATAGCTGTGATAGTTTAGATAAATCAATACTTATAATAAAAGATAGGTTACTTTAAAAAAACAAAGGCAACTATCGATTTGTGGTTTAAACGAAGTCAAACTGTTTTAAACTGTTGAAAATAAGTATGTTATACTTTGATGGAAAAAAGTGTTTTAATATAGTATATTAAGTGTAGTCTGAGGTGACCTCCTTTTGTATCTTTGTGTATTCACGAGAAGTGGTGTTTAAATAACTTAGATGTAAATATCTTTTAATCAAAACAAATTATAGGATAATTTCAGCAAGAAAATCAATGAGACGATAGAGCTAAAATAAAGCTTCTTGTTAAGCGTTCATAAGTTTGATACGTTGGGTTTTAGCCTTGATTGAAATGATGGTTTCATCGCTCCTGACATAAACTTTACCAACAAAACTTGAAATTTTACACTTCATAGGATCTCAGGCTTAGAAATACAAAAGAGCGGTCTTAGCGTTTAAGTTTTCGAAGTTAACATAGGCATCTCCCTCCTTGTGGAAGCCGAAATGTTAAGCTGTAACTTAAGATCTATTTCTAAAATTGAAAACTTGAAATGATTGCGAAACTGAAGTGGCAGTGGCCAGCGTACGTAGCTCGACGGACAGATGGCCATTGAGGCAGTAAGGTCCTCGAATGGCGACCACGTATCGGAAGACACAGTGTTGGTAGGCCCCCCACAAGTTGGACCGACGATCTGGTCAAGATCGTCGTAATAGGTTGGGTGAGGGCAGCGCAGGACCGATCGCCATGGCGATTTTTGGTGTCCTTTGTCCAAAAATGGACGTCTCCGGCTAAAATGATAATGTCGATGATGATTGAAAACTTTACACATTTTCATTACATTACTTTTTATTTATTAAGAAAACTTACAGCTATTTACAACAATGTTGACACCTATTTGTATAACAATAAGCCATGTACTAGTTTTCACATATATTATTTTAAATAGCTGGGTTGCATATTAGCTGTTATAGTTACGGATTTAGTCAAATTTAACGTTAACAGTTACGCTGACCTTAACATAGACTGCGAAATGTGTTGCACCATCGTACTCCTTGGCATAGTTAAAGTTAAAAAGTGAGACATCAAGTCAATTACGAATATTTATTTGAAACTTTTGACAGGTCGCTGTTTAGGTATTTAACATTAGCAATAGCTATAACCGGCATAGATTTTACGATTACGGTTGACAGTTAAAGTTATGACGTCATCTTAAAACTGTCAAATGGTGCAACATATTTTGTGCCTAACATGCACATTAACATGTTTGTTATTGCTTAAGTTATTCGATTTCACTAGAGTTCAATTTTGAGTCCACGATAACACCTAAGTCTTTCATTTTATTAGTATACTTATATTTATATTTAAGATTATAATTTAATTTAATCAGATTCGTTTTCCGAGAAAAGGTCAATGCAAGGCACTTAGAGACGATGAGAGCTAACTTATTAATTTAACAATAAAAATCGAATCTATCAAACTATGCCTGTAAAAGCTGACAATCATGGAGTGATTGGATGGATATTTTGTATTATCAGCATAAGGTAAGAACTTATGATGCAAAAAACAAAATGCAATATATCATTAAGAATAGTTTTATTAAAGAGTATGAACTTTCAACAATAATCGATTAATTTTTTGGCGTTTTTATATGTCGTTTCGATTATTCTTAATATACTGTGTTTATTACCTGTTTTACTGGTTTCATATCTTCTAGTACCAAAAATATCCACAACAGCAAATAAGTCCTCTTTAAATTCATTATTTGCTGTCGGTACGTTTTTCAGCTTTAAGTTTTGTTTACGACTTGGTATTATAGCAAAAACAATGACCGTAAAATATTGCATATTTTATTAAACAGAGCGCAAAAAAGGAATGCTGGGTGAGTTTCTTGCGCCGCTCCATCTCTCACAGAGCGCCATTTGTTTCCGCACTGGTGGTAGTGTTAGAAATGAGATCAACAGAAGATTCTCAAGTAATCAATTTTGAGAAAATGAATGCCCATTATGCTTTTTAAAACGAGGGAAGTTCAACTCGTAGCACTATGCCGGCCGAAGTCAGTCTCTTAATATAAGTCATTGCGTAGCGTCCTTGTAGCTGTGCGTAGCGGACTACATCCTTTGTAGTCCATAATATCCTGTGTAGTGCAGCGGTGGCGTGAAAACCAGAAGGCAAATATGTCAACCATATCTTTTATCCAAACTGAGGTGCGGGCGAACACACCAGTCGCTTTTACTAGTATTAAAGTGAAATAAATCTATTAACTCACTGTAACAAAATATTAATTTCTATACTGTGTGATAGTACTCAGTTTGAAACGAGGCCTAGGTTCTGAAGAATCACTAAGATAAATATTTAAAGATATAAGTATGTTAACTGTTGCCTATTAACTTATATATGTAAGCACATTAGCAAGTTTTCTAGGCACTGTAGTAATCATAACGTCGATACCAAGAATCCAGATAATGTTCTAAGCAGATATGTTACGACATTAAAAAAAATTGTTAAAAGATATTTATGCGGTCAAGATAACATAAATGATATTATTAATAAAACCATAAATAACGAAGAGAGCGCCCGCCCTCGGGCTATTTAATATTTAAAACGCTTTAAACTTGGATTAATTTATTGAAGGCAGCACCTTACATACTAATTTGTAAAGTATATTACAGCCATTGTAAGATACTCTCATTTGTGTAAGATACTCTAAGAGACGCCGTTCAGTTTCTTGTAGTTCCTCTCACAAGCTCTACTCTTTCCAAACCCTACTAACTTTTTTAAACTATAGATTTAGTAATTTAAAATAAATATTTATAATTATAATCATTTTTAATGCTAGTTTACTTTGACTTTGGCTTCTTTAGTTGAAGTATATAATTTTACAACAAGACCCCAGAAAATATAAGAAAAGATGCGTTTCGAAATTCAAATGAATTATTTAGAAAAAATTGTGTGGGTGGGTTGTTATATCAAAAATTATATTCTAAATGATTTTTTTCTCCTATCAAATCAAATATATTATATTTTTACACTTGAAATATGGAAGAGACAAGGAAACGTTGTGGTCTGAAAGAAGATGTTGTGACAAAAATTGAGAAAGGTATGCTGAGATGGTTTGGACATGTCGAGAGAATGAATGAAGAACGATTGACGAAGAAAGTGTATAAGGCCAGTGTGAATGAAAGTGTTGGAAGGGGTAGACCTAGGCGGACGTTTGAAGATCAAATCAGGGACGTCTTGAAAAAAGGCCAAGTCAAGAGTACTCTAAGCCGGAGAGCATGTATGAAAGGAATAATGAAAGTGGACGAAGCGAAACAAGTATGTAAGGATCGTAGCAAGTGGAAAGAAGTAGTCTCTGCCTACCCCTACTGGAAAGACTGATTTTATGTATATATGTATGTTGAAATATGTCATGTCTTTCATACAACTCATTTCGAAGGCAGATTTCCTAAGAGAAGAATGAGCAAGAAACTGTAAGGTTGCTCTTTTCAAACTACATTATTACAAGTTCTTATTTTAAATTAAATTTACAAGTCATATCCATAACAATTTATGCCATGTGATGCAATAAAATACACGAGGAAGAAGAAATAAATGTAAATTAATAAGTAAAAACACAAGAGTTATTGAGTATCTATAGTTAGTGCATCAATCCACACACACCGTAAATAAATAATGTAAGTATGCGAAAAAATTATAAGCTATTATTTAAAAATATAAAATAAAAGAAATAAAAATCATGAAGCAGACTTCCCGGTGGCTGTAGATACAGCCACCACAAGTAACGTTCGTCCACGAGCATGACGCATGGACCAGCCATCGCCTACCATATTTAAGGGAAGACCCGCCCCACGTCACCGCCACAAGCAGTGGCATTAAGCGAGCATGATGATGACTCCTATTACGAGAACTCTACCAAATAACAAAAAAGAATATTCATCTACATACTCACTAAATGCCTTTAATTTGACCATTTTGTTTAAATTTACGTAATATAACTTAATAATAATAATCATTTATATTTTTTATGCAGGAAAAGCAGTTAACTGGATTTGAAAAAAGTATTCTAAAGTGGTTTAAGACAATATTGTAGTTAATTACTTCTGTCAAAAACTACCCAGGCGATTTCATTTTATAACATGAGTCTTACACAACTATAAATCCATTATAAATAAGAAAAGCATTTTAAATGTTAAAACTACTGAAATTGCAGTCAAATAAAATTGATACTCTACGCTTTGGTAAACTTCAATCGTGACAATATTATGCTTTGGTTAGACTTGTTGCCATGGCAACAGAATCGATTGACATTATAACGCCATCTCTTTCTGGCTGCGGCGATTTTCGTCATGCTTTTTCTGTCTTGAGGCTATTATTTAACTGTCAAATTTATCATGGACGATATTAATGTAGAAATTGGTAGCGTAATCTGTGAGCGATGAAGGCGGATTCTGTTTTGTGTATGAGCTAGCAGGCTTGTATTTGATGTTTTAATATAAATTTTCCGACAAAGGCTTGTGAAAATGATTACCATGCGTTTATAACATCCGAACGACTTTGATACTATGTATTATATCCAAACATGACTTCACTAAAGAAGATTGAGAAAATTACTTTTCATTTCTCATATTCGGATTGTTGTTTTGATCTGATTATTGGAGAGAAAATGCTGCTTCCCTCTACAGAGAGGGAAAGACTCATACACATTACTTCCAACCTAAGGGCCGGAATGAACTTTAGAAATAGAACTGCTGTCAGCTGTGAAGAGTTTTATGTAAAAGAAAAACTAATAAAAAAAATTCTGCATTCATGTGACTTTCTAAACAGCCAGTGTGAACTTAGCGCAAACTTCTTTGAGCGGAATAAGCCGCAACAATTACGCGGTGAGTTCCATATTTAAAATTCAAAAAGTCGACTTAAACTGTCCTAATTTGACAATTAATTTTAAATAGGTACTACTAATATTATTAAATATTATCTATGAATAGTTTAGATAAACAAATAGTTTTATTTTCCTCAAATTCGAAATGAAAACTAGAGTGTTTAACACGGGTAAAAAAATCAATTCCTACTCGGACTATAGCCGTCTAAATACC
Organism: Leptidea juvernica; assembly: GCA_949711755.1. Lineage (NCBI taxonomy): Eukaryota > Metazoa > Arthropoda > Insecta > Lepidoptera > Pieridae > Leptidea > Leptidea juvernica. The sequence goes on from CATIXQ010000027.1 coordinate 2,066,870, forward strand.
TCGGGAATTGATTATTTCGACCCTCGGTTAATAATCTACTATTATATAATACTTAATAGCTATACTTCTATATAAATTTGTATTCTCTGTCTTTTATAACATTTTTTTTTGGAAATTATGTGATAAACGTTTTATGACTAGGATACCAATTCTACAATTTGTGAAATGATATATATGTCCTGTAATAACTCAAGAACGGCTTTTTTTATTTATTCAGTGAATAAAATTATGCCAATTTTATTTGTAAGGCCGCTAAGGTTTATGATTGTATTTTTTAGCTTTACTTTGAATAATTTCTTTTGTAGATAAATATCTATAAGATCATCAGGTAATGTATTTAATATCCTAGGTAATACATAGTTACAGGTTCTTTTACCATATACGTTTAGGTAAGTTTAGGTAGACAAAACTTATAAAGGTAGGCTAGTTTCCTCATATTTTGTTTCATTCATATTTCATAAGATTACAATATGTGTTAGTAAATTCTACAACAAAAAAAGAGAATCTTATGTTACAGTGTATCGACATGACATTACAATAGGAAAATAGTTCTTGGTAGTTATTAGTAAATAGGCTTCAACGATATTGATGAAAATTAGTATGTGGTAATATCAAGTAATTGTGTAATAAATAGGTTTTATATTATGATTTATATATTTGCCCACGACTTCGTTCGCATAAAATTATCATCCAGGTACTGGAAGTCTTACAAATTTGTGGATAAAATTTACCCTATTTGCTTTAGATTTGCTGTGTAGTTAAGGTGTGAAAGCTTAACAAACAAACATAATATTAAGCATAATATACGTCTAGAAACAGCCTTATTCTGTTAGGTAATACATGACAGCAGGTCGGGTTTATTGCTTTAGTATGAGTGACAAACTACGTCTTACACTCCCGATATGTCACTTTGTTTTAGTGTGCGTGTGTTTGCTGAAAATAGAGACTAAGAGTGTGCCGCTATTTTTTTAAACGTGCTTGTACTATCGGTGCAAGACAATATACTTAATACAATATGCTTACTTAAAAATACATAAATATATACACACATCCACGACTCGGAGACAAACTGCTATAATATTTATCATGTCAATGTTTGCACCTACCGGGTTTCGAACCCGGGATCTCTAGCTCAGTAACTACTGTACTGGCTATATGAATTGTCGATTAAATAACGGCATTACATTGAAAGTCAAGAGGAACAGAGGTTTTGACAGATATACAAAGAGCTTATGTCACGCTGTAATAACCATTCAGGTAAAATAGATCTTTTTGTATGACAATAAGGGACAAGACAAGCAGGAGTTTCAGCTGATGGTATTTGATACGCCTGCCCATAACAATACAGAGCCGCTCAGGATTCTTGAAAAACCCAAAAATTCTGAGTGGCACTTCAATTGCACTCGTCTCCTTGAGACATAAGATGTTGTCTAATTAGCCCATTAATTTAACTAGCTACGACGCCCTTCACACCGAAACACAGTAATGCTTACAACAGAAATAGGTGACGTTGTGGTACCCATAATCTAGCCGAAATCCTGTACAAAGAAGCCTCCCAGCGGTTAAATCAGCCATCTCGTTAAACTGTTCTGTGGTAACAAATATAAAATATATTGCAATCTCTTTTCAATGTGGACGTAGGTTTGAGCTTTAGTTTCTTTTCGTGCCGATATACATTGTCCAATAAACTTTTATGTGCATATTTCTGCAATTTTGAGAAGAATGTTATTGGAGGTTATAGAGGTAGTTATGTTTGCATAGATTGCGACTTCATTTTAGCATAAAAACGTCGTGACACACAGTCAACAACTAGACTTATAACTACGCTCAAAAATTGTCTGACGCAAAATTCTACCTATGCATCTATTAGGTAGAGTTTTCGTTCGGTTGTGTTTCGACCGCGCTTTGAATACAACGCCACGCAATGACAAAGTGCTCAGTGAAAAACTGTCCAAACAATAGCATATATTAACATAAAAAAGATGGAGTGTCGTATTCCATTTAAGTGCCCCTATAAATTTACATTTCAATTGCTAAAACAAAATGTTCTTGCCTCGTCCGTCACGCGCGTTACGTAGTATTCTAATTTTAATTAGCGTATAGAAAAGACCTTAAACGTTACTGCCACGAAATAAGGTATTAAATTGATTAAATATTTTAATGTGATCTGTATAAGTTACTGTATACGTATATACAACGCCACTCAGACAATTTTTGACGACATTTTATTAGGCGACTGTGAGTCTAGTTGTTTCTTGTACTAACGTCAATGATAAAATGGAAACATTCTACACAATATTAACTATTTTCGAATTTCATTAAAAATTTATAGTATTGGCGGTATTAAATGAACATACAGGTAGATCCTATGAATAGGACTAAGGGTTCACTTGTTGCGTCAAGAGACAAGCCGACGAATGAATTTTCCACGAGTGATAAAGGAAAGTTTAGGGGACAGCGAATTGTTCTCATACCTTCCCGTGTAACTTGGCAAATGACAACCTTGTTACATAATGAAGGTATTCCTGAGACAGCTCTTGAGGCTAAGAGGTAAGTTAAATACTTTAAAGTACTTTGGCCCTCGCCAAACACTTGGGTTACAGTGTGTGTCGGATTATAATAAGATTCCTTACTCTTATAAAAGATACAACACTATATTATTTTGCATTCCTCATTCATTGACGCACAATAAACAACTACTAGACTTCCAATCGTCGTCAAAAAATATCTGAGCGGCGTTGTATACGTATTCTTGTTAACTTACACAGATAGCATTAAAACATTCATTCAAATTAACGCTTGTTTTAGCAGTTGAAATGTAAATTTATAGGGACACTTACATGAAATTCAACACTCAATCTTTTTTGTATTAATACATGCTATAATTTGTGACAGTTTTTCACTGCGTGTCATTGTATTCAAAGCGCGGTCGAACACAACTGAGCGAAAACTCTGCCTAATAGACGCGTAGGCAGTCAATTTTGAGCTACTTTCGCTTCAGACAATTTTGAGTGTGATTGTGGGTCTAGTTATATATTGTACCTCAATGTCCTCATCACACGATTAGTGACCGCTAGCTTGTGTCTAACCTACAAAAATATAAAACTGTCGACTGAGCGGCAACGTCGCGTTCGCTTTGCTGCATGCACGCCTGTGAATACTGCATACTCAATCATTAAAGATGGTGTTCCATCTTGAGTCTTTGAAAAATCTAATGATCGCACCTGTTACTTATGTTCTCATTGAATGGTAAAAATCACATTTGATGAAAATGCAGTTCCCAGATTGTGTTCGGAATCCAAACTTCTGATTTCATTATACAATAAAGAATTAATAATGTGTAAGCATTATTTTGTTTCAGTCTGAAGGGCACCGTAGCAAGTTAAAATTTAAATTACCGGGCAAATTAGACTTAACATCTTATGTCCGAAGTCGTCACCTTCGGACGGCGCGGTTTTAGTGCCGCTCATAATTTTTGGGTCTTTCAAGAATCTTGAGTAGCACTGAATTGTAATGGGCAGGGCGTATCAATTTCCATCAGCTGAACGTGATGCTCGTGTTGTCACCTTATTGTGATTTATAAAAAATTAGCGAGCGAGCGATTAGGCATGTGGGCGATTTAGAAAGAGAAAAATATAATATGTTATTGACTCTGACATTATAACAATTGTAAACAATAAAATACCGTCAAACTATGATACTTTTTAAAATACATTTTAACTCTAGTCAAATAAAATTTGGATTTGGAAGAGAAATTTGTTTAGGTGCAAGAGGGTAATTGTTTTATGGATGAAACGCAGTAATAATAATATTAGCGTCACGAATATGTGCAGCGTTTTTGTCGAAGAAGAGGGAGAGAGCAATTGATACCGATCGAAAGAGAGTGAGATAGGCGAACGTAGCATGAAGCACATAGCCATGGAGCGAGAGTAGGGAGCAAGCGAGTGAGAAAGATCGAGAGAGAGAGTGAGATAGAGCGACCGTCGCATCACGCACAGTGCCATGGAGCGAAAGGTGGGAGAGAGCTACTGAGAAAGATTGTGGGAGAGTAAGGGTGATCGAGAAAAAATACACGCTATTGGCTGATGTATTCGTTTAGTAGTTAACTAGTTAGTAATTCTATCGTTTAACATACTGTGCAGTAAACGCAATTTTTTTATTTTTAAATCCAAGATGGCCTATAAAAATGATGATTTCAACAACATGGATATCGTAACCGACCTTCTCGAGGGTGCAGAGAACGAATTTAGGATCATTTTTGAGATCCAAGATGGCCGCCGCGCAAGATTATGATTTCAACAACATGGATATCGTATCCGACGTTCTCGAGGGTGCAGAGAACGAAATTGGGATCATTTTTTGGAATCCAAGATGGCCACCGCGCAAAATTATGATTTCGACAGTATGGATATCGTATCCGAGGTTCTCAAGGGTGCAGAGAACTGATTTGGGATCATTTTTGAAATCCAAGATGGCCGCCGCGCAAAATTATTTTTAGGGCTATACGAATGCGTGGTCGTTATAATGATAACCCTAATGCCAAACAACTAAAAAGGCATCTTTCAGACATTGTTGTGCCACATGGAACTAAAAATCGTTGAAATCAGGAACGTCAGTATATTGATGTGTTATTCTTCAGTGCATAATATTAATATAACTGCTCCATCTTTACGGACTGATGATGCAAATGAGAATGAAAGGGACGGTTATATTATAGATAACTTAGAAGAAAATGAGGGCATAATATCTCGAACTCTCAAACTTGTGAATATTTACCTATAGCAAATAGTTGGATATATAGCTGGTTTTGTGTATATATATCTCTTTTTCATCATTTAAAATGCATGGGTTGCATCGACTTGTTAACTGTGAATTATAGTATGCTTGAGTACAAGAAATTAGTAAGCTCAGGAGATAGAGGTCGAATAATATATGCCTTAAGCGGCGTATATGAGGTTTGTAAAGCTGCAGATTTTGCAATATTTACATTAAAATATTACGTAATTTTTAAGCTAGGTGAAAAATAGTAAACCTTACATTTATCCTGATACACTACGGCTACGGTAGTTCGGAAGATGAAGAGGGGGAAATCTCCAGGCCTTGACGGACTAAGTCTGGTATATATTCTGTATACTAAATCCTAGTTTCCTTATCATGGTACCACCCTTGGGATATCTCCTTTACAACACAAAAATTATCAAAATCGGTTCATAAACGATGCATTATCCGCGAACACATATAAAACTAATATATAACCTCCTCTGTTTGTTTTCGTCGGTTCAAAAATGTTTGCCCTTTTGTAGAAGGCGCTATAAGTTCAATGACTCAAACCATTCAAAATATATGATTACATGCAAACTTATTACTGAACCAATTTATTAGACTCAAACCAATTACGGATTTAATTGATTTTGCTCAAGCCATTCAACGGGTAATTGCTGGGAATAATACAAATGTATTTATTATTTAGTAGTTCAGGTTTGCTATTCATAATTTGGGTCCTAAAGACTGGTTATGAGATAAATTTAAAGAAATATTTTTTTTTATGTAATCACCGCCGCCCAGATTCAGTTGGAGCAGGCCGGCAGTGCTTCTCAGCACAGAGGAGCACTGCCGGCCTTTTAGGAAGGTGTACGCAGTTTTTTTGAGGGTACACGTGTCGTATCGTCTCGAAAAATACCGCACAAGAAGCTCATTCCACAGCTTTGTAGTATGTGGAGAAAAGTTCCTTGAAAACCGCACTGTATAGGAGCGCCACACATCCAGGTGGTGTGGATGATATCCTAATTTGTGGCGTGTCGTGCGAAGGTGGAATTCGGCGGCAGGAATCAAGTATAACTCTTCGGAACGCTCCCCGTGATATATGCAGTAGAAGACACACAATCAAGTGATGTCTTTACGCAGCGCAAAGTGATCCAGCCGTTCACAGAGCACTGAGTCCCCAATAATTCGAGCTGCTCTGCGTTGCATGCGGTCAAATGGTCAATTTTGAATAAAAATATTGGAATTTGAATTTGAATGGTTCTAGTTTATACTGGGGTGCGTCAGACCAGAGATGACAGCAATACTTCATATCTGGCATTTGTACATCGCTAGAGTCACGGAACAGAAAAAAACTAGTATTTTCTGTTCTGTGGCTAGAATGTGGTCCGGCTTGAAGTATTGCCGTGCTGTTAATGACGCCCAGCTTTTAATACTTGCCTCTCAGTATATTCTTGATAATGTTACGTGTGATTTGTTACTTTTAAGTTTTTTTTACAAATTAAAATTGTTACCAAAATTTATGACTAATTTATTACTGATTTAGGACTCAAACTACTAAGGTACAAATACTACTGGCAGAATTACCGCGATGGATATTATAAAAATATTTTGTCACTTCTCATGCTCTGATATTGCTTATTTGTGCACGATATAGGCTGCTCAAAATCGATTTTTGTGCACAAGTGCATTAACGTATCTACTCATAAATGTATCTATATTATGGCAAAGAAAATGAGCTATACAGCCAAACACAATAAAAAGTTCAGAGATAGAATTTGTTATTTTATAATATTTCCTTTAATTTATTTGCCTCATGTGTTTCTAAGATATTAAAATTAAAATTAAAATACAGTAGGTTATTTAAATAATTAAAAAATATATTTATTACAAAGTTAATTTAATGCTAGGCTGTACAGGTCAGGAGCTCAAACCTAATATCGGCGAGAAACAGATCTTGTTTTTTCGTGCGTTTGTTAATTTCTTCAAATTTGCTAAAATTGTTAAAAATATCCATGTTATACTACTGTTTTATTTCCTCGCAATCGAAATGAATAGCAGAGTTCTCTCTACTATTCATTTCTAGTTAACTCGTCCACAAAACCATTTTATCCTCGACATTGCTATCAGCCCTCGCCTTCGGCTCGCACTGCTAAAAGTCTCGGATAAAAATGGTTCGTTTTGTACACTCGTTGTAAAATCTACTAGTAGATGACACTTAGGAATTTGAAAAGTTTTCTTTTTAGATAGAAAGAAAGACATTCGCCACCACTTCCGAAAAGGTTCAGCTTGAGATTCTTCTATTCTTCGTGCCAAGAAACTCATGCCATTCTTTTAAGCCAACATTTACTTCTTCATCGTTTTATAAATTATTTCAATAATAATATAATATTATGTAAAGTGATGCAACAATAATACTTAATGCCTACACGAGTACGTCAAAAAAGTAAATTTTAATTAACTAATAGTAAATTAACAGCCACCACAAGTACAGCCCGTTCACGAGCATAACGTAGACCAGCCATCGCCTCCTTCCGTTATATTTTAGAGGAGGGAACGACCGGCCCCACTTCGCCGACACAAGCAGTGACATTTAAGTGAGCAAGGCGAAGCCTGGAAACTCTACTCGCAAAATCGACAACGATATATTCGGAACGATACGATAATACTCCGAATATTTCGCAACTACTCTAACAAATGTTCGAATTCCTTATCGTTTATCGTAACCATAGACTAATATATTGATTTTATACGATTTTAGTATGAATGAATTATGTACAAACCTTGAAAAACTAAATATTATCTGTGCTATGTCGTTGTTAAGTGTCAAAAGTCAAAACAAAAATGAGACGCAAAGGACCATGCCAGACTCTGCCCACCAATTTACATCATTTATACAAAATGTCAAAAAGACTCAAGAAATTGACTCCACAATCATAATAAAAGCGTAATAAAAAACTACAATGTGTACTAGAAGGTGTCGGTAAGATTATCGTAAAAGTGACGTTTGATTATTTGTCAAATTCGAATATTCGTCTCTGACATTTTCAACTAAGAGTAGGGTTAGGACCGATAATATCGAATAATGTTTCGTTCGTTCAATCATCGTTTCGACATTGAATACGATGTAACTAAGAATAGGTTTCGACACTACTAATGCCACGATATATCGAATATCGATTTTAGGAATAGGCCCCCTGTCACGCTAGTCGATAATTACTTAATCATTTCGTATCATCAACAATAGAAACCCCTTAATACAAGTTATTTACAAAAGTTACATCAGATATTATGTCGGGTCACTCATCTGACCTTTTTAATTTGTTTCACGCGACAGGAAATGTTCAATTATACAACAAATTTCGTTTTTAATGCTGAAACAAGGTAATTAGATGCGTCAGTGATGTTAATTTACTTTGGAAGGGTTTAATTTATATAATAAGTTGGGGGAAAAGTCTTTTCACATGTAGAATGTTAAGTATCTATGTATGTTATCTAGTGAACGGGCTCTGCTTATGGTGGCAGGATTTTATTTTTATGGAATAGGAGGACAAACGATCGTACGGGTCACCTGTTGTTAAGTGATCACCGCCGCCTACAATCTCCCGCAACACCGGGAACACCGCACAAGAAAGCTCATTCCACAGCTTTGTAGTACGTGGAAGAAAGCTCCTTGAAAACCGCACTGTGGAGGACCGCCACACATCCAGATGGTGGGGATGATATCCTAACTTGTGGCGTGTCGTGTGAAGGTGGAATTCGGCGGCAGGAATCAGGTTAAACAGCTCTTCGGAATACTCCCCGTGATAAATGCGGTAGAAGACACATGATGCGGATGATCCTGTTGCCGGAGGCTCGACTTCAGATTCTAAACACATATTTTATTTATAATCGCTTATAAAATGCTCACAGAATACCTTTATTTATTTACGGTGTGTGTATGATGCAGCTACAGTACTCAATAACTTTTGTATTAATTTACATTTACTGTTTTGGCTTACTCTTGTCAGGCATTGACTATTTGACGTTTGAGTATGTTTGTTGCATCACTTTACATATTATATTATAATTGAAATTATTTGTAAATCGAAGAAAATGTTAATCATGACATAAAAGAGTGGCAATTAGTTTCTTGCGACTTCTTCTCATTAGCTCAGCCCTTCACTAAGTAGCGGTAGATTCAATAAGAAAAATTGGTTGTCTGTAAAGTCGGTTTACTGACGATAGTTCAACGTGACAACGTCTTAAGAAAATACTGATGGAATGGTAGCATTTTTCAAAAGAAAATTTTAATTTCATTTGTTTAATAGATTTGTATGTATATAGAGAAGGAGGTAATTGGAAATCACAATGAAATTGATCAAGTTAGATTTATATATAATACAATTATGTCAATTTTTTTTTACAATTTAGTAGTTTTTTCAAGTATAAATGTGCGTTGAGCAATTGTTTTACAACTTTTAAACATGTGTAATATTTAATTTCTTACAATCTGTGTTATTCTGATGTCGAACGCTGCCGAACGCAAAGGCCGATTGTGCTTCTTTGTCGCTCGTTCCGCGCTCTCGCTTGCACTTCAAGCCTCACATGGAACGCCTCAGAGCGAGGTAACGCCGCATGAGTCATGTTTTTTCGAGCGTGCAGCCGGCTCTATCGAATTCTAAGAAGTTGTCACGTCAAAAATATTTTTTGATATTCATAAGTGTCATATCCGCGACCTACATGAATAAAGTGATTTTGATTTGATTTAATTAGTTTTGCATGAGGTTAAAATGTTTACATTTCAAATATAGAAGCAATGTATTACCCGGTTTCATTATCTCTGCACCTGACGTCGATGACGTCACATCGTCGCCTTGTTACGGTGTGCAAAACAAGCATCACTAGGATATTATTAATAAATAAATAAACTAATATTTATTTTTTCGGTATGATATGTGCTGATTATTATTATAAAAATGATGAAAAATCAATGAATGAGTGTGGGTTAAGTAAAAAAAGTATTTGTTTTTCTGGCAGTACTATTGTATAGCGAAACAGAGTAACAGAAACTACATAACTATTAACCGATTATTACCGAGTGGTTAGCGATCATACCTACTAAGCTAGAGGTCCCGGGTTCGAATCCCCGTAGGTGCAAGCATTTATATGATGAATATGGATGTTTGTTTCCGAGTCATAGATGTTTAAATGTATTTATGTATGTTTATATGAATTTATGTATGTTTAAGTAAGTATATTGTATTAAATATATCATTGTCTTGTACCCCATAACACAGGCTCTATATGCTTAACTTGGGGCAAGATAATTTGTGTAAATAGTGTGTCAATATTATTATATTATTATTAACAATAAAAGTCAAAAGGTACCAAAGAAAACTTCAAAAACAAAGCAGTGATAGCACGAAAATATCGCGACATGTACCTTATGGTAACTCAAATTCAAATTAAAATATTTTTTATTCAAAATAGGATTCAAAATCACTTATTGAACGTCAAATATTACCACCCACTCAAAAGAGACTGCCTCAGACCTGAGAAGAATGGGCGCAAGAAACTCAGCGGGCTTTTTTTTTAATAGCAAAATATGGAATACAATGTGATATCGTGCAATAAACATTTATAATTAAAGAGCCTGGGGGTGTTCGCTTTATTCCCAGTCCGTGGGGTCATTAAGAAAATCGTTTATGCTATCGTAACCTTTCTCACACAAACGTTTTTTAACAATAATTCTTTTAAATTTCGTAACACTTTTATTTTATACATTTTCTGAGATCATATTGTAGAAGCATATACATCGCCCAACAAAAGACTTACTAACTCGACCCAACCGAGTGGTCGGCATAACAAGTTAATGTTTGTTCCTCGTGTTAACATTATGAATATCACAGTTTCTAGAAAATTCCTCAATGTGCTTATAAACATACAGAACATTATCAGAAATGCATTGAGAAGCAACAGTCAAAATGTTTATTTCTTTAAATTTTTCTCTTAATGATTCTTTAGAACCAAGGTTATAATCGCGCGAATAGCCCTCTACTGCAGCACAAAGATGGTATTAATATCGGCCGCACTGCCCCATAACAATATACCATAGGACATAATACTATGAAAATAACCGATGTATACTAGTCGCGCCGTATCTATGTCAGTTAACCGTCTAATTTTCTTAACCGCATATGCTGCAGAACTAAGCCTATCTTTCAATGATACTGCAAACCGTACTGACGCAACAGGACGAGCATGAAGGTCTGAAAGGGAAACTGGAGGGGGCTTCTCGATCCAGCGAGGTAGAATGAAGAAAATCGATACAGATTAAAACTGTATGACACAAAAGTGAAAAATAAAATGCAAATTAAGAAAAAAATTGTGACGCGTCTAGACAAAATGCAAAATCATCAGGCTTAAGTCATAGATAATGAATACGTCTAGATAGACTGTGACAGCACGTCGAAAAAATAAAGGTGTACATTAAATCTCTATTTTCAGCAACGCACGCACACTAACACAAAGTGACTATCGTATCGCGAGTGTAAGACGTAGCTTGTCAAGTAATAAATCTGGTCTGTTGGCAACATCCAGACGTATTATTTTATTTATTATCAAAGGTGTTTTTAATTCGGGAATTTGGATGCCAAAGAAGCACCTCGCTCTGGCCTATGGCCCTATAATGGATAAAATGGACGCTATTTCTAATAAAGTGGCGCAATATGAGTAATTCCGACATGGCTGAAGAACTGGAAGCTGACCACAAAACATTGACCTAATTCAAATAAGGCTAGGTACCCAAAAACAGTCGATATTTGGGTGCTACACGAGCTTACTGAAGGAAACCTAATGATAGATTCATTGCCCTGTGCTTCTCCGGGGCATAAAAATCGATTGGAAGTCCCAGGCCCAAGGGAGTGGTGTTAGAGGCGGCTAATGGCATTTACCAGTTGGAGGCTTCGTCACTGGTTATGGGTACCACAACGTGGCTCCTTTTTCTGCCATGAAGCAGAAATGTGTAAATGTGGCGCCGCAGCTAGTGCAATTACTGGACAATGTCTCAAGTTGACAAGCACAATTGTAGTGCCGCCAAAAAAAATGCGCGTACAACTTTCTAAGACGCCGCTCCTGTGATTCTTCTGGTATTGCAAGGTAATGTGGGCGGGGGTGATCAGTGATCACTTCCATATCCTCCACTTCAATAAAAAAAAATAACTATGTACCTACTAGCAGTATTTTTCTTTAGAATATGTATTTATTAATTTTTTTCTTATCTATTTTTTATTATAAAACCTTACAATAACACAGAGTACGGATGTATACTGAAAAAATTAATTATTATAACATTATAACGACTTTACAATCCTTGATGAAGAATATTTTCAAGCCCGGGGTAGTGTTTAGTTTTGCCATGGTGATACTTTCTTGCGCCAGTTAGATATTTTCGAATGGATGGGCACTGCCTTAAAACACGACTATTAAAATTCAGTATCGCAAACGGATAAATAATCAATCCGTAAGTTTTCCTTTTTATGTTTATTTAATTTTTCCTTTGAATGAACTATGGTTAAATTAAAAAATCCTTTCCTCGAGTAACCGAAGACGGCTAACTGAAGCGGTAAAGCTTAATTAAATTTCTAATGGCGAGATTTTGTCATACCAGTTGTTACCAAACAGAAATTAATTTCCGTTTACTATCTAAAGCCTCTAGATCACTAAACTTATTCCACGTCTCAAAAACTAGGACCATTATTGGTAAAAGTGCGCCAATTCACAGATATTAAGTCTCATGTTGAATAAAATTGCTCTGATTTCGTGCTCCCTTTTTAGTTATAAAGTAGATTAAGTTTTATTATTTTTGCTCTGTATATTCAAAATTTAAATTTTTTTTTTTCAAAAATAATTATATATAATTCCGCAACATCTTTAGATTTTTTTTCAACGCCATCTGTTAATGTTTGCTAAGCTTTGCGCGGTTTAGTATATTTATTTTATTCAACGCCATCTGTTGATGTTATTTAAACTTTTCGCGGTTTAGTATATTTGTTTTATTCAGCGCCATCTAGTTATTACGAAGCAAGTTACGTTGTTCTGTTGGAACATAAAATGAAACATTGTTTCACGAGCAATACTATATTAGTACAAGACCAAATAACTAGAGGGCACTAACGATGCAGACGACCATTCAACCATTTAAAATTAAAATATTTTTTTAAAACACACTATATCGACATCCTAAGACATTTACACAATTTTGTTATGTATTTTATTACAGACCTATTTAATTAAAAATAAAATTGTTGAACTGCTTCTTAAATTAGCAATGCTTAAGAATTGTTTTAATACCATTTATTTCTTTCATGTTTTCCTATTATTATGAATATGATTATTCTACGCATATTATCAACTTATCATTGAAAAATTTTTTCTGGAAACAAGGTCCTTGTTTCCATCTGCTTCCGCATCAGATAAACGTAATGTGATGTTATTTTAATAAATGTTTATTTTTAGGGCCTGAAATTCTGTTTATTCATGTTTAAAACACGCCTTATAATTAATTACATATAATATGCAAAAACACAGCATAAATTAATGATAATGTCTTTATATGGTTTAATTTAAATTAAATATTTAATGGGGGCTCGAGCTTTGCATCTGTTTTGTTGCGATACAATAAGCCGCACAAAAATGTTACAAAATGGACAAAAAAGGCTTAGGGCATTGAATGGAACGGACGGATGAAATGAACAGGATTTCTTTTTCTCTATGCCTTTTTGTATGGAAAAGGAGGACAAACGAGCGTACGGGTCACCTGGTTTTTAGTGTTTACCGCGACCCACCTTCTCTTGCAACACCCGAGGAATCACAGGAGCGTTGCCGGCCTTTAAGGTGTACGCACTTTTTTTGAAGGTACCCATGTCGTATCGTCCCGGAAACACCGCACAAGGAAGTTCATTCCACAGCTGTGTAGTACGTGGAAGAAAGCTCCTTGTAAACCGCACTGTGGAGGACCGCCACAAATCCAGATGGTGGTGATGATATCCTAACTTGTGGAGTGTCGTGCGAAGATGGAATTCGGCGACACGAATCAGGTGAAACAGCTCTTCGTAGCAGTCCCGTTAATAGAGCATTGGGTCCTCGACAATTCGAAATACTCTGCGTTGCACGCGCTCAAATGGATTGAGCTGATACTAGGATGTGCCTTCATCATAAATTAAGTCTTATGCTACATCCACACTACATTACCATCTACGGACCATTTCTGTTACCATAATAATAATTGCATTTAAATACCGCGGGAGGTATTGTGGTTACACTAGAGTCTAGATTTTACGCAGACCTGACAATGAACTTGTTATTTGAAGCAGGCTGAAGTAAAGGAAAATCGGAAGTATTTTATATTTATTTATTGAGTTACAGGTACAAGAAAACAACGTTTTAGTTAATAAATCATTGTATTTGTTTTATTGTCAGTAATGTTTACCAGTGGCTCCTTTGCACAGGATCCCGGCTAGATTATGGGTACCGCAACGGCGCTTTTTCTTATGTATAAGCTTAACTGTGTTTCGGAAGTTTTTCTTTTATTTCTGAAGGACGCCGTAGCTAGTAAAATCAATGGGCAAACGAGACTTAACATGTTATGTCTCAAGGTGACGAGCGCAACTCTAGTGCCGCTCAGAATTTTTGGTTTTTTCAAGAATCATGAATGGCACAGCATTGTATTGGGCAGGGCGTATTAATTACCATCAGCTGAACGTCCTACTTGTCTCGTACCTTATTTACATATAAAAAATCATGACCATATTTATGGAGCATCCTTACACAAACAATGAGTTCAAGCTTTAAAGGTTGATGAATACAAAATACGATAATATTTATTTATATTTTATCTTTTATGACTTTTAATTAAATATTTGATATTTTAAACGCTTTTAACTTTGAACATGATTCTTAAGTTGGTTGCAGCACCTTACAAACTAATTTAAATCTAATGTGTTACGTAGGTAACTATATTACAATTATTGAGCCGTTTCTTCTCTTGTTTCCGAAGCGGTAGTATCTAGTAGTATATTAGAAATCACAGAACAGTTTCTCTAGTAACATTTCTCAGAAACATTTAATACTTAATAAAAAAATATATAAAAGTTTACGTGTCTCGTCATTACATCTTTTATCCACACCCATGCTTTAAATCCTCTATTACAGAATTCTGACACAGTTAGCTTATTGCCAACATTAAAACACCCAATGTCCTAATAACCATTACATCATCCAAACGAGTGTTGTAATGTTGTACTGAATTTCATAACAACACTCCTATGTTTTTTATTTCGATCCCTTCATGCGCAAAGAGTTTTAACAGACAGCCACATTCTTATTGCTTGATGCGTGGTATCTGTATGAATTTCAAAAAAAGAACATTTTCGTTTACGCGCTTTCCACACTACCAGAACGTCGCGCGCCGTAAACAAAAGTAGGTTATTCGAATCCCCGCCATTTTTCTTCGATATTTTTATTGTTTTGTTTACTAAAAATGAGCGATTCAAGTTTTGACCCCGTACACCGCCAGATATTTTAAAGGCTGCAAAAGAACATAATATTCAAGTGAAATTTAATAATTGCACTAAACAAAATGTAAATTACTACTAAACTAAATAATTATTTTATTAATACTTAGTTTATTTGTATATAATCAGTAATGGATGATATTAGGTTACTACTAGGACTGGTGTTTTAATGTTAGCAGTAAGCTAACTGTTTCAGAATCTTTTAGAGGATTCATATTATGGGTGTAGATAAAGTCTTGTATGCAACTGTTGATAATTAGGTATTAAAACACTCATGTGATACTATTATCATCCACATTCGTGTTTTTATACCCCATTACACAACAGTTGCATAAATAACTATTAACTACCATTGCAAGGCAGGAGACACGCGGGGGACTAAAAGGTTGGCACTTATTACTCAATATTTCTGTTGGATTAATGAAACATTGAGTAACCTAATATTACTAATGTAATAGATGGAAGTGGTAACCTATCTTCAAATGAAAACCTTGCAAAATGTTTGGTTATTGACTAAAAGCAATTGGCCGTAAAAGGCTTCACACACGGTAGCTATAATGTATATTACATTCCGGGATGTAAAACTTTAAAAACTTTATAAACCCACATTCGTGTTTTAATACCCCTTATTACACAACAGTTGCATAAATAACTTGAAACACATATCTGTATAAGATACCTTCAGGTAATGTGTAGCTTTGTACGTAGAAGCCGTAAGATGTACAGTTAATCGATAAGTGACCAGGCGATTATTCGACTATAACAGATATGAATAAAAGGATTTACTTATATCGTAAGTACGTTACCTAATCGGTAAAATTACATAATTTTGCTCTTAATAGTGATTTTCATTATTATAACACTAGAAATAAGGGATTGCTTGTAACTAATTCTAGTAGGCTTCATAAGATACATAATAGTTTTAAGGGTAAATGTATACACTTCTATAATAAAGTCCCAGCCACTGTTCAGGCATTATCTATAAATAAATTTAAATGTTTTATAAAAAAATGGCTCTGTCGTAAATCCTATTACTCCACTGCTGAATATCTAAATGATCGGACAGCCTGAGACTAGATTGTGATTATTTTATAGAGATAGAAATGATCGTACAATATTGTATATTTTTATTGAAAAGAGCGCAAAAAAATAATTCTGGGAGAGTTTCTTGCGCCGCTTCTCCTCTGTCAGAGCGCCATTTGTTTCCGAAGCGGTTGTCATATCTAGTAGTGATTAGAAATGACATCAAAAAGAATTCTAAAGGAATCAATTTTGAGAAAATAAATGCCTTTTATTATGCCTTTTAATAACTTTTTAAAAATCAGACGAGAAGTATCCAACATTTTGATATTAAACGCTCCCATACATTAAGTTTGAGTGTACTGTGTAGTAGAAAGGTTAGGGTTTCCTTATTTTAGCTTAGTACTGATATAATATGATACTATTTATTAACCTTATAAAAGTATACGTACTTTCGATATCAGTTCAAAGTTTTTTGATATCTGTAATAGTACAAATTAAATTTGTAAGCAAAATTGATGAACAATGCAGTACTCGGACCCGCAACCTCTCGTGTTCCGTGCGAGCGCTCTTCCAACTGAGAGTTGAAGAAGACATATCAAGATTTATGAGGGATACGTTACTCGAACGGTTGGCTCAGTGGAAAAGCGCTCGCACAGAACGCGACACTGGTCGCGGGTTGGAGTCCCGCATCATTCATAAATTGTGTTTACAAATTTAATTTCTGTAATTAATCCCAGAAGAGAGGGTTATCACTTAAAAAAAAATAACAAATTGTTTAGATTTGACAGAGCGACATCTCAACTCAAATTGAGGTTGAGCAGGTTATCAACTGTTTAGTAAATCATGCAGATGAAGCCATAACCTGAGAGTTGAACAAGACATACCAGGATTTAAGAACGATAAGTCACTCGAACGGTTGCCTCAATATAAGAGCACTCGCACGTAATCCGAAAGGTCGCGGGTTCGAGTCCCGCATCGTTCATAAATATTTCTTACAAATTTCATTTGTGTAATTAATCCCAGAAGTGACGGTTACCACTTTAAAAAAAAGTGTGTGTATACTTATGTATAAACACGCAAGAATTAATACTTCTTTGGCGTAAAAAAATAAATATTTAAAATAATTCATTCGTCGTGCTATTCTACGTTTGTAGAAAGAACAGTATTCTAAGAATCGTGAAATAAATTATTAGTATTGGCTTATGTAATTTGTCAGAAATGTGTCAAATATCAATAATTGTTAATTGTTAATGTTTAAGACATATTTTGATAACCAACTTCAATCCGTTACTTATGTGTTACAGTGATGCGCGCGCATCATAAAATTTCACTCACATCATTTTGTCATAACGTGCCTTAAGACGTATACTCGTAACTTCAATAACAATCTGTATTAGTAACGGAATAATCGCTTGGTCACACTTAACGATAACATCCTGTATTATTATTTATTTATACTATTAATCATTTACAGAAATAATCTTAAAAGCTAACATAGTCCTGCAAAACTGTTTGGACAGTTTGTCTGCAGGATCAAGTCTCTTGTAATACATTAATGCTTATTAGAACATTGATTTTATGCAAGTGTAATTAACGAATATTGATAAAAATATAATAAAAAATCTAATTTTAATTTTAAGGCAGTGTTGACAATAAATATTTCTTATGTTTAGTTTTAAATTTTCTTTTACTGGTTTCTAGTCGGATGTCCTCAGGCAAGCTGTTTAATAGAATAGGCGTTTTTTCAGAGTTCTATCTCCGTAGTAGTTATTGATTCTAGGAACCTCGAACTTACCAGCGGACACAACCGAGTATCGTGGTTGTGCATGATTGGGTTATGTTCTTGACTGCCATGATTGTTAATGGCTAATAAGTACTTATGTTTTAAGCTTACTGGCAATACTTTACATATTTTAAATAATTTTCTATAATCATTTTTACAATTATTTTGAACTTTTTTGGTGACGAGAAATTTTAATAATCGCATTTGAAGTGATTCGAGTCTATACTCTATGTATTATTTAATGTAATGTCATTGTGGAATAGCTACAAAACCCACTGCTTGTGGTTGACAATTAAAGATATAATTAGTAATTAGAAGGGATTGTAGGCACAATAACGCCGGAACAAAACCAACAGAGGAATTCGCACTAATTACATTAAAACATTAAGGAACATTTCGGAGCCCTGTTGGGTGTGAGTTTTGGTGTTGTTAAAGTTTATATGGAGAAGGGTTGAAATCTTGACTAAGAGATGAGACTGCTATAGCTACACGCATGCATATATTAAAGAAAAGGTGCATGCAATATTGAAAACTCTAATACAATTTTTTTTTATGAAAAAAGAGACGAGACGAGCATGACGTTCAGCTGATGGAAATTGATACGCTCTGCCCATTACAATGTACGGGACAACAATTGCGCTCGTCACCTTGAGACATGAGATGTTGTCTCATTTTCCCAGTAATTCCACTAGCTACGGCGCCATTCAGACTGAAACACAGAAATGTTTACTCATTACTGCTTCACGGCAGGTGCCGTTGTGGTACCCATAACTTAGCCGGTATCCTGTGCAAAGGAGCCTCCCACTGGAGAACACGGTACTTTTGATTGTTTATCTTAAAGTGCAGGGATCATATTTATACATTATGGATGTTTTTTTTTTATGGAAAAAGGAGGACAAACGGGTCACCTGGTGTTAAGTGATCACCACCGCTTACATTCTCTTGCAAAATCAGAGGAATCACAGGAGCGTTGCCAGCCTTTAAGGAAGGTGTACGCACTTTTTTTGAAGGTACCCATGTCATATCGTCCCGGAAACACAGCAGAAGGAAGTTCATTCCAGCTTTGTAGTACGTGGAAGAAATTTCCTTCAAAACCGGACTGTGGAGAACCGCCACACACAGTATTAGCTTAAATTATAAGTTGTGAAATAGTACTTTTGCAATGTGTTTTTCTTATAGTTATTTTTATTATGAGATGCGTTGTGACACCCTTTTACTGCACAGTAAGTCATTTATCAATTAAATTTTGCGCGTTTTCATGGAACTTGACAGCTTGACACTGAGGCAGCGGGAATCGTATGTAGTCTTTATACTTTATAGGCCACATTGAAATTCCTTCATTTCGCACACACAAACACAATATACATACTGTAATATTCTTACTTCTAAAACTTCAAGTAGACGGTACTTACCTGAAACAACAAAAAATTACAACATTAATTTGAATACAATTCAGTCAGATATTATCGGATGTTGGGTCATTAGATCGTGGATGGTAAACCTAGCCTATAATATATTAATAATCTTATAGACAACTTAAAATCGCTATTTTATTTTAAATGTGAAATGTTAAGTATGAGTAAATTATAATAAAGAAAATGTTGCCTTGATGTGATTGCTAATGCCCTTTTTAGGGTTTCGTAGCAAAATAGCAAAAAACGGAACCCTTATGGATTCATCATGTTTATCTGTCTGTCCGTCTGTATATCACAGCCATTTTTTTTTGAAACTATAACTATACTGTTAAAACTTGGTAAGTTTTCACACACACAAAAACAGAAAAAAAAACAATAAATTTTGGCGGTTCCCATACTTAGAAACTCAAAAATTTGTTTTTCATCTAACCCATACGGGTATCCATGGCTTTTTTTCTAAGCTGAATAGTTTGCGCCAGAGACACTTCCAAAGTGGTTAAATCCCCCCTTCCCCCCCTGTAAATTCTTGAATAAGAGAATGATAAAACTAAAAAAAAAAAGATGTCAAGAATCGTATCGTCGTATCAATTACCATGAGCTGAGGACGAGAACCTTCTCACCTTATTTTCATAAAAAGAACGAGAACCTTCTCACCTTATTTTCATAAAAAAAAATGTTAATTCTACTACATCTATACCATAATATATACTACATTTATACTATAACTATACATAGATTGAAATCTCCGAGAAAAATGTAAATCACTCCACCTTAGTAGTGATCGTTACTTCAATTTTTTTTGTCTTTTGAGAAGACCTGCAGTTAAGGTTCGGCTAAAGCAGATCCAGATTTCGGTAGTTTAAAGCCAATAAATTAAATAATAATAATTATATATTAACTTCCAAATTAGTATATCATCTCCACCATCTGGAGTCCTCCACTGTGCAGTTTACAAGGAGCTTTCTTCCACGTACTGCAAAGCTTTCCGGGACGGGTGCTTCAAGGCCGGCAACGCTATTACTACGTAAACTTCCACCGAAAATTGGTTTGAATGAGATCTAGTAAGTAGTTTTTTTAATACGTCATAAATTGTTACAATGAACTACAAGAAATTCAATATTATGTTCATGGGCGAGTTCGACTCGCACTTGGCCTCTTTTTATTTCTTGACAAACTTCGGATACAATTTGCGATATAGATGATTATTGCAGATGACTGGGGCTTCAGTAACTATGTCCAGTAGATGAAAAGAAGAGAGTGACTTCTAGTTCTATTTCTAGAGGCATTGCATCTCTTAATGATGTATCGCTATGTTGAATATTGTTTAAAATTAATGATAATAACTCCTCAAAATTTTCTGCTGTCATTCTGTACTCAAAGACAATTTCCAATTTCAGCTGTTGCAAAACTATCATTAAGGCTCCTTTTTAATTTCTTTCGCTAATACATTTTGTCACTTAAATCCGCTTTTTTCTTTTTATTTATTTTTCTACTACTTCAGTTACTTCTTCTTACAGCAATATTTGTAAATTTCTCTAGCGAAACTCTCTGAGAAAGAAGCGATGCACTCGATTGTATAAAACGTGCAGTCATTGACAGATTGACAGATGACGGCGATAATCTTGTAAAAAACGGAGATAGCCGAAATCCACTACGTTTAAAGCAACTATTCGCTTTCAAACTTCGCCGGATTAGATTTCGTCACCAATCGCGATACAGTAATTAGTACTATTTCAAACTTATGTCAAATGACTGCACGTTTCATACTATACTCAATTTCAATTTGTACTCAGGCAGTACGTCCCGTCTCTTATGACGTAGTATTAACATCCTCTTTGATACCTAGAGTTACCAATCTTCCACCTTTTGAATGACTGGAATAATGTGGACGATATGTTCCAGTCCAGCGCTGAATTGGATTAAATCGCTGGATTACTGGACTGGAGTAATGTAAACCGAGCATTAACGTACTGAGGTAGCTTCATGATGTTTACAAAATGTTGTTGCAATATGTTATGTTATTGTCACTCTCTATACCTTTACCAGTAGGAGGCTCCTTTGCACAGGATGCCGGGTAGATTATAGGTACCACAACGGCGCCTATTCTAGTGTGAAACAGTATTGTGTAAGCATTACTATGTTACGGTCTGAAGGGCGCCGTAGCTAGTGAAATAACTGAACAAATGAGACTTGACAACTTACGTCTCAAGGTGACGAGCGCAGGTTTTTCAATAATCCTGAGCGGCACTACATTTTAATGGGCAGGTCGTATCAATTACCATCAGCTGAACGTCCTGCTCGTCTCGT
Source organism: Leptidea juvernica (assembly GCA_949711755.1). Taxonomy (NCBI): domain Eukaryota; kingdom Metazoa; phylum Arthropoda; class Insecta; order Lepidoptera; family Pieridae; genus Leptidea; species Leptidea juvernica. Next base: position 2,088,715 of record CATIXQ010000027.1, read on the forward strand.
CCCTTATTTTCATAAAAAGAATAGTAAATAAATAAATTTCCTAAATTTAAAAAAAAATCCCTGGGTCCCAATAAAAGTAATTATTTGTATATTCAATTTAGCAACGTTTTCCCAAAGACTAAAAGATTTCTTAGAAATAACTGGCAATGCATTGATTTAAACTAATCATCTATATATTGAGCAGCTGAATATTTAGCAGTAAAACAGCAAAAATCCATCCATTTTTAAAGTGGATCGTAAATAATAAATAGCGGTATGAACATTAAATTTAAATGCAATTTAAACATTTAAATCAAGTCAGCGATTCATTATTTCACCACAAACAGAAAATTCAAAGGGAATGCTTTTGTATTCTGTGTCATTATAAGCATTAAGGTAAATGGTGGCTGCATAATGACAACTTGAAAAGCTTTCATATTTCCATTGCTGAGGTGAGTGCACACTTTTAACTAGCCTGCAGCTGATAAGGTATAATAATATCAGTCTACATTAGGACAATATACACTGCTATTTGAAATTCTGTGATGGAGGTGAGAAATTTATGTCTAAAGAAACTGTTGCCTTTACGTCTTAAGTGGTTAAAAACGTTTCATGTTTCATTTAGGTATATAAATTTATTTTTTTTCACTTCTTAAATAATAAAAAAATTAAAAACTAATGTAAGTAATATAAATTAAAAGTAAGGATCCCTTTAAGTAAGAACTTTCAATCACTTAGATAGTAGATGTAATATATATATACCTATATTATTAATTTATTTAGAAAAAAATATGTCTTTTTATGTCTTACTAGAATTGTATTATCCGCTGTATAAGCCTTTAGCACTTGATAGAAACGGAACAGAAGGAGGGTTTAGTAGTATTTGTACATTAGAATAAGGTTATGTTAGATAACAAATAAAATATTATTTATTTGAGTAATTGGTGTTACATTTTCTTAAGCCAAAATCCTTACCTGAACTCTTAACGAATTTTGAACACCTTGAATCATTCAGAGCACTGCCGCCTCATAATATGCATCGGCACATAAACGTGACAGTGCATATTATAATTAATGAGTCGAGTCATAATAACGCTGTCAGAACGGCCATATTTATAGAACTGCTGAAAAAGATCCGGCCTTTTGTCCGGAGTTTATCGTCAGGTCATTAATAACAGGGTCGAGTTAATTTTTAAGTGGCACAAAACCGCTGAAATTGGTCGTGCAACGTTTTTTAATTGCTTACAACTGTGCATGAATTTAATTAATTACATTATAATTCGATATATCTTGATGTAATATCAGCAACGCCTGTTCTTTCATTTATTTTACCATCCTGTTTCGGTGAACTTGTAAAGATTATTTTTGTTGGTCACTTAGTCACCTGCAACTCTTAAATGGTTTAATTTTTCACCACATATGTTTAACTCAAAAGCATCCCAGCTTAGATTTCTGAATGCAAAATTATATTCAAGTGCTGCAGGAAAGAACTTTGCCGAGAGTGGACCGTCTTCCTATAGATTTTTTGAATTATCCTTATGCATTTAAATGGTGCAGTAAAGTCCACGAATGGCAACCACGTGCGGCGACAAATGCGGTGCAACATTGCGGTGACCGCAATTTCGCAAAACATTCATAACATTTTAAATTATAAATGGATGATTTAGGGATTTCCCTAGTTCTTAGAATTTTTGTTTTAATATTTTTATCGAGAAATTTTTGATTTGTTAATTAAAAAAACAAATTGTGTCTCTATTTATTAATACCCTCTCTTCTTCTTAGTCGGACACTTTTGTCAGAGTGGTTCGGTGGGTCGATATCCTTTCTGAGGGTAGCTCTCCTGGCAATTTGCTTCCATTTCTGACGGTTAGAGGCGTTAGGAATACACTGGACCATGCTGGACTCAGTAGCCTTTGTGAAAGCGTCTATCCAGAGGGTTGGTAATCGACCGTGTGCTCTCTTGCCATCCACCTGGCCTTGAACTACCAGTCTCATTTCTCATTTCTAGAGACGTGACCAAAGAACTTCAGTGACAAACACCGAATGTATATTTTTTTCAGCTAAAAATTAACGTCCAAAACATCGGAAATTTCTTTAACTACAGCCTACCATTAATACAACTCCTTGAGACCGAATAATAAAATAAATATACCTGTCTATTTAAACACTATAAAATCTCGTTACAATAAAGAATATTGAATAACAAGTCTGACAGCGGTCGCACCATTCTCAACATGTACTTAGAATTACTAAGAAAGTTATTTATGTTAAAAATGTTAATTTATTTTATTCTTAACACATTTGTTTTACACATTTTCTAATCAACATCGGCCTATAAAAGACTTAACTGATTAGTAGGCATTATAAAATTAAGTTTGTTCCTAGAATTTACATCTAAGTATCATATTAGTTTCACTAGCTACGGCTTTCAAACGAAATCACAAATATTGGACAAAAAAGAATCCTTTCAGTTTTGAATCTAAGTAAGTAAAGTTTAAGTAAACTACGCAAAACAATATAAATCGAAACTATTTTTTACCAGTGGGAGGTTTCTTTGCACAATATGCCGGCTAGATTATGGGTACTTCTGCCGTGAAGCAGTAATTATTGTGTTTCGGTTAGAAGGGCGCCTTAGCTAGTGAAATTACTGGGCAAATAAGACTTAACATCTTATGGCTCAAGGTGACGAGCGCAATTGTAGTGCTGCTCAGAAGTGTTGGGTTTTTCAAAAATCCTGAGCGGCACTGCATTGTAATGGGCAGGGTGTATGAATTACCATGAGCTGAACGCCTTTTCATCTCGTCCCTTATTTTCATAAAAAAAATATGTTTATTCTACTACATCTATACCATATATACTACATCTATACTACATCTATACTATAACTATACAGATATTGAAATCTCCAAGAAAATGTAAATCACTCCATCTTGGTAATGATCGTTACTTAAAAGAAGCAGTGACCGTTACTTCAATTCGCTTCAAGGCGGAAGGCTTTTGAGAAGACCTGCAGTTAAGATTCAGCTAAACCAGATCCAGATTTCGGTTATTTTAAATAATTATATATTAATTTCCAAATTATGATATCATCTCCACCACCTGGATGTGTCCTCCACTGTGCGGCTTGCAAGGAGCTTTCTTCCACGTACTACAAAGCTGTGAAATGAGCTTCCTTGTGCGGTGTCCGGGACGGGTCCTTCAAGGCCGGCAACGCCCCTGTGATTCCTCTGGTGTTGCAAGCCCACATTGGGCGGCGATGATCTTTTAACACCAGGTGACCCGTACGCTCGTTTTTCCTTATTTTCCATACACCTTTGTAGGTACAAATTAATTGAAAATTCCAGCAAACACTTCTCAAACAGACTATACCGCTGTGGAAAAATACAGCATATAACTATATGATGCCATTAGAAATGTAATACCTACTGTTAGTTTAATATGAAAGCAATTTGTGCTGAGATTACGAGACGCCATTTCTACGAGGGGAGAATTAATTAAAGTGAAATTAACTAATAATAATATTGTGGGAGCCACAAGGTTAAGACTCAGTTAAATCCTAATTTGGGAGTCTTGAATTTACTACCATGATAAACAGCATTTGAAAATTAATGTCATAATAAAGTCATTGAAGTAAACAACATTCTCAAAATTATTCCTCAGAACTCTTTGCACAGGATGAAGGCTAGATTATGGGTACTACAAAGGCGCCTATTTCTGCCGTGAAGCAGTAATGTGTAAGTATTACTGCGTTTCGGTTCGAAGAGCGCCGTAGCTAGTGAAATTACTGGGCAAATGAAACTTAACATCTTATATCTCAAGGTGACGAGCGCAATTGTAGAGGCGCTCAGCATTTTTGGTTCTTTCAAGAATCCTGAGCGGCACTGAATTGTAATGGGCAGGACGTATCAATTACCATCAGCTGAACGCTCGGCTCGTCCCTTACTTTCACTTCGGCTGTTAGCAGTTAGTACCTTCATAACTACGCACTAGAAAAACAATTGCATTTTTTTGACATCCTACTAATATTATAAATTTGAAAGTTTGTATGTCTGGATGTATGTTTGAACTTCTTTAACGCAAAATCTACTGAATAGATTTTAATGAAACCTTACACACCAGAATAACAAATAGGCTATAATTTATAAAACTATAGTGTGAATTATACAAAATATAAAAGAAGTGTGATTGTTACTAATGAATACAACTAGCGCCATCTCTTATCAACTAGCAAGCAAAAGATCAATACAATTTATATGGCAAAACAACGTTTGCCGGGTCAGCTAGTAAATTATAATTTGACATAAGATGCAACAAACAGTCACCATTGCGCCCACTGAGTATACATTATAGAAGTACAAACTTAAAATTATCCATAAGTTTTTAGTTGAGTATTAATTTCTAGCTACGTTAATTTACCTACAGTAACTTTTGTTTTATTTAAAATTATATTTAGCGTGACGTCACCAAATGCCACAACGGAAGACCAGCGTTGGTTTTCACACCAGCAAACGTTTGTAACGTATATAGGTAGTATTAATGCTTCAGATGTTGTTTGTCTCCTTTCCTGTTGGCCTGTTATTTGTATAATTATGTGTACTAAGGTCAGGTAGGGTAAGAGGAACATACTTTATTTTTAGCTAGATGTGTCGAGCTCTAGGGAAAACAGATAATGTTTCATAAGAATTTTGAGATATATTTAAGTTGCCTTTGTTTATCAACTTTCTATGTTTTAAAAACCATAACGCTACTTTGAATACTTACGGCAGTATCGACCAAAATCGATTAGGTTGTGCTAAAGTTTCTCTTCCCCCACATTTGGGGTAAGTCCTAACACTCATCGTATCTCCTGAGAATGTCATGTTTATTTTACCTTCTGCTACTTATTCAGTAACACTTATTGAATCGAATTAGATCTCAAAGTAATTGTAATAAGGCACAGTTTCCAAGAAAATAAAGAAATACCAAATTCGGGGTAAGTGAAACATATAGGCTCAAATCAGGGGCATTCAGGGATAACAAACTAAAAATAAAAAGTCGTTAGTTTTTCAAATTATTTTTCTTCAAATTATTATTCAAAGTACACATAAATACTACGTACTAATAAAACTAATAAGTAAAACTAACAAAATAAATAAAAATTGAAGTGTCTGTCTGTAATTTCGAAAAGAAAAGCTTTAAAAAAAAAAGTAAAACTCTCTCTCTCACGGTGGACAAATCAAAAATCAAAAACTTTTTATCAATTAATATTAATCTTCAAAAATGTTATCCAATGACTTAATTAATATTAGGTTAATCTAGACTATAAACTTTATGATAGGTATCCTTTAGAAATCAATATATTGCATGTATTTTAGTCCCTCAGTCTAATTGTTATAAGATAGCATTAATCAGTCTCGTACAAGAAATGAAAATAAAAACTAAATAAACGTCGCCATCGTTAATAAGCTACAATAAATTAGCAATGGCACCATATAAAGAGATCAATATTTCGAATCAGTCTATTTATTATCAACAGCATCTATTAGATTTTTTTATATAAATTTTCGTCATAATTGCCCTGAAAAATAAATTAGTCAACTCAAAACAAAACCAATAGGGACAATTTTGTCATTGTGTTAATAGAAATTATTAAAACATCATAATGTTTATCACCCCTGATATCGGCAAAGAGGAACATACTGTTTCTCTTTCCCCGTAAGTACCGTTTCTCTTACCCTAACAAAGTTTTTTGAGGTTATGATTTTGAAATTGAAGAAACTTATATTATTTACAGGTTTTGGTCTAGAATATCAAAGTAAAAATAAAACTCAACGTTATGTCTTAGTATATTTTCATTGAAAATATCCTTAGCACTACAATTTCCAATATTTTGGCGCGAATAAAAGTCATGCAGCCAACTTGTGTTTTTAAGCTTTACAACTGCCAAAATGTTACACTATTTTTTTCGGCTGTGGAACATTGTAGCGACATCTGTTACCAACCGTTTGATTAGTTTTACCGTGTTGTTTTATCGACTGATACACCATAGAGTTAAATTCTATAGTTTATGAGTTACGATCTCGTGTTCCTCTTTCCCCTGTGTTCCTCTTACACTAACTGACCTTATATGTTTAAAATAAACATTTTTCATTTCTTTTCCATTTCATTTCTATAATTGATGTTATTAGATAAGAAAAATCACAAGGAACTCCCCAAGTACTACATTTTGGGACCATTTATTATTACAATTTTTTTTTTCATGAGAATAAGTTATGAGACAAACAAGATGATCATCTGATGGAAAGTGATACGCCCTGCCTATTACACTGCAGTGGCGTTCAGCTTATGATGCTTAAAATAATTCGTCACTTTGAGATGTTAAATATCTTGGGCCCCATAATTTCGCTATCCATACCGCCCTTCAAATCGAAACACAACAATGCTTGCCCTTTACTGCATGCTAAGCCTCCCTTTGGTAAATTTTGTAAACAGTTATAAAACTATATATACTGCCTTAAGATACATAAAATCAAGACGTGAGGTTATTTTCAGTATTTATGTCTTAGGACCCACAGAATTATCAAGAGGAAAGTTAGCTTTTGCTTCTCAATATATATTTTTAACCGACTTCAAAAAAGGAGGTGGTTTCAATTCTTCGTTTTTTTTTATGTTTGTTACCTCAAAACTTTCGACTGTATGAACCGATTTTGATAATTCTTTTTTTTATTTGAAATCTGGTGCTTTCCGAATGGTCTCATTGTAATTTGGTCCAGATCTGACAGTGGAATCTATGAGAAAACCATAAAAGTCTTACATTTTGCTATACATACGTAAAGCAAAGTGGATAATAAATTTACGAATAACTCAATATCGCGCCAACCGATTTCGATGATTCTTCTTTTATTGGAAAGGATATACTTCAAAGATAGTTTGGTGAGAGTTTGGTTAGGTTCTGATAACGGAATCCATGACAAAGTAACGAAACATTGTCTGTAATCAAATTGCAAAGTACTTACGTTCATTGCTGCATTGAAAAATTTAGTATATTTACACATATTTAGACAAATTGTTTGGAAGTGTACTTCAAATTCACTAAAAATCATAAAATAAAAAAAAAATAACAAAAAAACAACCGCCTTCAAAAACACTATTCCAAAACAATAGATATAATGTGCACTAAAAAGTATAAAAATAATTGCGTATTTTTATACAATCTAAATTATTAATCTTATTCTATTTACGATTATTGTAATTTTTGGAGTGGGTGTCATCCAAGATAGGTTTGTTACTACATACATAGTTATAGGTGAGATGTGCTTGAGTCGTGAGGAGGCGAGAGGCGAGAGCGGGTTGCGCCGGAAGGACACCGATTCCAAAAATAACAATAATCGTAACTAGAATAAGATAAATTATTTAGATTGTATAAAAATATGCAATTATTTTTATACTTTTTAGTGCACATTCTATCTATTGTTTTGGAATAGTGTTTTTGAAGGCGGTTGCTTTTTTGCTAAAAATTTTTTTATTAAAGCAAATAAGTGGTTTTTTCTAGAAATTGAAACTATCATAATTAAATTACACAAGGGAACATAATATTATAGTATGGTTACTAAATACTGTTAGGCTAATTCGTGTTAGTAAGTCTTATGCTTGGCGAAATACGAGGTAAGTATGCTATACTTTTCTATGCTATGCTCATGCTGATATGTTTCAAAATTCAAGGAAATATTAAAAAAATAATTAATCAATGAAATCAAAATCAAATGAAAATTAGGAAGCAGATTAGGGAGAAAAGTAATGATTATTCAAAACCTTGCATTTGATCCTCTAAAACTCCTCTAAACTGTGTATGGAAAGCTCTGCGATGCCAAGGCATTCCATTTAAATGCATCAGTCGGAAGACGTCCACTGTTGGACAAAGGCCTCCCCTAAAGATCTCCACGATGATAAGTCCTGCGCTACCATCATGCAACGTATTCCGGCGATTTTGACCAGATCATCGGTCCATCTTGTAGGGGAACTACCAACACTGCTTCTTCCGGTAAGTCGTCACCATTCGAGGACTTTAATGCACAAACGGCCATCTATAAATTTAAATGCATAAGGTTGATTAAAAAAAACTTTAGGAATTTGGTCCCGGCAAAGTTGTTTCCTGCAGTACTTGAATATTATATCGTATTCAAAAAACTAACCTGGGATGCTTTTGAGTTAAACATATATGATGAATGATTAAACGATTTAAGAGTTGCAGGTGACTGACTGCCAAACAAAGATAATGTTTAAAAGTTTATCGAAACAAGATGGAATAATAAATGAAAGAACAGGCGTTGCTGATATTACATCAAGATATTATATCGAATAATAATGTAATTAATTAAATCCACGCACAGTTGTAAGCAATTAAAAAACGTTGCACGACTAATTTCAGCGTTTTTGTGCCCACTTAAAAATTAGCTCGACCCTGTTATTAATGACCTGACGATAAACTCGGAACAAAAGGCCGAATCTTTTTCAGCAGTGCTATAAATATGGCCGTTCTGACAGCGTTATTATGACTCGACTCGTTAATTATTAATATGCACTGTCACGTTTTTGTGTCGATGCATATTGTGAGGTTTTATTGTTAACTCATTCCAGGTGAACAAGGTTATGTGGAGGGATTGAGCTTAAGTTGTCTGCTGCACTTATGAAAGCATTATCTATAGTTTTGAAACAGTGCATAGCAGTTTTTTCCGCTTTCATTAACAATCTTTTGTCAGAACCACGCTATGCGGGAGACTTCTAAACTTAGTCAATAAATGTAGAATATATCCGTATAATGAAGAGTCGTGAAACTGTTGTAGAAGTTACGAACCAGTTCAAACAAGATTTTGCATTATGAATGAACAATTGTCACAACAAATACTTTTTTATTGGAAAGGAGGACAAACGAGCGAACGGATCTCATAGGGTTAAGTGATCACCGCCGTCCACATTCTCTTGCAACACCAGATGAATCACAGGAGGTTGCCGCCCTTTAAGGAAGGTGTACGCATCCCGGAATCACCGTACAAGGAAGCTCATTCCACAGCTTTGTAGACGTAAAGAAAGCTCCTTGAATACCGTACTGGAGGACCGTCACACATTCAGATGGTGGGGATGATATCCTAATAAGTGGCGTGTCGTGCGAAGGTGAAATTCGGCGGCAGGAATCAGGTGAAATAGCTCTTCGGAACACTCCCTGTGTTAAATGCGATAGTAGAAATAGGCTGAACTACTATCATCTCATGATTATTCTGATGCGTGGCGTCAATCAATCGGTCCATCGAGGAAATAGAAGCACTCAACATGCAAGAATGCAAAACTGAACCAGTTGAAACCAGATCAGCCAATTAAAATGTATAACGCTATCACAACACTTCTAGCCAACGTCTTCTCGCAATACCAGAGGATATACAGGACCGTAACCCATAAGGTAGATGTACTTAAATGCTTTTTTAAAAGTAGGTTTTCATTTCGCATAGCCCTGATAATTCTAAAATCAGCAACCTTGCATTCTAATGCGATGTGTTCATCGACGGTTCCGTCTTGCCATGTGCTTCCCCGGGGCATAAAAACAAAAGAGAAGTCCCAGGCCCGAGGGAGTCGTAACAAACGACTAAGAGCATTTACCAGTGGAAGGTTTTGCACAGGATGCTGGCAAAATTGGTTTAATGCTTAGATCATTTATACGTCTACATAGACTGTGACAGTTGTGAAAACCTCTTAAAAGTTGAGGTTGACAGTTAAACTCTATTTTGAGCAATCCACGCATCCTAACACGAAGTGATATACAAATCGCGCGTGTAAGAGGTAGCTTGTCAAGTACTGTTAATTAATATACCTGGCCAGTTTTCATCAGATGTCTAGAAGGACGCTCTATCTATACGTATAATTTATCTAAGGTTTAATGCTTGTACAAAGTCACGAACGTTAGCAAACTTTTCGAGAGCAAACCAAAAGTTTCAGAAACGTGGTTTATAAGTTACCAAAGTTATATCGACAAAGAAATACCTCAGAGAGGTTAACTCGTTGCATAGTTTGGTAAAGCTCTGAATCGTATTTTATGAAAAAATCTTCTAAAGTAAAATTGTCAGTTTTGATGGAGCTGCTAATTATTCAACTTAAAAGGCATAAAAGGCATTAATTTTCTCAAAATCGATTCCTTTGGAATTCTTTTTGATGTAAATTCTAATATTCCAATGGCGCTCTGAGAGAGAAGAAGCGTCGCAAGAAATTCTCCCAGATTTTTGTTTTGCGCTCCTTTTAATAAAATATACGATATTGTACTGTCATTGCAATTGCTATAAAATAATCATCATCTAGTCCCAGGCTGTCCAATCAATTACATATTCAGCTGTGGAGTAGTAGGATTTATGACAGAGCCATTTTTATTTTAATAAAACATTAAAATTTATTGATAGATAATGCTGTTGGAGCCGCCTTAACTGCGGCTGATGAACCGGTTGTGTAGCCGGACGCCAGAGGGGAGCCGCCGGAGAGGGGAGGCAACGGTCGTCGACCCACTCGGCAGTGCCACGTCCCGCAGTCGCGTCAAACCCTATCAGCACGACACCCGCGCACGCGCATCTACCTATTTACAATATTTCCGCATACGATAACCAGTTACTTTGTGCTGTCAATAAACATTTAACTACAGTCCGCTGTTTGCTTCGCCGCCATATGGTCCTTCGAACCTTTTCTACAACATCTGAAACATAACACTTTGTTACATATTGAGAATGAACCAGAGCAATCTACCTCTCAAAATGTAGCGCTTACTCTTAATAACACGTCTGAAACAAGAACTGTGTTACTCTCCACAGCGCTCGTGAATGTGGTGGATACTAACGAAAAGCTCCATACCGCACGGGTCTTGCTGGACAACGGGAGCACAGCCAACTTTGTTTCAGAGGATTTCTGCCGTAAGCTGCACCTTTGTACTTTGAATACCAAATCCAGAGTGTTTGGCATCAATAATCAGTCTTCAAACTGCACAAAATCATGCAATTTTAAATTACAGTCATTAGATAAGGTATACGAAGTCAACATAGAATGCTTTGTATTATCTAAAATAAGTACTAAGCTACCATCAACTTATGTTGACACAAGGAGCTTTCAAATACCCACTGGCATTCGTCTTGCCGATCCTACTTTCAATTGTCCGTCTTCAGTCGACATCTTAGTTGGCGCAGAAATATTTTGGGAAATTTTAGGCGCAAATCGTATCAGTTTAGGAAAGAACAAACCTTCTTTATTTGAATCTAAGTTAGGCTGGTTGATTTCCGGCTTATTTATAAACTCAAATCATAATAATGACTCTTCTTCTCCCGTGTGTATGTTTTCAGACAACACACTATCAGATTTGTCTCGATTCTGGGAGCTTGATTCTATTTCTTCAAAACACAAACTCACTCCCGAAGAGAAGCGCTGTGAGCAGATATTTGCGGATACCACGTATCGAGAATCTGATGGTCGTTTCGTGGTGACTCTACCCCTCAAAGAGCCACCCACCATTCTAGGTGACTCTTACAACATGGCCAGGCATAGGTTTATCTCTTTAGAACGTAGATTACAAAAAAATCCAATTCTTCAGAAACTCTATTTTGACTTCATGCGTGAGTACATAGAGCTAGGTCATATGACTGAAATTAATTCTTTTGATTGGAACTCTACAGAGCCATCTTATTACTTGCCACATCATGGAGTCATGAAGGAGTCGAGTTCCACTACGAAACTGCGTGTCGTATTTGACGCGTCTGCAGTTACTACGTCGGGAAAGTCTTTCAACGACATCCAAATGATAGGAGCCACTCTTCAAAACGATTTACAATCGATTCTTCTTCGATTCCGCCAGCATAGAATTGCAGTGTCAGCGGATATTCAGCAATTCTATAGACAGCATCTTGTCACTTCTCCACAACGATGTCTGCAACAGATACTATGGAGAGAAAGCCCTAGGACACCGTTGAAAACATACGTACTTAATACAGTCACCTACGGTACGGCATCTGCACCTTTTCTCGCAACTAGGTGTCTGTTACAACTAGCGCATGATTGTAATAACAAGGCCATTCAATTTACAATCGAACATGATTTTTATGTTGATGATTATTTATCAGGTTCATCATCTGTCGAAGAGGCGATACATCAATGTCGTGAAGTTATCGCTGTCTTACAATCAGCTCAGTATAATCTACGTAAGTGGCATTCTAATTCCGTGGAAGTCATGCAGCACTTTCATGGAATTAATTGTGATACACAAGGCTCTGTTGATCTAAGCTACAACTTTAACGAGATTTCTAAAACATTAGGCCTCAACTGGAAATTATTTAATGACACATTTTCTTTTACAATTAATTTAAAGCACACTGACATTATTTCAAAACGACACATTTTATCTACGATTGCACAAATATTTGATCCCTTAGGTCTTGTAGCACCATGCATCGTGGAATCTAAAATTATCATGCAACAGTTGTGGTTAGCTAAATGTACTTGGGACGAACCTGTTTCTGAAGACATACAAAGGTCTTGGGAGAGTTTTCAAAATACTCTTCCATTGTTAAACAACATAGAGATTCCACGTTGGATTTCATGTGACTCTCCTATAAACCTGCAATTGCACGTGTTTACAGATGCGTCTGAGCGAGCATACGGTGCCTGCGTCTTCGTGCGCAGCATACATGCCGATGGCTCTGTTCACGTTCATCTACTTAGTTCCAAGAGCAAGGTAGCTCCTATAAAACCAGCTACTATGCCCCGACTCGAACTATGTGCAGCCTTGATGGGCGCTCGATTGCATTCTAAGGTACTTCAATCACTTACCCTAAAATTCAACGAGTCAGTGTTCTGGTGCGACTCTACCATAGTGTTGGGCTGGCTATCGATGACACCCTCGAATCTTAAACCTTTCGTCCGTCATCGTATCTCTGAGATCCAGGACATTGTCGGTGGTGACTGTTGGCGCTACGTTCCTTCAGCAGAAAACCCCGCAGACCTCGTCTCACGAGGACTCTCAGCTGACAAGTTAGCTCACTCTTCTTTATGGTGGTCAGGGCCACAGTTTCTACAACAAGACCAATCAATTTGGCCGCAATTTCCACGATCGCATGACAAGTCTACGTTACCAGAGACAGTTAGAATTTTTCATGTCAACGTCGACGGTGAAAATGTAATTTCTACACTTTTCAATCGGTGTTCAAACTTTAACGCATTGCAACGCATCGTAGCCTTTATGTCACGGTTTCTTAAGAATTGCAAATTACAAAATCAAAATCGTACATTTGGTCCACTAACAACATGCGAATTAAATAATTCATTAAATTTAATTTTAAAAATGTGTCAACAAGAATCATTCCCTGAGGAGTACAATCTTCTCACATCAGGTAAACTATTACCTCCTAAAAACAAACTCTTATCATTATCGCCTTTTCTTGACGATAATAAAATTATTCGAGTAGGGGGCAGGCTTCATAGTTCCTTTTATGACTACAATGTTAAACATCCTGTTCTTCTTTGTAGCTCGAATCGAATCTGTAATTTAATATTTCAAATGTTTCATCATAAATTATTTCATGCAGGGCCTCAACTGTTACTTGCCTCCATTCGTCATCACTACTGGCCCATCGGTGGTAGAAATCTAGCCAGGAAGACAACACATCAATGTGTAAAATGCTCTAGAATCAAGGCTAACACAATCCAACCTATCATGGGCAACCTTCCAGTGCAGCGTTTACATCTAGAATTTCCCTTTTTAGATACAGGTGTCGACTACGCCGGTCCTATCATGATAGCTGACCGCAAGGGCAGAGGTTGCAGGCTCGTCAAGAGCTTTATATGTGTATTTGTGTGTTTGGCCACAAGAGCAGTTCACCTTGAGGTTGTTTCAGACATGACAAAAGAAGCTTTTTTAGCAGCTCTCAACCGATTTATTGCTCGGAGGGGGAAACCACGCCACATCTTCTCGGACAATGGTAGTACTTTCGTCGGGGCCTTCAATGAGCTAGCGCAGCTTCTAGCACAGGATCTCGACCTAAATAGAATCGATCCAGGTATAACCTTTTCGTTTATTCCGGCATATACTCCACATTTCGGTGGACTATGGGAATCCATTAGTGCCTTATTCAGATTGAATCTATATTAAATTCTCGTCCTCTAACTCCTATATCCAGTGACCCGTCAGACCTCACTCCACTTACACCCGCACACTTCCTTATTGGGCGATCTTTACTGACGTTGCCTCATCCACAGGTCACCAGAGCCAGTGTGTCCTCGCTTCAGCGATTCCAGAGAATCGAATATCTGAAGCAACATTTTTGGAATCACTTCTCAAACGAATATGTTCTCTGGCTTCAGGAAAAATCCAAATGGCATCGCTCTACCAGAGGAGAACTAAAGGAAGGGGCTCTCGTTGTAATCAAGAACAAGACCTCTCCGCCTCTTATGTGGCTGATGGGACGAGTCATCCGTGTGCTACCAGGGAGTGACGGCGTCGCAAGAGTTGCAGACATACGCACACGCAAGGGTGTGCTCAGACGGGCATTCAACACTATTTGCCCCCTGCCTCTACACTGACTCTACCTTGAAGACCACGGCTCTTCAACAGGGGGAGCATGTTGGAGCCGCCTTAACTGCGGCTGATGAACCGGTTGTGTAGCCGGACGCCAGAGGGGAGCCGCCGGAGAGGGGAGGCAACGGTCGTCGACCCACTCGGCAGTGCCACGTCCCGCAGTCGCGTCAAACCCTATCAGCACGACACCCGCGCACGCGCATCTACCTATTTACAATATTTCCGCATACGATAACCAGTTACTTTGTGCTGTCAATAAACATTTAACTACAGTCCGCTGTTTGCTTCGCCGCCAAATGCCTGAACAGTGGTTGAGGTTTTATTAAAAAAGTGTATACATTTAGCCTTAAAGCTATTATGTATCTTATGAAGCTTACTAGAATTAGTTACAAGCAATCCCTTATTTTATTTGGGATTTTATCATATTACTGTATATCCTATGTTAATTTTATCGATTTTCTGTACCCAAAAGGCTTATAAGTCGCAATAGTTAGACGCATGAAATGGACAGAATTTGAAAAAAAGGTGTACGTACGTTATGTACGCACGCAAGAAGTTATACTTCTTTAGCGAAACAAAATAAAAATCCTTAAAACAAAATATTATTCCTCATGCTGTTTTAAGTTTGTAGAAAGAACAATACTCTAATAAAGAAGGTATTAAATACATCTTCTGCAGCACAAATATGGTATTGATATCAGCAGCATTGCTCCATAGCAACATACCATAGGACAAAAATTTGCGAATTTGCTAGAAACATAATGTTAACACCACGAACAAACATAAACTTATTATACCTACTATTCGGCTAAGTCGAGTTAGTAAGTCTTTTGTGGGGCGATGTATATGCTTTTACAACAAGATCCCAGATAATGATCAAAATAAAAGTATTACGAAATTCAAAAGAATTGTTAAATAAGGTTTGTGCGGTAAAGGTTATTATAACATAAATGACGTTTTCAATCATACCAAAGATTGGAAATGGACTGTCCTTTGTCTATTAAATAAGAAATTTTATTGTTCGATTTTACATTGTTACCATATTATTATTAAAAAAAAAGAAGCTTGCTGAGTTTGTTGCGCCCGTTCTTCTCAGGTCCGAGGCATACTTCTTCGAATGGGTGGTAGTTTTTACTTTCAATGACTGATATTATATTTTCTTTTGAATAAAAAAAATGAATTTGAATTTGTGCCTATGTGCATACAAGTATTATCAGGAATCATGTGCACGATCTACATACATCTGTATTTTACTATTCCCACTAATAATAATTATTATAATAGGTAACTAAATACAATTTGGGCAGCGTTACCCATTACAATTCACCATTAGCAATCTTCTCTCAAACTGAGCGCTCTGGCTTATACAGGGCACGACCGTCACAGTGATGATGCTACCAACTGTTAGTTGGCACTACTGTACTTACACAAATCAAGTTAACCAAAGATTTGAATATGCTATTATAGTTATTTCTAAAATTATAGTTATCTATACTATAATATTATAAAGCTGCAGTGTTTGTTTGTTTGTTTGAACGCGCTAAACTCTGGTACTACTGGTCCGATTTGAATGATTCTTTCAGTGTTGGGTAGTTCATTTATCGAGGAAGGCTATAGGCTGTTTTTTTTTCAAAATTAGGGATCCGTAATAAAATTGCTAATTTGTAACACAAGGTGTAAAATCGAAAACCTATTTTTGCGTACGCTGCAAAAACTATTGACAATAGAACAAAATGATGTACAGGCTATAATATAGGCAATATTTTATTACTTATAAAACTATCGCGTGAATTATACTTTATATGGCAAAACAACGTTTGCTGGGTCAGCTAGTAATTATATAAAACAGTACTAACACAGTAAATAGTTAAATGAATGTTATAATTAATTGGTATGTCTAATCTAATCAATCATAATATATCGTGAACTTATAAAGTCTAATTATGTCGAAAATGTCAAATGTCTTATGGCAGATCATGACGTTGGTAGCGCTTATGAACACGTAAAGCAATCAATATTACATATAATGCATCTACTAAGTAAGCAGTTTAGTTTGATATTGTCTTTCTCTTAAGTATCGTTTACTTTAACAAGTAACGTAATTCAAGACATACTAATAAGTATATTACACTCAACTCTGCGATTTCCCACGATGTTATTATTAGTTAATTTAACTATATCACCCTTACCTAACCCTAGACACAGCGTCTATTAAATAAACAAACCTATTTTACTAAACTAAACATTAGAATGTTGCTACGCTACTATTGTTTTGACACATGGCGTTTTCTACGTAAGATTTCATTGTAAACCTTTTCACACACTGTCGCTATAATATAAAATTATTATAGCACGACACATCTCATTACATCATTCCATAGAATTCAGCAGAAGACCACACACGACTGCTATAATACATTACAATATACATTTTTACATCTTCATATCATCATCACAAGATACAGAGCGATATGAAAATATACATGTATATTTCGTTAAATATTTTCTTCTATATATATATCGGCGCAAATACTACAACATGAATTGAAAACATGCGCACGTGCACTGAGCCCCATAAATACGGCCGCATTTAAAAACACGTGCATTAGCACTATCCTATAAATACAGCCGCACGGTCGACACTTGGGTCAGTCGTGCTCGGGCTGTCGTACGGTACGGACCTCTCTGTGACGTCGTAATACTACCCGTTGAATAAACGAAAGTAATTAAATACTTACTCGTGTAGTTTTCTTTGGAAGAATTAATGAGTGATCTTCAGCAAGATAGCAATTATTGTGATGTCAACAGTAATGACGTCACACCTTTTGAAAACAATACAGAGGTTCTTTCCTCGTCATATACATCTTTAAGAATTTCAATACAAAGTCGGGTCGTATACCAATGGAATGAAGGAAAAAATTCATTATATTAACTGTTGTGTGATTATATAAAGTTTTACATCCCGGAATGTAATATACATTATAGCTACCGTGTGTGAAGCCTTTTACGGCCAATTGCTTTTAGTCAATAACCAAACATTTTGCAAGGTTTTCATTTGAAGATAGGTTACCACTTCCATCTATTACATTAGTAATATTAGGTTACTCAATGTTTCATTAATCCAACAGAAATATTGAGTAATAAGTGCCAACCTTTTAGTCCCCCGCGTGTCTCCTGCCTTGCAATGGTAGTTAATAGTTATTTATGCAACTGTTGTGTAATGGGGTATAAAAACACGAATGTGGATGATAATAGTATCACATGAGTGTTTTAATACCTAATTATCAACAGTTGCATACAAGACTTTATCTACACCCAGAATATGAATCCTCTAAAAGATTCTGAAACAGCTTACTGCTAACATTAAAACACCAGTCCTAGTAGTAACCTAATATCATCCATTACTGATTAAATACAAATAAACTAAGTACTAATGAAACAATTATTAATTTTAGTAGTAATTTACATTTTGTATAGTTTAATAATTAAAATTCACTCGACTATAGTGTTCTTTTGCAGCGTATAAAATGAATCGCGCATTTTTTTTTATTTTTTTTTATTTAGATTCACCAGTGGTAATTACAATAATATATTTATAATTATTATTATTATGCTAATTTACAAGGGTCTTATTACTAAATGCATTACCTTTTAAGGTGAATACCGCATGCTAAATTATATTGTGTGAAATAGTTACATAAAACAATAAAAATATCGAAGAAAAATGGCGGGGATTCTAATAACCTACTTTTTTTTTGGCGCGCGACGTTCTGGTTGTGTGGAACGCGCGTAAACTAAAAAGTTCTTTTTTTGAAATTCATACAGATACCACGCATCGAGCAATAAGAATGTGGCTGTCTGTTGAAACTCTTTGCGCATGAAGGGATCGAAAAAAAAACATAGGAGTGTTCGAAATTCAGTACAACATTACAAGACTCGTTTGGATGATGTAATGGTTATTAGAACATTGGGTGTTTTAATGTTGGCAATAAGCTATCTGTTTTAGAATCTTTAATAGAGGATTTAAAGCATGGGTGTAGATAAAACTTTAAAAATATGCGCCTGTTAGTACAAAGAAATCAAACAAAAGCAAGGGACTTACAATGTAAACAAGCCAATTGGTTCAAAATGAAAATTTTTGATACGTTCTAGTAAGCAAACCGCATTTTCAGTTTGTATATAAAATTTCATAACATCAAGAATTATTTCGTAAAATATGCTCCCTGTTGTTATTATGAAATTGTTTCACAGCAGAACCTTCAAACCGTGCATCAATAAATTCTCTCAAAGAAAATATGTTCATAAAACAAATATTGGATTTGAAAATAATTATGGGTACTAAATCGAGAAAAAAAACTATGCTATCTCTCAAGTTGGACTAAACTCCACTCCATGAAGTAATCCCCATTAAAATCCGTTCATTAGTTCACTTGAAACAAACATCAGGACACTGGATTTATATATATATAAAGAATATATATAAAGAAGTATCTAGAAAGTGCTCTAAACGCCATAATAATTTGGCATCGTACGATAGGCAGTGAAGAATTTTCCCATGGAAAGAATTTTCCCATGCTTCTATTGATAATTGGCCTCAACGTTAAAAGGACTGTATTGCAGCCAATGGAGACCACTTCGAATAATTTTGTATATTTTAAATTGTTTTATATTTATGTATTCGCAATAGATTTTTTTTTCTCTTCGTTTAAGTGTTTATGGCAATACTAGGTATAGTAAGATAATTTTATTACAAATAAGCTTGGTACAAAGTTATACCTGAGAATAAACCAAGAATATGGAAATAAACACTATACGTTATACCTTATAAAGCAATCTGCCCATTTTGTAAACATTTTGCATATTCTTGGTCTATGCTCAGGTATACGACATCAGGTATATGAGGGTAAATGTATACCCTTTTATAATAAAGTCCCAGACACTGTTCAGGTATCATCTATAAATAAAATTAAATATTTTAATAAAATAAAAATGGCTCTGTCGTAAATCCTAATACTCCACAGCTGAATATCTAAGTGATCGGACAGCCTGGGACTAGATTATGATTATTTTATAGCAATAGCAATGATAGTACAATATTGTATATTTTATTAAAAATAGCGCAAAAAAAGAATGCTGGGAGAGTTTCTTGCGCCGCTTCCTCTCTCTCAGAGCGCCATTTGTTTCCGAAGCGGTAGTAGTATTAGAAATGACATCAAAAATAATTCTAAAGGAATCAATTTTCAGAAAATAAATGCCTTTTATGCCTTACATAGCAGAATGTCCATAATAAATAAACATTCAAAATATTACTAGGGACTATTAAATTGGTCACACACAAATAAATATTATCTGTTTGGAGACAGATATTTATAAGATGAAATTCTAAAGTAATAAATTATGAGAAAATAAATGCCTTTTATTCCTGTTTATAACTCTATGCCAATTGTTATTGGCAAGGCCGAATGTGTTAAAGTAAGACCAGAAGTCCTCGCAGACGAAAAGGCGAGAAGAGCAAGTTTAAAATATATTAAAAAATTCAAAACCGCAGCACGTCGCATTGCATCGATATGAGACCTGCTTCGCCTTCCCGCGTTTAATGATGTGACGGAAATCCGCTCGGCGGAACCATTACGGAGTCTAGAGAGCTGTGATAACTCAAGACACGTACGATGTCTTATGTTTTATACGTGTCGAAGATCTTTTATACTTTATTACAACGAATGTAAACTTTGGCATATTTACACTGAATGACTTCTTTGCACTGAATGACGGCCAGCTAGGCATCACAATCACAATACAGTAATAGAACACCACTTAAACTTCATACTAGAACAAACGAATCGATGCACGCACACATACACACGATTTACACGACCGCTAAACAGTCTTGGGAAGACAAAACTATTGAGTGCCATGTCGTACGCCGCTGAGACTGCTCGCTGTCCGAGTTAAATTAGCTACACCGCGTCGTCCGCGTCGTCAATATTTCTGTATGTACCTAGGTAACACTGAAAATGTTTAGATCTAATCTAATATAATCTAATCTCCGTTCCTCTCTACACATGGTCGCATTCAATGGAACCACTGAGAAAAACAGTGGGCCCAATGAATGCAATATTCTACATTAGGTTGCCAAAGAGTTCTAAAATTTAAATTCAAAAAAAGTTTTCATTAGCAATGTTTCTAACTGGCCAGTTCTACACATTTTCAGTGTAACCCACGTACCAACCCTGGAGCTCCGCCCAGACGTAAGTATAAATTTCGCTGAGTTACACTACTATTCTATTACTTAAATTGTGCCACAGCGGCGCCTCCGTAAAGCAGTAATGTACAATCATTATTGAGTTTTGTTATGATGGTCGCAGTAGCTATTAAATTCGCTTTATGTCCACAATATAGAACACGTCGAATGAAAGTCCTGGTTGCACCACCTGCTAAAACGATCTTGGCAGCATCTTGTCACTTTACAGATACTGAAAAATCAGCCGCCTATGACACGAGTACTCTAAAAAATTACCTAAAAAGCCGGTAACTCTCATAAAATTCCTTTGTTAACAATATAATCTATTTCATGATGTATCACCTTAATATGAGCACAGTGCTAACTTACTATCTAGTGATCCGTTCGCCTGTTTGTGCTCCTCTTTCATAAAAACAGAATGGCACAAGTCAAGGAAGTATATTAGGACCGTAAATATAAGTCCATTATCTCTGTATACAATGTATGAATGATATTCTTGAGTATTTTTGAGCAAATCAAACCGCCTTTTCTATAGATTATTCTGTGCTAAAATGTAAAGTGATATAAGAAAATCAATTGAATATAATATGAATATAGATCAAAGAACATGGGTTGTATCTGAAAGTGCATTTTTTTTTAAATTTTCCTGTTGGTAACGCCAGTAATTGTCCAAATATTACACAACCCTTTCCCCAACCCCTTATACTTTTATCCTAGCAACTTAGCCGGTACAAGTTAAGAATAAACCGCGAGCCGCGACATCTATGGTCGTATGGCTTAACACACATTCCGTCAAGTAACCGCACGCGAAGGTTGAGCAACGCAACATTTAATTATAAATTTGCCGCAATGAGATCGTAGTGATTTCTTCGTTAAGTGTCCCACGAAATATATAATGCGGTTTGCCAGCACACTCAGGTAAATATAGAAGAACCCAGGATCATGCAGAAGAGGTGGGTACCGGCTATTCCCTTTACTCCAATGATTCCTGTTTTGTTCACATGTGTCCCCCTTTATAAATATAATCCACTTTAAATTCCCTGGCGCTTTAAACTTTACTTTAAACACCTATATACGTTTATTAGAAAGTTTGGAAGTATTAGCCTTGATATCCACTGCACGCTGCATTGCTTCCTATGTTTAACGATGTCATGGAAATCCGATTGGCGGAACCATTAGGAAATATCAAGACCTACAATAACTCATGAACATACGATGTCTTGGGCGGTAAGCGCGTTGTAATTTCCAATTTATTCTTCAGTATAATTTTAACTTTTAAAATACTGACTTTTTTTTATGAATCGAAATGTATGTATCGCTCGCTTAAATGTCTTCCCTAAAATATGCTTGAGAAAGGCGATGGCTGGCTCATGCGTCATGCTCGTGAACGGGCGCTGCTTCTGGTGGCAGGATGATCCTGTCGCCGGGGACTCGGTTTCAGATTCTTAAAAGTTCTTATATATTATATTTATATATTATTATTCATATATTAAATTATAAAAAAACAAACTGTTAACATTTTTAGCGTTTTACTACTATATAACACTGTAGTTTAAATTTAATTTGTTCTGCTAAAGCTTTGCAAGAAACGTTTCTCGCTTGTTTTCAAAAATATTGCAAATGAAAAAAAGTTATATGGTGCCTACTTCTTGATGATGCTTGGCAGGTATCCCTCTTACCTGGTATTGTGGTAAAAGGCACACATATTTAAGTTGTACCTACACTTCTGTACTATTTAGAATGAGTCAAAAAAAGCTTAGGACTTCAGCAAAGGCCGCCAATCTTCTTATGATATCTGGTGTGCAAAAGCAATAAGCGACGGTGGTTCCACTAAGTGTCCCATAATATAATGCTCGTTTGAATTTCTCCGTAAACAAAATCCCAGCCTTAGAAATACAAAACATGTTATACACATAAGTAAAATGTAAATGTCTCAAGTTACTGTAGTTTCGAGTCTCAGCTAAGCTTCCCTTTTTACTTTATTTACGAAACGCTACCTGTTTTATATATTGTGTCTTCTTAAACAAATTAGTTTTTAGTATTGGGGCTGCGCAGTACGATTTGTTATAATTTTATTCTACTTGCAAGTTCTGTTTTTTTTTTATTTAAACATTTAGTACATAATTAGTAACACTTTCTCTTGTCCTACAATGTGGAATTATAATATTACAATTATGGTACTATAATATTATATTTGGTTCCATTTCAGTGAATGCAAGTAGCAGTTATTGAAATAAATTTTTATTCAATAAATCTTCTGCAGCGTAGCATTTAGAGTGCAGTTTAGCCTCAAAGCCTGTTATCACAGCTTTTCCAACGGCAGTTCGCTTCATCTTACATTGGAAATTGCTAAAGTTTTGCGGAAAATATTTGCGAAACGACTTTCTAACTTCAACTACAAACAAACAGACTAACTCTCCTATTTTGATAAGAATGTATTCGTTGGTATTTTGAAAGATGTTGAGAACAGATAGACGTACCTTATTGGTAAAATACTGAGCATAAGCACGCGTATGGCCTCGTTTACTCTGTTATCTAATTTTACTCCCATTTCAATGTTAACTTCACTCTTTCTGTCTCTAGCAAACAAATTACACAAAAATATAAATTCTTTCACTTGTTCCACAATCCCACCATTAATACCATTATTTTTGTCTAAATAAAGTTCACTTTCATTTTATTCTCTTCTGACTCATGAGTAACCGTTGTCATTCTCTGGAGTGCCTGTACGGATGATAAAATATGTTGTTCGTCAAATCATCCTACAGTTACATGATTCATTTTTACACGTTTTTTAATAACTTCACCTGTATGTATGTTTGTTTGTAACCGACTTATTTGAGCGCGATTTTCACCCACTTTAAACGGCCAGATTTCGTTCAAACCTCTTAGATTTATCGAGGACTGATAACAATACATTAATTTGATAAACTTATTCTATTTTTCAATTTGCAAAATATGATTTTTGTATATTTATATAATTTTCATTTGTAGTTGATAAGGCAGGAATTGATTTTTATTTTAAATTTCAACCATTATCTTTAACCGATTTATCTCATATTAGGATATCTTCGAATAACAAAGAGAACTTTTGATCTTTAGGATATGTTTTAGTTACTTTTTTTAAACTTTTATAATATTATTAAGTAATGGAATGTAAATAGTAATAACTGAACAGAAAAAAAGAAATAGAATCACGATTTTTCACTTACTGAATCAAATTCCACAATCCATTCAAATAAAATATATTCCTCAGACATTGGTATTATTATCAAGATAAAATTGGAAAAAATAAGAACATTTACTTTTTTTTGTGGAAAAGGAGAACAAACGAGCGTAGGGCGTAAACGAGTGTCACCTGGTGTCTTATACTCTTGCAACACCAGGTGAATCACAGGAGCGTTGCCGGCATTTAATAAAGGTGTACGCACTTATATTAATTACATTGAGCCTCGTGATATGACTGCCTTATTGTGGAGGTGCAGTATCATTTTGAAAGCAATGCAATAGTCTGTACCAAACAAAGACTTTTTTAAGTTTTGTTGTAAACATTTTTATTTTTACATTAGCAGCACAGCACTATATAGTTCACCGTTAGACAACAGACGTTGTCCTGTACACACGTCTTAAATTTGAAAAATCTGTCCAGCCGTTAGGAGGAGTTCATTAACATACACATGAGCAGGAGAATTATATTATATGGATGTAATTGAGAATCTAAACCAATCTCAAATTCACTGAAACAAACAAAAAGTCATCAAAATCAGTCCAGCCGTTTAGGAGGTAGTTTAATTGAGAATCTAAACCATTCTTGAATCCACCCGAAGACACACATCAATCTCAAATTCACTGGAACACACAAAAATCTCATCAAAATTGGTCCAGCCGTTCAGGAGGTAGTTCAATTGTGAATCTAAACCATTCTCGAATCCACCTGAAGACACACAGAAAGTTTCAATAAAATCGGTCCAGCCGTCTAGGAGGAGTTCAGTGACATACACACGCACACAAGAATTATATATATAAAGATAGAGCCTCTTGCTGCTTGACAACCGATGAAAACAAGCCAGGTTTGTTATTTTAGTGTGCATGATAAGCTACGTCTTACTTTTTGTGTTAGTGTGCGTGTATTGCTTAAAATAGAGGTTAGCTGTCAACCTCAATTTTTTTTCGATGCTTTCACAGCTGTCACAGTCTAGACCTATAAATCTAGGCATCTAAGAGTTAACCCAATTAAATAAGTATTAGCTAGACTCGGTAGGAATAACGTTCGTTTATTCTGTCACAATAATTGTGAAATGTTAGAGTTGGTTTAAACTTCACAATTCGACATATAAAAGGCATGTTTCATATAAGATTGGTTTTGGCTCGTGGAATTACGAGCAGCTGTTGTTGCAATCGAATTTCTGCACCCATCCAGTACCCATAGCCTTATTCGCTCCAAAATATATGGATGACTCAATATGCAAAGTTTTATAAGATGAGTAAAAACTAAATTTACTTTAAATATTTTAAACAATTTGTAAAGTGATAACCCTCACTTCTGGGATTAATTACACAAATAAAACTGAAAACAAAATTTTATGAACGGTGCTAGATGCTCGCACGGAACGCGAGAGGTCGCGGGTTCGAGTCCCGCATCGTTGATAAAATTTTGTTTTCATATTTATTTGTGTTAAATAGTTTTACCAATGACGTTCTATACATGTAGAAAGATCACGTGGTATAAAAACAAACCCGAAATATGGAACATACCACAAATTACAACATAATGATTTTCGACTTTGATATCTGTACATTACCGCATTTACTCCAGTTGTTTAAAATACTCTGAGCAATAAGCAGCTATGTAAAACATTTATTCAGTTCAGACTATGTGTGTTGAATTTAGAACCCGATTCGGACACTGACAGTTGACACATCGCTAACAAGAAAAGTGTGCGTACATTGACTTTAAGCACGCTTTTGTGGGCTTGTTTTGTGAGCAATAATTTTGTAATTAGTTGTTATGCGTAGGTATGCTATAACATAGTTCCTCATGCTCACTGAATGGCATTGCTTGCGGCGGCGTCGTGTGCCGGGTCGTCACCTTCCCTCAAATATGTGCGAAGGGAACGATGCTACTTGTGGTGCCAGGTCAACCCGTTATAGTTATTAAATAATTTTATTTGTTGGATGCAATTACTAATTATTATGACAGTAATCACGACCATCATGTTCACGAAGCATCCTTACACTAACAATGAATTCAATCTCTAAAGGTTGATGCATCTAATTTATATTTATACAGTTTATTCTTTATTACTTTTTATGAAATAATTTATATTATTTAAACACGTCTTATATACAGGATGCAGCACCTTACAAAGTTATTTTTGTGTATATTACAGCCATTGTAAAATACTCTATTTGTTTGAATAGGAAGCTCGTTGAGTTTCTTGTATGTTCTTCTCACGAGCTCAACTTTGTACGAACATATGGTAAATTCAGTAATTAAAAAAAATATTTGCAGCGACGATTCACAAGTGCTTCGTTTAAGCCTAATTGAATAAAGTTTATTTGACTTTGACTTTCCTGTTCCACTATCAGACTG
This sequence comes from Leptidea juvernica, assembly GCA_949711755.1. Taxonomy (NCBI): domain Eukaryota; kingdom Metazoa; phylum Arthropoda; class Insecta; order Lepidoptera; family Pieridae; genus Leptidea; species Leptidea juvernica. The sequence goes on from CATIXQ010000027.1 coordinate 2,115,097, forward strand.
TGAAATATATGCCCTTATATGTATATAGAACTCTATTAAGTAATAATAGTAAAGCCTTTTATTCAACTAAAAACAAACAATACAATTTCTTGTATCTAACTTATATAAAATCCAGGTAGTCTTCAGCTGTTTGCCAATTTTTTTTCCACTCCTTACTGTCCTTGGCAACCCGGCTCCAGGTCACTTCTGCAAAGGCAAGGTCGTCCTCCCATCTTTTGCGGGGTCTTCCCTTGTTTCTTAAGCCATTCCTAGCATACCATTCCGTAACCTTTTTGTTCCATTTCTCCTTCCAAGGATGGAACTTTATTAAGTATTACACTGGCCTTCAAAAGTAAGTATCACACATTTAAAATTGGGATAACGTTTTAAGTTCACAAGATATACTTTCGAAATAAAAAGGACTCCAAAGAGAATTTAATTTAGTACATAAAAACTTTATAGTCGGTAACCTTCTTTTAAGAATTGGCTGAAAAAAAACCATTCCTTTTTCAAAGTGGACGTTTCCGAATTACAATTTTACCATTCACATTTTTCGTTCTGTTTTAAATTATTTTCAAGATCGATGGGTCTTGTTTTAAAAATTTATGCTAAAAAGCACATAACATTTATTTATCATGCCTCTTTCAGTTGAAGAATGTGCTAGGTTCATGGCTTTTCTGGAACTAGGCATCAGTATGCGTCGCACTGCAAGAATGGTGGGTGTGACGGTACGAACGGGTCAGAAGGTAAAGCGAAGGTACGAAGAGACTGGACACCATCTGAGGAGACCTTGTAATGGCAGACCCAGGTGTACCAGTGCCCGAGAAGATCGTTATATTATTTCCACTGTGTTAAGAAATCGCCACCAAAATGCAGTTGAAGTCCAGCAACAGCTACTTCAGACCCGGAGGGACTACATTAGTGACAGTACAGTGAGAAGAAGACTTGCTGAAGCAAATTTGAAACCCCGAAGACCAACGAGTGGCCCAAAACTCGTGAGACAGCATCGAGTAGCGAGACTGCGATACGCCCGTGAAAACATGCAGTGGGATGAAGAAGAATGGTCAAGAATTTTGTTTGCAGATGAGTCTCGATTCTCCCTTTACACTTCTGATGGAAGGCGAAGTGTTTACAGGCGACCTGGTGAGCGATACCTTCAAGCCTGCATCTCAGAAAGAGTCCAATACGGTGGAGGCAGTGTACATGTATGGGTTGGCATATCTTCAGAAGGTCGCACAGAGCTAGTAGCCATAGAAAATGGCACCCTCACTGGGCAAAGATATGCTCAAGAGATTCTCAATGAGTATGCAGGGCCGTATTTAGCAAATATGGGTGATGGATCGATGCTGATGCATGATAATGCCCGGCCACACACGGCTCATATATATACAAGAGTATATTCAGGAGGTCGGTATCAGCGTGATGGCTTGGCCATCAAGAAGTCCTGATCTCAACCCGATTGAACACGCCTGGGATGAGCTTGGGAGGCTAGTCAGAAATCGCAGACCACCACCTACTACCCTCAGGGCACTAAAGCAGGCCCTGGTAGAAGAATGGGAGAATATTCCCCAACATCGACTCCGAAACCTAGTGTTCAGTATGCCAAACCGGCTCGAAGCTGTAATCAGAGCTCGAGGAGGCAATACCAGTTGTTAAAAATTAAATAACATTTAATACATTTTAGTTGAATTTTTTAACACTAAACTAAAAATGTCTATTTTCATTGTTTTATCTTTTTTAAGTTAATAATGTTACTAATGTATAATTTTAGTTTTTAAGAATTAAAGCCTATAAAATTTGCAACAAAACGTTTTTAATCTTAAATCTCTACCTTCTATAGTTAAGAAAAAAAATTAATTTGAAAAGTGTGATACTTACTTTTGCAGGCCAGTGTAGTATAAAAAAAACAACAGGATCTACTTATAATAAAAACACTCGATTTCTTCTCGATCGAAAATCACGTTTAAAGAAGTTACATACGAATACACACCAAGTGTTAATAATTTTAACACCAATTTTAGGTTGGAGTCATGTTAAGCATAAAATTGCTTTCCGTGACCCATAAAATGTCGTCAGTTTTATGTTTATAAGCGCAGCAAACTTTTTGGTTACCTTGTTTATATATACATATTATGTTTATATTAACCATTTTACCAGTGGAAGGCTCCTTTGCACAGGAAGCCGGCTAGGTTTTGGGTACCACAACGGCGCCTATTTCTGCCGTGAAGCAGTAATGTGTAAACATTGTTGTGTTTCGGTCTGAAGGGCGCCGCAGCTAGTGAAATTACTGGGCAAATGAGACTTAACATCTTATGTCTCTAGGTGACGAGCACAATTGTAGTGCCGCTCAGAATTTTAGATTTTTTCAAGAATCCTGAGCGGCACTGCATTTTTATGGATTATGGGACGTATCAATTACCATCGGCTAAACATCCAGCTAGTCTCATCCCTTATTTTCACTAAAAAAATCTACATTTATACATTTAGATAGACACAACTTGTGTCGATGAAAGGAAAAAGCGACATTAAAAAGAGACGGACACTTCATAAGATTTCACGTGGGAAAAAATGAGATAGGAAGTTATTATGGAGATAGAGTTATACAGTATTTGGTACCAGGCAATCATAGTTAAAGAAGGGATTGTCTTAAGAATGATGCGAGTATACCTTAATATATTCCGACGTTATGCGCACACGGTATTTCTACATCCACTCCAGCAGAATATAAATATGGTAGAGGTGGTAGGAGTCTTTCATAGCGATTAAAATCATGTGGCATCCTAGCAACATGTACCAGGACCTGCTACATGCACAATGCACATCTTAAAATTATTACACATTAGCTGCCCCGTTGTTGTTCATAGTTCTCTGGTGCTCTGCTCCGTACAACTCGTGTTTACCTTACTTACTTATATAAATGATCTGAGTTTTTTTTTTGTGTTAATTCCGCCAATATTTGTCTTTAAACAATTTGACATGTGTTTCGCCTCTACACGAGGCATCGAGGCATCAGGACCGAAGCCGCTCTTTTATACCCTCGTCCCATGAAATGACGCGCTGTGATTGGTCGGCTGTTGTGACGTATTACCCCCGGAAGAGAGAAGAGAGAACAATAAATTTTCTTACTTACTTAGTTAAAGTGGGAGTTTGCTTGGGCTTCAGCGTTGTATGTGTGTTACTACGTGTTTGCGCGAGCATGCCTAGTACAAAGCTTGAGAAAAGACATCACAATAACTGTAGTGTTTTGTATACGTGTACCTATGTATTAAGCGTTTGTAGAGTTTCCAACGATGTTTTTATGTATAGAACGTCATTCTCATCATTTTATAAAATAAAATCTTCAATGAAATCATTTTTTAATGTTTCACTTCTACCACGTGTAAATAGCACACATTTTTTTTTGTTGTGTAGGTAGATACATTACTGACCTTTTAATGAAAACGTATTAAAATTCTAGACTTGATGATAAAAAAATTATAGATTTGATGTAAGGGAAGCTGATACGCGTCTCGTGGTAAGACTGCGTTTATCAAAGCAAGTAGTAAAGATGTTCAACGTACTCGGGCCCCAACGCTTTAAGTACTTTGCTTTATACGTTCAACTCCTTTGGGTAGTAAGTAATAAATACATATTACAGCACGAATGCGGACCAATCAAGGAGATAATAAAACAACCGCGCTATCCTCTAAGACCATTTTTCGAAAAGGTTAATTAATTATGTTTTATGTTTTGCTTGCAAATGGAATCAATCGTCGTATATGGACATATTTATTTGTTATCTGGTAGAGTTCTCGTGACTGGCATCGGCATGCTCGTTTAATGCCACTGTTTGCGTCGGCGACGTGGGGCGGGTCGTTCCCTTCCCTCAAATATGATCCATTCCTCACACTTGTAAACGGACGCTAAATGTGTTGACTGGATGATCCTGTTACCGGGTTAGTCTGCTTCATGTTTTCTTTTAATGTTATTACATTTTTTTATATAATAACTAATAAAATGCTCGCTTAATGCCTTAACTTAATAACGGTATGTGTGGATTGATGCACCTATAACTGTACTCAATAAATCTTGTGTTTTTACTTATTAATTTTTAATTTACAGTTTTTTTACTTACTCGTGTAAGGCGTTTAGAATTTCACGTTTGAATATTTTTGTTGCATCACTTTGCATATACTGTAATTGAAATGACTTGTAAAAAAAATTGAAATCAGCAACCTTAGACTTTTTTGCTCGTTCTTCTCTAAGAAAATCTTCCTTCCGAAGCTGTATGAAATATGTAATATTTCATTTTAAATTTACCTATGAAATAAAATATTTTTTATTTGATTCGGTTTATATAGTCAGTTGATATGAATAAGGAAAATTTCATTCACTCCTCGTGAATGCCTAGAGGTATTCGCAAATATCATAAAAATCCGGGTTCAAGTTGTGTACTCGACAATACACTTACATTAATCTTGGGGAGAGTTAAATGAGGTTGTACATATAAAATAAGCCGAGTCATTCCCAAGGTACCGATCATGTGGAAAGGCTTTTGTGTGCGTTAGAGCGTGCAAGATTACATTCATCATTAACTAACTTAAAGCCACAACTAAGGCGGACTAGTTCTGAAAGCAATTCACAATGATATAACGACGCTAAGTTTTCAAAATTCTTGATATTATTTTTATGTTTCTTACCTCATACCTTCACCACGTGTGTAAGTGATTTGATTTTTTTTTTCATTTATACGCGTATAATATCGAACCGTGGAGATTTATAATATCTTAGTTTTATACCAAAAATTATAAATTCATAGTCCAAATTTGTTGAATTCACTAGGATTAGTAGTACCAAGGTAGCATAATGCTAGAAGTCTCATTAAAAAGAAGCAAACTTTTATAAGACGATTTTCTAGGAGTAAGCTTGGCAAGGCTGCCCCATCTTAATATATATAAATTACGTGACACGTTGCTTGTCCGCGATGGACTCCTAAACTAATGAACGGATTTTAATGGGGATTACTTCATGGAGTGCATTTTAGTACAACTTGAGTGATTGGATACTTTTTATTTCGATTTGGGACCCATAATTATTTTTATTTCCAATATTTGTTTTATATGGACATATTTTCTATGATAGAATTTATTGACGCACGGTTTGACAGTTCTGCTGTGAAATAATTTCATTATAACAACAGTGAGAATATGTTACGAAACAATTAAAAAAATATTGACAAATACATAAAAAACAGTATATTTTTTATTATCTACACAACATCGTTTGTCGGGTGAGCTAGTTAAAATATATAATAGTCATTACATACAACAATGTACTTATTAAAGCAGGTTTAGATATTTTCCAACAATCTGGTTCATCTCTTAAACGATAATTTAAAAAATTTTCACCACCTTGAAATATATTACTTTTAATTTAGTATTTCTAGTTTTTTTTTGTATTTATTCTCACATATTATGTTAATATTGTATTTTAATTATTCATTACTTGTTAGTTGTTTTAATTTTTATGGTTTCTTTTGTAATTTTCTAGTAATAAAAGTTTATAAAAAATTGTATGCATTGTTTTTAGTTCATTATGTATGTTGAGTTAGCCTGTAAATGAGGTATACAATTTCTATCATATATACTTAAGAGTGTGCTTAAGAATAAGGATTAATATTTAAAAAATAGTAAATATTTAAGTAATTGAGGATTCTCTTAATTAATCATCATACTTATAGCGTTTTTAGGTTTTTTAAAGATAAACTCAGTTGTGTGTAGGTTACTCCCGTTCAAGCTACAATAGTAAATTCAAGTGCTGGAAGAACCTTAGAAAACAATAACACGTCACGGAAAAGAGTTCGTTTTCTTTATTTACTCATTAAGCGGTGGGCGGTCTCCCACGTGGTTCGTTCTTCAAATCAAATATTCCATCACGAAAACGTTTAAACCAAAATCGCACGGTGCGTTCGTTAGCAGTCCCCTCTCCAAACGCAACAATGATATTGCGAGCTGTTTCTGCCGAGTTAGTTTCGCGTTGGAACTGCTATTCAAAATCACTCGAATTGTCGAAGACCTTTCTTGTGTAAGGTGAATAAAAAAAACGCTGAAAGTCGATAATCGAATGTTGCTCATTTTTTAAAAGAAGAACTACACAGGTACCTTGTGATAAAAGTGTCACTTAACACAAAATCTTAAACCATGACGGTTCTATGTCAATTCGAAGTACCTATTACAATAAAATTGCAATTTCTTACTTTAACCCCTAGTATAACCCGCTATTTGTATTTATTAGAGGCACACCACGATGAAATACAACAGTAAGGTACTTTATGACTGAAAAATGTTGTACTGCTCTCTACGAACACTGTTCGTACAGTTACTTTTGCTGATTGTACTGCTAATCAAATACTGAATATAATATTAATCTATCAGTAACTAAATTTAATTCAAATGCTTCTTACTCATTCAGAGCTTTAATCAGAAAACTTTTCGCGTCATAAATCTTTTCGTTTTTCCTTGGGAAAACATAAATACAAAAGGTTTCATATTTTGTTAAGCTTAGCAGGCGAATGTTTCATGTCTTCTCATTTTCACACGAAAGATAAATATTGTTTTGCTATGAATCGTATGAACATGTTTTGGAGTTTTGATGCAAAACTATTATCTATTTTCTTGATGTGACCTGCATAACGAAATATTGTACTTATATCTATCTTAGATCATTTATACATCTAGATAGACTGTGCTGTGAAAACATTGTAAAAAGTTGAGGTTGATACTCAACCTCTACTTTGAGCAATGCACGCACGCTTACAATAAGTTATCGCGAGTGTAAGACGTAGCTTGTCACGTACAACAAAGCAATAAAACTGGCTTGTTTTCATCGGTTGTCTAGTAGCAAGAGACTCTATCTAGACGTATAAATTATCTAAGCAATTTATATAGAGACTAAAGAAGCACCTCAGCTTCGTACGACAGTAGAACTTCACTGGAGCCGATGCTCCTATGTTCATACTACTTGAAGTATATTCTATATATTTTATATGTTTATATTCAGTTTTCTAGTAGTAGTACTAGTATATAAGTAAATATATATGTAAAAAATATCCATTTCTTCATTATTTTAATTACTTCGACTCAAACGAGCTCTTTTGGCAGAAGTCATTTGATCTTTGCCTAGGCAGGATTAAATAAATAAATAGGTGTAATTCAGATGTAAGTAGTTTAAAAAGTAATTAAATGAGAAGAACATGGAATGGGGTATTAAGGAAAATAGAATTTCAGTAAGCTTGAACACTTACAAAACAAAGTAAACGCGCCTAAAGATTTTATCAGTTAATAATTGTAACTTTATAATAATTATAGTGGTTATATGAAAAAAAAAACAATATAAAATATATAGGGATGGTAACTTAGACAAAATAAGTTTTCGTACAGAGAGCTTTATGCACGTGCCTTTGAGAAAATAGAAACATTTCTACCTTTGCCAAGCTTTTGTTTCAGCCTTTTGTATCCCAAAGTAATTGCAACTTTTGAAAGCGTACAGTGGTTTTTGTGCTAAAGAGAATAGGAAAGGGGACTTTGCTCGTGTTGTGGAAATTGAAATACACTGGAGATATCCGACAAAATTTAGCTGAATATATAAATATTATATACACAACTACGTGAGGCAAAAACGTTATAAAATTTTCGTATTCCACATTTTTAAATGAACAAAATGCATCGCACAAGAGAAAATAGAAACATATACCACTATAGTCACATATACACAATATATACCACTATAGTCTAGCCAACAAGTGCTTTATGTCAAATTTTTTTCGCCTTCTCCGAAAATTATTGTTGAGGTGTCATTCGATTCGGAATGACATGTAGATAGTTTTGAAGAAAATGAAGGCTGCTCAAAAAAGTTGCAATAGTTATAAACAATTAAGTGAAAGCCCCTTTGGGTTTGATTTTTCGCCAATATCTCAAAAACAAATCGAGATAATTCAAATTTGAAAAATATTCAGAAAGAGGAGGAAATTTCCTAAAACAAAGACCGAAATTATTTTTAAATATCAAAGAGTAAGGATAAATAATGATTTCTTTTAAGAAAAATGGTGCATTAATTTTCATAATAAGTGGTAAAAAAATTGTAATTTAACAGAATATGCGTTTTTAAAGCAAAAGTATTTTTTTTAAGAAATGTTTTTTTTTAAATCATAATCATCTCCTTAAACTAATCCGTGACAATAAGCACACAGCTATAAGTCTAGGATGAAGTATATAACTGGATATAAAACGTAAATTATAACACTTATATAAAATATAAAACAATATTAAGACCTAAGTTTTATAACAATTATAAAACTTAGGTCTCAAGGGAGTTGTTTTAGAATACTATGGGCCTTGGGCCACTACCTTGTACGCCGGGCACTAGATAAGTCAACTTGGAATGAATATGCCGTGTGCTTCCCCGGGGCATAAAAAGTCTATCGAATTATAAGTCCCAGGCCCAAGAGTGTCGTAAGAGGCGACTAAGGCTAGGGTTGCTATGGATGCGAGTTCTGACGAAAATCTTTTCTGGCGAGTACGTCCGAATCCTCGTCAGAAGCGTTTAAACTGTGCGCGTTTTCTGTTATTCTGATAGTCAGTTCGTTTCTGCCGTCGATGATGATCGAAGATGGACGAATTTGATGAATTTAATTTTCTTAAAAGTCCATTATTTAAATTATTATTGTTAAATGGTGGAAAGACAGAGCATGTCAACGAGTTATTTTCTAGAAGAGACGACGAAGGAGAGTTCCCAATGTAGAGTGTTGAGTTTTGTAGCAACTTTCTCCCACTTTTGCCGAGTGTTGTTCTCTGTTGTGATAATTTTTGTCTCTCATATCCCACAAACACCTATTCTCATACACGAGACTGATCAATTTATCGTTATCCATTGTGGAAACCAAATCACTCGAAATTCGCAGACGCAGGTCGTGCGAAAAAATCAAACTCGTTTGAACGCTCAAGCGTTCGTCGTTGCCAGTGTAAACACTGTCATTGTATACCAGGCGTTTGTTTCTTCTGACAAATCCGTCAGAACTCGTCAGAAAAAATTTTCGTCAGAACTCGCATCCATAGTAACCCTAGCCTAAGGCCATTTACCAGTGGGAGGCTTCTTTGAATAGGAGTTAACTGGTGCTCCCACTCATGTGTTGGCTAGATTATGGGTACCAACGCCACCTTTATCTGCCGTGAAGCGGTAATGTGTTAACATTATTGTGTTTCGGTCTGAAGGGCAATGTAGCTAGTGAAATTACTGGGCAAGTGAGACTTCATATCTTATGTCTCAAGCTGACGAGCGCAATTGTAGTGCCACTCAGAATTTTTTCAACAATCCTAAGTTACCATCAGTTAAACGTCCTGCTTGTCCCGTTCCATCAAAAAACACCTAGTTTCTGTGTTAAAATTTAATTAAACTAGTGACTTTTTAAATTATTTAAATATGGCGTCAATGTATTTGTCAGTTGTCACTGTCATGTTTAACCGGATTGAGTCTGAGAGTTGACATACATAATGTAAGTTCATCTTAATATATGCATATAAATAAAAATGGAGTGTCCGTTTGTAATATTGAAACAACCGTTTTTTACTACATGTATATGAATATACGAGTATATACGGTACATACACCAAAATATTTTTTTTTTACAATTATTGTCTGTCTATCTGTCTGTTTGTTTCGGCTAATCTCTGAAATGACTGAACCTATTTTGACGGGACTTTTATTGGCAGATAGCTAAAGTAATAAGGAGTAACTTAGGCTACGTTTATTTAATAACATTATTTAATTTTAGAAAATAAAGTAATGTTTCGATGTCCAAGAAACGGTCTAACTCTAAAAATAATTTATATGGCAAGACAACGTTTGCCGGGTCAGCTAGTAGATTATATAAATCAAGTGTCCTGATGTTTGTTTCCAGTGAACTCCTAAACTAATGAACCCATTTCAATGAGGATTACTTCATGGAGTGTAGTTTAGTTCAACTTGAGAGATAGGATAGTTTTTATTTCGATTTGGGACCCATAATTATTTTAATTTACAATATTTGTTTTTTGTTTTCTATGGACATATTTTCTATGAGATAATTTATTGATGCACGGTTTGACAGTTCTGCTGTGAAACAATTTCATTATAACAATAAAATAATTCTTGATGTTATAAGATATTATTGAAAAATTAATGAAAACAGTATTTTATTTATTATGTACAGAACAACGTCTGTCGGGTCATCTAGTAGGGTTATAAAATGTACCGATGTATTACAGCTGTATTGCCAACGATAATTAAATGATTGAATTTATACACGATAAATAGTACATATGAAACCAAATAGTATTTATAAGTTTGTTTGCGTAATCTGATGCTTGATCTAGTAAATGTACAAAGACAAGGCCCATTTTAGAACAGTTACTTTCGTTAGTAGTATTAAGTATCTTAATACGGTTACGTTAATCTAAGGTTTACTTATTACTTAATGGACTGTATTAGGTACCAACTCGATACGGAATAACTGTGCTAATTTTAAACTATGATTTTATTGAATTGCTGCTAAATTAAGAATATAGGTATAAAAGGCATAAAAGGCATTTATTTTCTCAAAATTGATTCCTTTAGAATTCTTTTTGATGTCATTTCTTATACTACTAGATACTACTACCGCTTCGGAAACAAATGGTGCTCTGAGAGAGAAGAAGCGGCGCAAGAAACTCTCCCAGCATTCTTTTTTTTGCGCTCTTTTCAATAAAAATATACAATATTGTACAGTCGCTATAAAATAATCACAATCTAGTCCCAGGCTGTCCGATCATTTAGATATTCAGCAGTGGAGTAATAGGATTTACGACAGAGCCATTTTTTTATAAAACATTTAAATTTATTTATAGATAATGCCTTAACAGTGGCTGGGACTTTATTGTAGAAGTGTATACATTTACCCTTAAAGCTATTATGTATCTTATGAAGCCTACTAGAATTTAGAAGAAGTTATAATGATGAAAATCACTATTAATATGAGCTGATATAATGAATGAGAGCACTCGGTCGCTGCTGTGAGTGAACTGATCGCCACGGGGCGCCTTACGCGGTTGATCGACCTAAAATGTAATTACATTATTAAAATAATTATTTTTTTGATGCTCGAACATGCACTCGAGGGCCAGAAATACAGAATAATGAGTACGATAAATTATTTACGCCGGTAATATTACGCCAAATCATCAATCTTCGTTTGATTACAAGCTGCTAAGTGATTTTCGTTTACGACGTAAGGTAAGGCATTAACATAATGTTATTAAGGTTACATGTTATATTATTTACATAAAGCACTTCAGTATTCACTTTAAGGAGTGATATTTAATTAAATTCAATTAAGTCATTTAAAATAGGATCATCTCACCTGATGTGATGATGACTCAACCTTGTGAAGAACGGGTGGAAGATATAAAAGAAGATATAAAATGCTCTCATAATACCTTTATTTTATTTACAGTATGTGTGGATTGATGCAACTACTGTATTGTACTTTAAGTATGTACTCAATGTTTTTACTTATTAATTTATATTTTTTTGACTTACTCATGTCAGGCATTTAGTAAATGATTTGTAAATTTATTGATAGTATTTGAACTTGTCATACTATTCTTGTCAACCATAAAGTTTCTTACTCGTTTTTCTTTAAGGAATTCCGAATTAGCTGTATAAAAAAAATACATATTTCAAGTGTAATGGAATTTACCTAAGAAATAAAATATTTTTGATTTGATTTGAATGAGTAATCGATGTCGGTTGAGCGCCAGAGTTTTTGTCACAAAGACACCACTAGGTATAGGATATAAAAAGATCGCTTATCCTCCACCATCCTTATAAGATCCTGGTAAAGCAAATGAGACAGACTCTATTAATTATTAAATTAACATGAGTCCTTGAGCAGTTTCAAATTAATCCGACAATTTGAAAGGCTCGAAAATCACGTTCAAGTATTCTTTTACATATAAACAGACATATACACCAATCTAATAAAATTGGGACATACTCTTTAAATTATTGTATTGTCATAGGTCTTTGGTAAGGTCCTTTCAATTCAAACCAACATTTTAAAGTGAGTGAAAATCGTGTAAACTTTGTTACACATATCATACATACAGGTCCAGCTTATGTAATCATCATTTCAGCCGGAAGACGTCCACTGCTGGACAAAGGTCTTCCTCAAAGACATCAAACAAATGACGATCGGTCCTCCGCTGTCATCATCCAACCTATTCCAGCGATCCTGAACAGATCGTCGGTCCATCTTGTGGGGGGCCTTTCAACACGTCGTCCGGTAAGTGGTCACCATTCGAGGACTTTACTTGCCACAACAGCCATCTATCCGTCACTTCAGATTCGCGATCATTCGAGCTATGTCAGTCACTTTGGTTCTCCTACGGATCTACATTTCTGATTCGATTTCGCAGGTAAACTTCGAGCATAGCCGTCTCCATTGCCCTCTGAACGAACATAAGCTTCCTCATAAGGCGTGTAAAAAGCACTGCACATAGATTTAGTTCTACGACCACTAACAGCTAGTAAAATAATTCCAAACAACTTATAATTTATAAGTGAATTCTATACTCTAAGCAATAACCCAAGAACTGAACGCTTGAAACTCGGTAACGTTGGAATCTTGCCAGTTCAGTGTTACTCACCAAAGCGTAATTGCAAACTTTACCGCCTAGACAATAGATATTAATTTAAAATCGAAGCAGACGTAGTAAATAGCTATTACTGTATTGAATAATGGGCTATTATGTTAAGTGTTCGTGTGAATATTTTAACGTAGATAGTGAGGTATTAAGGTAATTCATTGTGGGAGCTACTCGTATATTCAAGCATTTAAAATTTGCGTATTTTTACTTGATACGAGAATAAAGCAAGGGGCACCATGCTGAGAGTCAATTGAGACCACCTGACAGAACTACATTGGCAACAATAAAGAAACAAATTAAAGCAAAAGATGTAACATCATAAAATAAAAGTGGAAATGGACATACAAGCAGGGGACACTCCTGCAAAGATTTCCACGACGATCGCTCCTGCGCTGCTCATTCAACGTATTCCAGCGATCTTGACAAGATCGTCGGTCTACCTTGTGGAGGGCCTACCAACACTGTGTCTTCTGGTCACCATTTGAGGATTTTACTCCCCACCGGTCATCTATCCGTTGATCTATATGCCCTGCCAACTGCAACTTCAATTTGGCAATCATTTGGGCTATGTGGCTGACTTTGTTTCTCCTATAGATCTCCTCATTTCTGATTCGATCTCGCAGTGAAACTCCGAGCACAACCCTCTCCATTAACCTCTGAACGACCGTGAGCCTTCTTATCAGGCCGATAACTAGCGACCACGTCTGTGTACCGTAAGTCATCACTGGTTGAAAACCTTCATCTGGTATACAAGTGACAAAAGAAGGAGGAAGCGAGGTAGGCCCACAAGGAGATGGAATGACGAAATAAAGGCCACAACAGGACATGGTCAAGATTGGCTAGTAACAGAGGAAAATGGTCACAATTGCAGGAGGCCTTTACCTAAAGAGGCACACAGACGGATATCGAGCTATTATTATAATACACTTTATTACAACTGAATCTTATTTCCTATATTTATAATTATAACATATTAAAAAAAACAAATTACAAATATAAATAATAGAGTACCGATGGCATTGGTTCACTATAATTCCGCCGGTGGTTAAGGCGACAGACTGAGGAACTTCCGCACGATGCTTTTCCCAAAACAGCTGCCTTCTGTAACTGCCCCTTAGTCCAGTTATTTAGCGAGAGCCTCTTGAGATGATGGTCGAGGTTCTTTGCTATAAGACCGTTTAAGGAAACGACTATTGGGACAATTGTTGTTGGGCACGAGGAAGGGCGCGCTGGTGTGGGCCGCGAGTTGCGTCGGCATTCTGGCTCCCTTTCATGTCCAAGTTACGTCAGTTGGTGATGTGGCTACTGCTTCGACTGCCAAAGACAGCAAGCGTTGCAAATATGTCGGTCTCAGTGAGTCATACATCTTTGTGCCGTTTGGTGTCGAGACGCTTGGCCCGTAGGGCCCAGAGCCGCGGAGAATGTACAAAGTACTATCTTCACGCCTCAGTAAGGGAAACCCAAGCGCTGGCAGCTATTTCGGTCAACGGATCAGCCTTGCTATCCAACGTGGAAATGCTGTCAGTATTCTTGGTATGCTTCCACGTAATGATAGTTTTTAATTTTATGTAGTCATAGTATTGTAAATACAGTTATAAGATTTGTTTGAATAAATTATTGTTAAATCAACATCCCACATGTGAGTGATCTCGTGTGCTAGGTACTTCGACAATTTGTCTATTTCAGCTTTCTTGTGTTATCATCATTATTATTATGGGGTTATATTTGTAAGTTTTTTATTCATTATTCAATAATAATTGCTCAAGAATCACTATTTTGTTTTTGTCCAATTGGAAATTATTCTTTTCTTGCTTCTGTAGAACCCAAATCTATCTCAATATGTTAGGAAATGATGTTTTCTTACCTCAATAATTAATCACGTACGATGTAGGCATTCTTTCACGTTTATTTTTGAAGAATTTTCTCCCTATTGTGCCTAAGGCTTCGGGAGGCTTATTGTGCGCTCGAGAATTTTTCTTCAAGATTAGTTATTTGTAAGGAAATGAAACGTCTTCACTTGAGCTGTATTTCAAAATGTTTTTATTTTAGAGTTCAAGAGAGTATTATATTAAGTAATAGAAGACTATGGTCGCATTTTACAAATAAAATTTGAAAACAATATTTATGAACGATGTGGGTCTCGAACCCGCCACCTCTCGCGTTCCGTGCGAGCGCACTTCCAACTGCGCCAAGAGTTCGAGTGACGTATCGTCATAAACTCTTGTATGCATTGTTCAACTCTCAGGTTGTGGCTTCATCTACAGGATCTACTCTACTGTTGATAACCTGCTCAACCCCAATATTTGCCTATTAGGAAATTGATTTGAGATATCGCTCTTTCAAACTAAAACAATTTGTTGTATTTCTAAAGTGAGGGTTATCACTTTAATAACATAACAAATTATCTAAGATTTTATCATTATTTTTTTAAGAAGGAGGAGGGAAAGTGAGGGTAAGGTACAGCTTTAGAAATCTAAATATGAGAGTAAAAGAAATATTATGTGCTATAATTTACGTGCGATTGTAACAAGTAGGTCAAAATATTTTCATGTACTCTCAGTTTGTGGCTTCCTAAGAGTTGAACGAAGATCAAGATGTATAGTCCTTACGTCATTCGAACGGTTGGCTCACTGGATGAGATGATTCATAAATTTTGTTTTTAAATTTAATTTGTGTAATTAATCCCAGAAGTGAGGGTTATCACTTTCAAAAATATCAAATTACCAAAAATTGTATTTTAACTGCTAATATTTCATTGATAAAAAAAATAAGTAAAACGTTTAAAAGCGTTGCACCATGGTCTACGTTATATCGAGTAATAATTATTTTAATCCTGTTGCGAAATAATGTAATTTCTTATAACATCAGAGGAATTTCAGATGCCTTGGTGGCATATTAGAAAAGTGTACGCGCTTTCTTTGAAGGTACTCATGTCCTCCGCCATGCACACACCGCCACACATCCAGATGGTTGGGATGATGGCAATTGCTCAACATTTTGAGACTCAATATTCTGTTACTAGGTTAGGCATTAAATTATTTGTCAAAGAGCGAGACAAATGGTGTCTCCCTAATGGTAAACTTGAGTCTTCTGGAGTTAAATTGGACAAGATTCAGTTTACTACATTCCGCGACCTTCTCAAGAGTGGACCCGATAGAAGACACAAGATTTTACTGGCTCTGGTAGACGACTTCCCGAGAGAATTGCATGGCCCGTGCATCTCCAGTACTGAGATCTATATAGCATTGCATGTTGGAGGCGTTCATCATATCATTGATATGCAGAAGAAACGGTGTACATAGCATTGAAGAAATCCAGAATGAGATCCCAATAAACGGGAACGGAATAATGAATGATACTCCGAAGAAATGCTGTTCTAAACTCTTTTTTCACATAAATGTGAGATAATGAAATATCGTGAAAAACGTTTGTTAGCTTTGAATGACAGGTAGCCTAAGGCCCACTTATCGGGACACAGCCTAATCATCATATTTATAAAATTCTCGTGTCCCGGTGTTTGTTACCAAACTTCTCCGAAACGGCTAATCGAATTTATTTGAACATATGTGTGGTTATCGGGTAGGTAGGCTAAATAATCGAATATAATGATTATTGTAGAACGATACATTTTATGTGCGATATAAGTATTTGGAAGATCTGAGAATCGATCGTCATCTATTTTTTATACCTCAAAAATTTTAATTACATGACGAAAAACGAAATACAACGTTTGCTGGGTCAGTTATTAATATTATTAAATCAACCAAAATAGACACTTATCAAAAAGTTGTACACAAAATAAAATTACATAGTCCCCGTAAACAATAACATAATCCACGTAGACATGAAAAAAGTGTGTCAATATTATATTAATATTATGTGTCAATATTATAAAAAAATCAATCGAATTGAGAACCTCCTCTTTTTGGAAGTCGGTTAAAATTATGTTTTTAAACTTTTAACAATGACAAACAAAACGAGCTATTTCACAACGCGTTAAGGAACACATCAGCGCAGTCAAAAATAACGATCTTAAAAAATCTGCAATACCCGAATACTTGCTTAAAGCCGGTACCAACCATTGGATCGAGCTGCACAATCCACGAGTGATTTCTGCTGAACGCCAATACATCCCACGGCTTGTTAGAGAAGCTATAGAAATTAAAAAGCATCCTTACAATTTTCAAGTGTTGTCAAGTGTCAATGTGTCAAGTGTTTCTCGCCGCCTCCGCAGTTCCGTCGTGACCACGATTCATCCAATTGGATCGAAATATCGGCATCAAATTAATAAAATATATATCGTGAGTACCCGTTATAAGAACTAACAATATTTATTTTTTACGTTTAAACGGAATAAATAAATAAAGCATAAGCTTTTTATTCAATTTGATTTGCAAAATACGTCCCTAACAAGAATTTTAATAAAATGCAGCTTAAATTCACTGAACTGACGAATAAAACAAAAACTGGACACAATTCCTCGTTAAACGCTAGTCCAGTATTTTTTATTTGAAAACAGAAAGGCTGCGAGATGCGACCGTCTATTTCTGTTTGCATATTTTAGGATGCCTGCCTAACATAACACCATTTTCGTCAAGAACACTGTTATAAAATAAAATAATATTTTCTATAACATCTCCTACTCTAACTCACTTGTGTGAATTTCATATCTGTAATTTTATTATATTGGTGATCTATAACGTTTAAGCGCGTATTAAGAATTTGTAATCGAAATAAAGTGCATGTTGTCTCTGTATAGTTTATCTTTTTTTTATTCCCGCTAAGAAAATTGAACATTTTCTAAAATTCAGGAAGTTATTGGTTTTACCTCGTTTTTCGAAAATCGAGTTTTTATCAGATCTCGACGTTCTAAGGTCCTAGAAAACTTCCTATTCCCGCCTCGACTATTCCTGCGATCGTGTCCGTACGTATGTATGTTATATGTGTTTATGCATGTGTGTGTATGTATGGATGCATGTATACCTCTTGTGACTTTTTAACGGCTCGACCGATTTGATCGATGTTGGCGGTATTCGACGCAATTATGTGCCTCAAAAAGGATCTTTGAGTTTCAATTGATCGAATTCGGAATTTCGAAGTTATTCCGACAACGATAACTCACGAACGTATCAACCGATTTTAACCGGTTCAACGACGTGGTTGTTTGATGTAACGAGCTGATTAGTTTTTGGAATCGATCGGTAAAGCAGTTTAAAAATTATCCCAAAATAACTAGATATGAAAATAATTATTTCGTAGTTTTTTTGAGATTTATTAAAATCTACCAGTCCCAATCGGTCAGAATTACTCGTATATTCAAAATCTGAGTTGGAGTCGAGACCTTTTGAAATCCTTGTCAAAATCGCTCATTCATTCAAAAGTTATTGCCGTTTGAAAATTCAAAAAACAGTGTTTTATTAAACTCTTACCAGACTTTTGAGCTAGAAGAGCTCAAAAATAGAACAGCTTAATCTTTGAGCTGAAAACAACACATATTATATTTTTGAGCTGAACTAAGCAAAGAGCAAATTACAATAGCTATCAATATTTTGCCTCTTTTACGCAGTTATGAAAAAAAAAGGCAAAATACATTTGATCACGATTTACATATTGACCATCATCTGAAATATAGACCGTAGTGATTTCTTTCTTAGCATTAAGACACTTTCTATGATTTAATTACAAATGTTTAACTTTCAGACTTTTCTCTATACTTATAGTATAAGACGATATAACTCGAGAGTGTCCCTTGAGAGTGTCGAAATATGCGTTTATTGCGGCATAAATAGCCGTATATTGTTTTTACGTTAATTTAAAAGTTTGATTTTTTCATAGCTTTAAGAAGCTATAGTCTTGAGTGTTTATATTGTCAACTTCAATTAGAAGGCTTCACGCGTTCCCGAGATAAAGCGTCTTGATAGACAGACAGACAATAGGACACCAAAGTGTTTCTCTAAGGTTTTATTTTCAGGTATAGAACCCTAAACAATTTATGACAAAAAAACAACCGACTTCAAAAACACTATTCCAAAACAATAGATATATATGCACTTAAAAGTATAAAAATAATTGCGTATTTTATACAATCTAATAAATAAATCTAATTCTAGTTACGATTATTGTTAACATATTTAAGACTTTTATGGTTTTCTCATGGATGCCATTGATCTGGACCAAATATGCAACGGGGCCACACGGGAAGCACCAGGTTTCAAATAAAAAAGTATTATTAAAATCGGTTCACCCAGACAAAAGCTAAAGAACATACCGACGAATTGAGAACCTCCTCCTATTTGAAGTCGGTTAAAAAGCTCCTAGAGGTTACAGTTAAATATGATACACTGAATAATTTTCCTTTAACAACACAATGTATTCGAGGCCAATTTTTATGACATCATTTACAATGTTACAGGGCAAAGTAAGTAGGGAATAAGGTTATTACAATATTAACTTGATAATGAAAGACAGTACATAAAATATTCAAAGTAGGCTACTGAGGGCTCTGCCTTCGAGACAATCAGAATAATTTCACTTATTACATTATAATATCTGGTTTCATTGGTCTTTCTAAAGGATGATTTATTTGCTAATGACATAGGCGGAGACTTATTGTTTCATATTTTGTGAACATTTTTGCTATAGACTTTGATAAAAGATAATTTGGAATTTTTCATCAAACACCGAAGCGAATACTCCAGATAGCCAGGCTAAAATGTGCCATCAACAAATTAAATCTAAATATTTTTGTCGAGACACCTACAGTTTCAAATAAAATCCCAATTAAAAAAAATTACAGCGAAATTTTAGAAAATAATCGTTTTAATTTTAAATTGTTATCAGGTTTGAAGGCTTGGCTTCTGTTTGCGAGCTTTCTGCATGTTTTATTAAGCCGTTTTGAGCAATGTTTGAAGTAACATAGCCATTACAAAAACAAAAAGAATAAAAAAAGCAAAACAGAATGACACTGCTGATAATGGTGATATCTATCTTATTATAATATACTAGCTTTCAACCGCGACTTCAACCACGTGGTAGTCTTAAATCGAAATCAGACATCGAAGAGGTTAAAAAGAGTTAAATCGAAATCATATTTATAAAAGAGGAAACTAACGGAATGCCTGCCTGATTCACTGATAGATCGTGTAAAAATCATGTGCAAAAGTTGTTTGCGCGATTCAGAATTGAGATGAAGATATACCATCACAGCATCTAGTGAAATATTGAGGAAACTTGAAAATAATGAAATGATTGGGTCCAGAAACACGTTGCTCCATACAATCAATGCAATCCCTATTTTCTTTAATTTTCTTTTTCTTTTTGGGGGTTGAATTTTCATAAATCCTTTCTTACTTACCTAAGTCACCGACTATTTAATGGTTCTAGCGGTTTCAGCTGTGCGTTGATCGATCAGTCAGTCAGTTTCTGCTTTTATATATTATTTATATAGATTGATAGAGCTAAAAACAAAGGATAAAACAGTCGAGAACATTTTGAATGTTGTTGAAATTTAAACATAGCACACCAAGGCAACGATAATCTTAAACAATACTTACTATTCTTTTCATTAATAATCCTTCAAGTAGAATGGTACTTACCTGAAACAGACAGATAACGGTATTAATTAAAAAAATACTTTTGTTATAAAATCTCTAGATAAGTAAAACGAAAATAAATTAAAACAAATTTCTGTAAATAAAATTAAAAAAAAATAGGACAGAGGACAGTAATTGTCAACAATCATCAGGGTGTATTTAATGCTAGCTGTGGGTAACGGGCGATGAACTGTTAGATTTGTAAATTCTGTTTGTCCATTCTGTTTTGAAAAGAGCAACCTTAGAGTTTCTTGTTCGTTTTTCTCTAAGGAAATCTGCATTTTGAAAGAGCTGTGTGAAAAACAAAAGACATATTTCAAGTTTAATGCAATTTATCTACGAAATAAAATATTTTTGATTTGATTTCAACCGACTAGTTCGCATTTACTGCTGCCAAGTCCATGAAAAACAAACAAATAATTATCTCTCGTCATTAAGGCAGCGTTAGTAAGGAACGTGTTCGTGCGACGGTTTTCATTAAGTCTTTTAATTTTTTGGGTTTATATACAGCCTTTGATGCTAACAAATAATGTGGCTTTCTATTGGTAAAGAATTTCCAAAATCTGAGTAGATCCAAAAGATTACCCCCCTATTAGCCCCTTCCAACCTACAAACCTTACCTCTTTATAATATAAGTATCGATTGTTACCAGTAATGCTTGGGTTTATGTTTTGATCCTGAATGATAAAGGCAATTGGTGGAATGCATAATCCTTTGCCTACGAAAGTTAGGAAAATTATTTAATACTTCCTGTGTATTCTACAAACAGTAAAAAACCCAAAAAAGTAGTACTAGTCCACGCACACAAACATTGCAAAATTGCATGTTTCTTTTTACAAAAATAACAACGCACATACGTGTACAGTTTCAATAACGTTCTGAACCAATAAATCTGTATTTTTTTCTCAATCCCAGTACAGCGTTTCTATATTTTTTGCGTCACGAAATTTATATCAGAATGTTTTGATTTGGCCACTTGGAATTTTTTCATCGTAAGATTTTTTTTCTTTGATATCAATAATGTTGATAGAGGCTATTTAAAGTAGAAAGCTCGTATACACCTTAGATCATTTATACTCGTAAGAGCCACTTGCTTTTAGGCACGCATGTCAACAGGCCAGGTTTATTACTTTAGTGTGCATGACAGCTACGTCTTACACTCGCGATACGTATCATTATACCTAGTCTTGCCATAAATACTGAAAGAAAGAGAAACATAATTTTCTATTGCAATTAACATTTATTACTTTTACAGTGTGTTAGTTTAAAATATAAACAGCTTATTCGAAATGGTCTCCACTTACTGCAATACAGTCGTTTATGCGTTGAGGCCAGTTATCAATAGAAGCACGCACTCTTTCCTTGGGTAAATTATTCACTGCTTATCGTACGGATTGTTTTAGGGACTCCAAATTATCATGGCATTATAGACCAAGCCGTACTCTCTAAAACTGACCATAAATCATAATCCAGAGGATTAAGATCGGGACTAGACGGCGGCCAATCTTCAGCTTTGATGAAGTCCGAAACGTTCGTTTCCAACCAAGACTGCGTAGACCGAGTTTTAAACCCGGCGCCGAGTCTTGCTGGAAGGACCATTCTTGGTTATTGAACATGGTGTTGCTAAGGGGCTTTACTACCTTCTCAATGATGGTATCTCTATGCAATTGTGCCGATGTTTTGATACCTTTTTCATAAAGGTATGGCTCGGTCACTCCTTTATAGCTAATACCCCCCAAACGATCACTGAAGTCGGATAGTGCCCAAGTTGCACTCTGTCGACTAATTGGGATGCTTTCTTATAGCTTTGAGTATAAAATATACGGTCATTTTGTTTGTTAAAATGTTGCTCAATTGTAAAAAAAATTTCATCCGTAAACAACATTTTTCTGTGACCTCCTTTTGCGTACCGCTACAGTAGTTGTTTCGATTTTACCACCCTATTCTTTTTTAAATTATCAGTTAAGAAATGACCAGCACGTCTCTTGCAGGCTGCAAGTCCTAAGTCATCTTTTAAAATACGCAACATGTATATCATAGATCGGCGCGATTTTGGCGCAGCGGTCTATCAATGCGTATTATTTTACTTGCATTAATAGATTGCTTATAATTAGGTTGATTAGAGAAAATTTATAAGAAAGCTATTGAAATAAGGTATAAGACCATGCAATTAAACCATCTTATAAACCAAATGACGGTCAGAACTTCGTCGGGGTGTAGTGTGCCATATGACACTTCCCATTTTGGTGTATTTGAGAAATCAAGTGACATATTGCATTTCCCGATTTCGGAAGGCTAGTTGTACCGTAATTAATAGATATCCCTTCTAAACTGTATACGTTTTCTAACTTAGAAGAAAGTTAATTCTTGTATGTCTATACACTAAGCCATAGTGCGATCCTACGTCATTGAACCTTATCTCAGAGCTGCAACGATAAACTCGGACCGTTCGTATTTATTGCAAACGATCAAAATTTATTGCGTCCGCTATCTTGCTGTTATGGCTGTGGAATTTCAAATTTAATTTATATTAAACATACCATTTATCCGTACTGCAAGTTCCTATAAAATGATGACTTATTAATTCTTTATTCTTATTAAAATATATGATATAGATTGGAAAATCTCCTTAAAAAAATCCGACGAATTGAGAACCTAGTCCTTTTTTGAAGTCGTTTAAAAAATAATGAATGTTTTCTTTTGTCCTTATCCTGAAAAAAAACTTACTCTAGCGAAATTCCATTTCTTTGCATTTTTACTTATTGAAGTTGGAAAAAGTTAGTTTTAATAGTGATTGCTATCAATATAGTTTTTGCAAATGTATTAAAAATTGTCGTTCTATGCACGGGTGAAGTTTTTGTAAATTCCCTATCGGTAAGCCGATGGCGCGTAGTAACCGGGTCTCGTGTAGAAATATTCTCCGGAAGCATTTCCTCGTGTATCTAAGGCTAGATCGAGAAATTAAAAAAGAAATGAAAAAGTTTGTGTGGAGAGGCGGAAAAAAAAGAAGGCAGATCTTGGCCTGGTTTCCGTTTTGTGACAATGTAACAAACAAGTCTGGCACCTTAGACTATTCGCTCGACCAGACTTGAATGCAGTAGTTTAAATTAATGATTCACTTCATCCCTACTTCGCGGAATGCTGTAATGCGACATGCAATTATAGATGTTAAAATAAAAATGAGGCAAAGTAATAAAACTTTCACTTTAAAAAATATTTAAGTCAATATATTATTATATTATTGATAAAAAGTAATTAATATGATAATATTTTTTCAGTGGGAGGCTCCTTTGCACAGGATGCGGGCTAGATTATGGATACCACAACGGCACCTATTTCTGCCGTGAAGCAGAAATGTGTAAGCATTGTTGTGTTTCAGTCTGAAGGGCGCTGTAGCTAGTGAAATAACTGGGCAAATGAGATGTAACATCTTTACTCTCAAGGTCACGAGCGCAATAATTGTAGACCTACTTAGAATTTTTGGGGTTTTTCAAGAATTCTGAGCGGCACTGCATTGTAATGTGTAGGGCGTTTAAATTACCATCGGCTGAATGTCCTGCTCGTCCTTGTCCCTTATTTTCATAACAATTAGGAACACGGCTAACCCTAAAGGCCATCCCTGCAACTTCCCGCTAATTCCATACCTAAACGCTTCAAATTACTTACTTACTTAGTTAGAGACTTAGCTGTTATATGTTTTTGAGCTCAGAAGTCTGCAGTTAGTTAACAGTTAAATAATACCCTATTTTATATTTAAAATTATATTTAAAAATTAAAACCGCTACGTGGTTGCCATTCGATTACTTTACTACCCCAACGGCCATCTGTCCGTCGAACTATGTGCCCTGCCCACTTCGCAATCATTTGGGCTATGTCGGTAGCTTTGGTAATGATGTTTATGATAAATCAAAATAATTATAAAGGTTTGGTGATTAATTCTATATAATATTATAGCTTTTATTTCTATGTGTAGCATTTTACGAAAACAGTCTAAGCAAACACAATTTCCTTTCGACTCCTTAGAGAAATACAAACTGCGGGGCTATAAATAAACTCGAGAACATTCTCGACATAACAACTTGTAATATATTTACGTATTTTTTTACGTCAGTCATTCTGTAGGCACTGGAATTTGAAAGAGAAACTTAAAAAAATATCAATTGCGAAGAGTTTTGTACCATGTTTCATTTTTAAATAATATTGTAACAGAAACAATTGTTTTTAATTAAATGGTGGCAATTTTGAAAAAAGTCATGTTTTACACACCTGAATTTTTTTATATTTTGTGTAACTATTGCGGTTTATAAAATAAACCAACAAGAGTTTGGCTGTAGAAATAAATTCAAATTGTCTAAATATAGTCTTATATAAATATGCTCCCTTGTTTATTTTATAAATATGATATAAGGTCTATCAGCAGTTATTACAATAAAATTTAAAAGCCCGCTGAGTTGATTGCGCCCTTTCTTCTCAGGACTGAGGCAGTCTCTTTTGAATGGGTGGTAGTTTTTGAAGATCAATAAGTGATTTTAAATCCTATTTTGAATAAAAATATAAATTGAATTTGAATTTGAATATAAGAACAACAAAAGTGTACGTAACGAATTATAGTTTTAACTAAATACACCGTATGCATATTTAATACCCGGTATTAACCGTGTCTAGCTAAAATTGATGGTACTGATACATTATTAAATTGTTGAACAACGCGTAATCTAAACACAAAAAATGATTCTTTTATGATTGAATACTTTTTTTTTAAATTTTGTCTGATAAGTTGACAGTTTAAGTATTTCCGTTGCATCACTTTGTACAGGTTCTGTAAATATTTTGTATGAAACTGAAGCTGTATTATAGCCCCTTATTCTTACTAAAAATCAAAAGTGTTAAACATGTTTAAGATTTATAATATGAGTACTATTGTAAGGATAAATGAAATCGGTTTGATTTTATTTCATAATGGTATCAGGTTGTTGTGATATGGCTACCTTCAAGAAGTTTTAGTCTTTGCAAGAGGACTACCTAAGGATTGGCAACGCTTTTTTGTTTACGCAGAAGGATGGGCGGTAATATGACTATCCTATGTACTTTTGTTTTTTGACAATAAGGGACGAGATGAGCTGGACATTCACCTGATGGTAATTGATACGCCTTGCCCATTACAACACTGTGCCGCTTAGGATTCTTGAATAACCCAAAAATTATGAGCGACAGTAATTGCGCTCGTCACCTTGAGACTTCATACTTATACACAATAATGCTTACACATTATTGCTTCACGGAAGAAGCAGGCGCCGTTGTGGTACTCATAATGTATACATCCTGTGCAAAGGAACCTCCCACTGGTCCTATATACTATCCTACGCATATTCCTATTTTTTTTTAAAACGAGCATACGAATTCCTGCTGAGGGTTTTTGGCCTTTAAGGAAGGTATACCGGCGCTAGGTATCCTAGGCTCCTCCCGCATTTTAAAAGATTCTACTTCGTAAAACACTCGGTACAGATTTTAAGTCTAAGTACATTTAACAACAAGTATGATTGACACTGCACTTTGAAAACCACGCTAGAAATGTACTCAGACAAAGAAGATGTATTATGGCTGCGTAATAAAGCTTTGACCTAGTTGTGCAAAATTAAAAAAAAACCACACACAATGACTCTTGACATTTGACAGTTACAGTATGCACGCTCCGGGTTCCCGCCATTATTTACCTTGCATGACATCACTGTCATTGTGATAAGTTGAGTTAGTTCATTTGCGGATTGTGTATTTGTAGCAATAATTATATAAATGTTTGTGGTTCTGTTATTTTAGTGCTATATAGACTTCATTTTATGGATTTTGTTTCCATTGGTAATATTAGTGGCATGACGTATTATTTGTAAAAAAATAAATTAAGTAATAACAACCTGTCTAAAGTATAGTTATTTATTTTCTTTATTAGGTGGCACGGGATGCAAGTCCATATAGTTGGTTACGATATTTTTTTAAGTATTTAAATCCCACTGTTTTCCTTTTCTTATGATTTTCAAATTCATTAAAATATTATATCGAATAAGACTTCTTTTTTAAGAAGTTTCATTTAATTTTTGAAGATTTTAATGAAGTTATTCCACTTATTTCAGTAGCTGCGCTGACTTCCTTCAGACCAACACACAATAATGCTTACACATTGCTGTTTCACGGCAGGCGCCATTCTGCCTATAATATAGCCGGCATCCTGTGCAAAGAACACTCCCACTGATAACTGGGCTTATCTTATGCCCTGGGGAAGCCCCAGAGGCAAAGCAACAAGGGAACAGGGCAAATATATAAATATAAAATAGGGAATACGAGTATTACCCGGATTTTTGTCCTACAAGTTACGGTGCTTAAGCTTCCCGTTCAGTTTCTTGACAGAAAGTGTCTCGCCATCATAATATATAATAACATAAAAGAATATATATGCCATAACTGCCGTTACCAAATATATATTCAATTCTGAATAGACTTACTATAAATGCGTGTTTTTTTTAAACTTATAACAATATTTTAATTTAATTTATCCACTAGTAATTCACAAATAAAATTTGAAAATAACATTTTATGAACTGTGCGGGACTTGAACCCACGACCTCTCGCGTGAATTGAACAAAGTATACAAGATTTTATGACGATACGTCACCCGAACGGTTAGCTCAGTGGACAGAGCACTCGCACGGAACGCGAGAGGTCGCGGGTTCGAGCCTCGTTCATAAAATTTTGTTATAAAATTTTATTTGTGTATTAATCCTAGAAGTGAGGGTTTTAAAAGCATAGCAAACTATTAGTAATTGTTTACGAGGGCCTAAACCTTCAAAAAGGTAGCATCGTTCTCTGTTATATCTGTTTGATTTTCAAATTCCTTCATCTTTAGAACAATGTCTTCATTAAATGTTTATCTTCACTACAATTTTCCATTTCAAATAACTCTATTCATTCACCACTTTACTTCAATGAATTATTCAACCGTCTGTGGAGTTTCTCGCCTCCTCAAGCGAAAAGTACAAAATGCACAGTCATTAACATAAATACTGCAAATATCCCGAAAACGACCGAACAAATACGAATTCGTACGAAAAATCAATATTGTCTCATAACAGGCGCGTATGAAAGACGAGAATTTTTATGAATTCTCGACCCAAAAATACATATTGTGCAATAAATATTCTATACGGAAATTTGTGAATCTTTTTATTACTAATGAAACGTTTGCGAGACATTTTGTCTGCATTAAATTCAAGTTCATTTCATATACCTATCCATTGACGTTATTTCTGAGAGTGGAACGGCAAAAGTCTTTTTTAATTTTCTTTTTTTTCTCTTGCTTATTCATAAAGAAAATATTGTTTAGCAACTGGAGTAAATGCGGCAATGTATAGAAATAGCAATCGAAGATTATTATGATGCAATTTGTGTCATGTTGGATCATATTTCGCTGTGTTTTTATACGGCATGGTTTGTTTATATTATATATAGATATAATATAGACATAACTCATACTCATAATAATCAGAGTCAGTCAGTTGAGAAATTAACATAACAAAAAATTGTGAGCCGTCACGGGACGCCTGGCAGATGTGAAACATCGACATTATTTTGTAAAAGTAATATGCAGAAAAGAACATATTGTGATAGGAACTAAATATGTCATAATGATAAAATAAAATATTACGATTTTTTTCCAGATAACGATGACTATTTATTGAATCAACATTTATTTTCATTAAATATAAAAATTTACGAATTTATTTCAAATCGTGACTACTTAATTCGTTTAATCAGTGACTTCGGTAATAGTTATATTCGATGTTGCCTCTGAGGACGGTATTACTGTGACAAGGCGACGCGTCGCCACGGCATGCGTCGCCACGCCAGAAATCGGTTTTACGTGCGGCTATAGATGTTTCACATCAACAATTATTAAGGTAAGTAATGATTTTGGTAGGTATACAAAACAATACAATGTTAGGCATATAGATAAAACATACAACAACCCACTTATGTTATTGAAACGTTTTATAATTATTGAGTATATAATGCCTTTGAAGGCTCGCCTTAAAAAAGTCAATTCAAAGAGGATATAAGTACTTCGTAATAAGACGCGGTACTGCTAAAGTAAAGTTCAGTATGAAACATGCAGTCATTTGACATAAGTTTGAAATAGTAGTAATTACAGTATAGCGATTGGCCACAAAGTATAATCCGGCTAAGTTTGAAAGCTAGCAGTTGCTTAAAACGTAGTAAGTGGGTTTCGGCTATCTCCATTTTTTACAAGATTATAGCCGTCATCTGTCAATCTATCAATGACTGCACGTTTTATACAATCGAGTGAATCGCTTTTTTGTGATTTGACCGCGCTTTGAATACAACGTCAAGCAATGACAAAGTGTTCAGTGGAAAACTCTCCAAATACCTACATAATATGCAAACTTAAAAGGATAATGTTTTATTTCAGGTAAGGTTCCCTTTAAATTAATAAAGTTTTATGAAACCACGGTAAAAGTGAAACTTTTTTTCAGATTATAGACATTTAACTAAAAATTTTTGGAATAATATTCCATTAAGGGTATAAAAATCGCTTTATCAATCTTAATTTTATACTTGGAAAATTGGAATGATAATCAGAAATAATAAAAGTACACTAAGCCTCAAACTAATATTTTTATTAAACTGTGTTTCAAGCCTTGTTTAAAAATAATTGATTGAAAAGGATTAAAATGATGAAATTTGACTACTTTTAATTCTTCTTCATGTATATATAGATATACAGTTTACATGGGGTGACTGATTCCCAATCCCCTTTTCAATAAATATATTTAATCAGGGAGAGTACATAATACTTAACAATTATTTAGATTAAGCAAATAAAAGTTTCACTTTAATAAATAACACCATTAACATTAAACACTAATAAAAACAAACAAAATAGCGTGGAGCACTGGCACAAATGAGTAATAGTCTATACACTACACTGTCGGCTGCTGCGAACTATAGGCGCCGCCCGACCGTCACGCGACATGCAACACACAGACGTAAAAGTTTGAGACGATATAATAAGAGTTTAACTTTAAAATTATATTACTAGACGTTTTTAATTCTTTTGTTAAATAATTATATTTCATTTTCTAGAACAAAATACGTAGCCGACGTATGTGCGAAAACTTTGAACTTTACTACCACGAAATAAGATGTTAATTTAAATGAATATTTTAATGTTATCTGTGTAAACTAATATATACCTTAGATAATTTATACGTCTATGACAGCTGTGAAAACGTCGAAAAAACTTGAGCTTAGAAATAACCTCTAGTATTTTCTTTGATTAACGCGAGTGTTACACATTTAAATAAAACACTTTTAAAGGATTAAAACGCGTGTAATTATAACGGTTTTACTTTAGATTTTTGCGTAAAAGTTACATTTTTTATTTTAGTTAACCCGACGTTTCAAGACCTTTCCAGATCTAGTTTTCTTTTACGTAAAAATCTAATGTAAAACCGTTACAATTACACGCGTTTTAATCCTTTAAAAGTGTTTTATTTAAACTAACCTCTATTTTGAGCAATTTACGCACACAAACACAGTGTCATACAAATCGCGAGTATAACACCTATATGGTCACGCACACTAACTAAAATTTCTTGCCTGTTTTTATCGGTTGTCTAACAGCAAGAGACTATCTAGACATAGAAATGATCCAAGATATTTGTATACGTTTATACGACGCTGCTCGGGCATGTTTATAGTACGCCAATGCACGGCGGTGAAGAAGTTCTTCCATAGCTTGTGATATAAACTGATAATAAATATGAATGCAATTTATATCTTTGTTTTATATATAAAATAGTAACTATAGCAATGTTTTCAATTAAAACAGTAAATAATGCATGAAATGAAAACAATGTCCATTTAGAAACTAGTTTTCAAACAAAGCGATCGAGAGCTAAGCTTGTGGCCACTAAACGAGCTATAAAGAAATACTTTTAAATTACTAAATACATTAGTCATAATTTCTTATTTCGAATACTGTTTACGTCAAAACACGACAATATATATACATGAGAGATATATACTTAATGAAAATTAATACTAGAATCAATATGTTCATAATATTATATTATAAATATGTAGAATATACTAGCAGACCCGACAAACAGTGATTTTATGTGTTTTTCAAAGCCAGAACAATTTCATCAAAACTCGAATGACTCCTTTGGATTTGCAAAAGAGCTTCCCAAGTGGTATTTATTATCAGATTCAAATTCAAATTCAAATATTTTTATTCAAAATAGGATGTGACATCGCTTATTGAAAGTCAAAAAACTACCACCTATTCCAAAATGAATGCCTCAGACCTCAGAAGAATGGGTGCAACAAACTCAGCGGGCTTTTTTTCATCGAATAAATATGTTAACGAAGTAATATTGTACAATTAAACTTATTATTTTATAGCCTGAGGGCGGTTACTCCATTCCCAATCTGTGGTATCATTAAGAAAGTCATTTATGTTATAGTAACCTTTACCACACAAACGTTTTTTAACAATTCTTTTGAATAATGTAATACTTTTGTTTTGAACATTTTCTGGGATCTTGTTGTAAAAGCATATAATATATCGACCCGCAAAAGACTTACTAACTCGACTTAGCCGAGTAGTAGGCACCATAAGTTTATGTCTGTTCCTGGTGTTAACATTATGGTTATGACAGTTTCTGGCAAATTCACTTATGTGCCTACGAACATACATTACATTATCAAGAATATATTGAGAAGCAACAGTCAAGGTGTTAATTTCTTTGAATTTTGCTCTCAATGATTCTTTAGGACCTAGGTTATAAATAGCGCGAATAGCCCTCTTCTGCAGCACAAATATTATATTAATATCGGCAGCGTTGCCCGTATTTGCTGATGACGGTAATGATGAAGCTCGTGCTTCCAAAACACACATTGTTGAAAAAATTATCAGAAAGCCAAGAATACAGTTAAATTTGTCGTCAAATTAATAATTAATAAATCAGTAATTGCAATCAATAAGGGTTTGCATGAGTTTAAATTGCCATGAATTGGAACACTCCAAAATAAATTATTCGCCTAATAAATCTTTTAATTTAGCTATTTATGTAAAGGTCATTATTATTATTATGTTAACACGAAGTGACCGCAAAACTATCTTATAGAATGACAAATGGTCTGTAAGACTGTTGACAGTGTTTTAAGATAAGAACATTTAATTTAACACTTTAATTTATATTTTATAGTTTAACATTTATCTATGATTATTTATTCCACTGATAACATTATACTTACCGAACAAAATTAATGCAACATAACAATAACAGAAAATAATTGTGACCTATAAACAAATGGTAGATAGAAATGTGGAATCTATAAGAATAGATTCCTATTTTTCATTTTGGTGAGCAGAAACCGAAAACATGAACCGCTAAAGTTAGATTCAAACTTAAACACGAAGGACCCATATCATTGTACTACGTTATATAAACTAATAATAATATTGACACACTCTTACACAAATTATCTTGATCCAAACCAGGCATAGCCTATACTATGGGTACAAGACAACGATATAATATTGAATACGATATACTTACTTAAACATACATAAATACAAATAAACATCCATGACTCAGAAACAAACATTCATATTCGTCATATAAATGATTGCATCTACCAGGATTCGAACCCGGGACCTTCGAGCTCAAAAGGCAGGGTCACTAACCATTTTTATTGCATTTTGAAATATTTAGTACAAAATTTTTTTTTTGGCTACGTAAAGTCACATGGGTGTTCCGAAAGACCAGCGCAGATGATATCATCTATTTATGATCTGCACACTATCATGGTGATACTGCCTACATTTATTATAATCACACAGTAGGTGTGGATACGTACTTACGTATTAAGTTAATATAATATGAAAATTACAATGTTATTTGAAATAAACTTGTTAGTTTTATGAAGGCAAGTACTAGTGCAAAGATAAGTCAGATCATATCAAGTTTTAATGATTACATCTGTATGGAAATATAGAAATAGAATCTCGATACAGCTAGTATACATATTCAAAAGTTCAAAGTTTTAAATGCATTTGTGTACTGGATACACTTTCAGGTTACTGATATATGAAGCAAAACTGTAATAAATTTGTACACTGAGCACAAAAACTAAATCATGGATGTCAATACAGAATATTAAAAAAGTTGCTGGTAACTATGTTCGAGGGTAGCTAAGGGAAGAGGAGACTGAAAGTTTGAAGAGGCATATGGCTATCATTAAGTTTTTTATATTAGACTTCGAAGAACCTGTAAATAACCTTAATAAAAGATTTATTATTATATACTTTATTACAATGTACTCTGTAGATTGGATGACAAATGCATTTGCTGGAACAAATATAATAATAATAATAATATTTGTTTGCGAAAACTGCCGTAATTTTTTTACAAATACAATAGAAATTAACAATTAACATTATATAAATAAAAGAAAAATAACAATACAAATGTTAAATAACAATAAAAAGAGGAATATAAGGCCTAAAGATTAAGGGACCTGTAGTAAGCATTATTGTGTTTCGGTTTCAAGGGCGCCGTAGCTAGTGAAATTACTGGGCAAATGACACTTAACATCTTATGTCTTAAGGTGACGAGCGCAATTGTGATGCCGCTGAGAATTTTTGGGTATTTTAAGAATCCTGAGCGGCACTGAATTGGGCATGGCGTATCAGTTACCATCAGTTGAACGTCCTGCTCGTCTCGTTCCTTATTTTCATAAAAAAAAACGCATGGAAAGAAAGAAAGTTCATACGTAGGTGAACCGAATTATTATTTATTTGTTTGCACTCCCTATCTACTAAGACTAAATAGTATGGATTGCTATTCTGGTAAACAGATTGTTTCCAAATAACTCAATAATTTTCACGCTTATTCAATGGCCCCATCGACATTTTCAAACTCATCTTTAAATACACTGATCTTTTCAATTGCAATTTTCCCTGAAAGCCTCTTTTATTTCCACATTTTTCAAGCGAAGCTCGTAATTAGTCATTCTTAGTGGCGAGCTGTTAGTATAATACTAATTAAGTCACTTGAGTTGAGCCTTAATGAGTTTGTTAAGAGTGCCACTAAATCATTGAAGTTACGAGAAAAATTCTGTAAATTAATTGATAGTACTTTAGCTCCGAAGTTTAAGTATGTAATCGATTACATACAAAATATAATAAATGTTAAAATTATTAAATTATTTACTACTACTGCTTTACTCACGTTTTTGTCGGTGTCGGTACCGACTAGTTTCGGACCATTTGGAGGACCTCTTACTGAGTAAGAGGTGGGATGTTATCGCGAGCATCATGTTATCACCACACTCACGCCTGATGATGGACCTCCGAATGGTCCGAAACTAGTCGGTACCGACACCGAAAAAATCGTGAGTAAAGCCGTATTAATAAATAATTTAATAATGACCCACGAAAGTTTGAATAATTTAGTTAAAATTATTGATTCATAAAAATATTCATAATAACTATAAACATGAGAAACGTATATTAAATATTGCAAGATTATTAATATATATGATAAAATTAATTATTTGCTCAGAGAAATTAATGAACCATCATATTTAATAGAGTATCAAAGGCCCAGCAATTTAAGAAACTTAATAAAATAAAGATTTGGTATTCCAAAGACTAAAAACATCTATGGCACAAGAATGCAAAGTAATATAATAACTAATATTTGAAACGATTTGCCAGATAATCTACAAAATTTATTTAAAATGAATGGAAAATATACAGGCTTACTAAAAAAACATATTTGGAATAACAAGCATATTTATGTGAAGACTTATGTAAATATTAATATACCATTACTTAATTATTATAATAATTACAGTAATGGTACGCTGAAATCGCGAGCGACAACTTACCTAGATAAACCCTTTAGGGGTTTTCGTAGTATTTAGATGTAGAAATTGTAGAAGTTTTACTGTATGCTTTATTTTTAACAATAACTGAAAAAAAATCTTTAAGACATTATTAATAAACGCAATGTAAAGTTACTCCAAGTTTAAAATTACTTCTAATTGTCATGTTGTTCTGTAGTCACAAAGGTAAGATATTCATCACACAAACGATTGCACTGATCAAAATTTGAACCCTAATTTAAGAGATCAGGGCCACTAACCACTAATCTAAACGGTTGTATTTATCGTGTGTAGTCAGATAGGAAAGCGGTTTAATTCTTTGCCACATGAAGTCACAGCTATGTTGTTATTATACTAGACTTATCCAACGTGAATTTTGCAGGCTGACGATGGTTAATAACAGAAAGTGGGGTACGCTTTCTAATTAATGCCTACGGGAACTCCCAACCGCCCTTGCTCTTCTAAGCGCATAGTGACAGGATTATGCTTACTAAAACGGTCTTAAAAATGGCAAGTTAAGTATAGCTTTAATTACAGCAAATCAACTTGCTTGTATTTAGTTTGGTTCAAACAAAGCCTTTTTTGGACAGAAAAAGTTTCTTATTTTAGGTCGTTAGTATTAATATTTTCTTTTTGTAATTGTGAAAATTTCGTCAAGAACTTTTTGTTTGTAATGAAAAGCGTGAATATGACGCGAAATCATTCTCATCGTCTTCTATATTACATCTCAGCATTTTTTTATGATAAAAAGGGACGAGACGAGCAGGACGTTCAGCTGATGGCAATTGATACGGCCTGCCCATTACAATCCAGTGCCGCTCAGGATTCTCAAAAAACCCAAAAATTCTGAGCGGCACTAAATTGCGCTCGTCACCTTGAGACATAAGATGTTAAGTCACATTTGTCCAGTAATTTCACTACCTACGGCGCCCTTTAGACCAAAACACAGTAATGTTTATACATTACTGCTTCACTGTAGAAATAGACGCCGTTGTGGTGCCCATAATCTAGCCGGCATAGGCAAAGGAACCTCAACTGGAACTGGTGAGCATGACTCATTAATGCTCGCTGCTTTTAATGTAGCATTAGTAGTGAAGTGAAAAACGTGAAAGTCTTTAGGACTTTTTATTTTTTAGTAAAATGCAACTCATGCAGTGAAAATACAATTCTACAGGTGAAATAAATGTTAGTTTCAAATGTTATCTTGCAAATTATAATAAAACTACGTTATATTGTTTATATAATATGACACAAGACGCATTTTTTCTCTTTTCACCATTCAATATTTAATATTTAAGTGGAAATTATATTATAATTCAGTCCAATGTATTTTACCATTTACCTTTAGTCAATTTTATGTCTATGTACAACTGTTACTGTTTTATCTCGTAATAAAGTAAATAAATATGTAAACAATAATATTAAGAATACAAATTTTTCCTTTCTAATATATAAAATTCTCGTGTCATGGTGTTAAACATTGAACTCCTCCGAAACGGCTTCACCGATTCTCATGAAATTTTGAGTACATATTGAATAGGTCTGAGAATCGGACAACATCTATTTTTCATCCCCCTAAATGTTAAGGGTGATCCAAACGATTTTTTTTTAATTTTTTTGATTTTTTTTTAATTTGTTTGATTATGGGTCAGCATTAAAAAATACGTATACAAATGATTTAAGTTTTGTTTAGTGTTAATTCCGCCAATATTTGTTTTTAAAACCAATTCGACACGTGTTTCGCCTCTACACGAGGCATTCACAGGACGTGTTGTCTCCCCAAAATCTGGCACGAGACTCTTGAGTCTCTGCAAAGTAACTAAATTTTCTTAAAAAATACGTACAACTTCAAATTTTCACCCATCTACGATCAACAGTTACTTTTGTAACGCGATTTTAATATCGGCAATACAACGTTTGCTGGGTCAGCTAGTATGATAATTATATAATTATAAATTATACAAAATTTTATAATATAAGTTACAGCATAATTTAGAACAATCTACAAAACAGTTTTAAAAACACCTTACACTGTAAATCTATCAAGATCCAACTTCAGTAATTTCTCAGCTTCACAAAACCCTATTCATAGAGTACTCGTTAGCAATAATTAAAACCTTCAGCGGAAGGTTCGATCACTTCTGAGCCAGAAATGTTCGCGTATTTGTCATGCCTTTCATTTCTATTTCTTTTGACAACGTTGAAGTGACAGCAATCATGGTTTTCATTGAGTTGTGCCCGAGGTTCCAATGACACCGATGTAAATATCGACTTGATATTAAAACACGAATGGTTTGATCTTTATCTATATTTTACAAGGTGAAAACATTAAAAGTCAAAGTCAAATAAACTTTATTCAATTACGCTTAAAATAAGCGCTTTTGATTCATCACTATAAATATTTCTTTTAAATTACTGAATCTACCATATTATGTTCGGAAAATGTAAAGCACTTGAGAAGAACATACAAGAAACTCAACGGCCACTCTTTTAAATCAAATAGTGTATTTTACAATAGCTGTAATATGTAAAACACAAAATAGTTTGTAAGGTGCTGCATCCAATATATTAATCGTGTTCAAAGTTAAAACGTTTTAAATATCAAATCTATTAACGTTAAACGTTTTAAATCTATATATATAAAAATGAATTGCTGTTCGTTAGTCTCGCTAAAACTCGAGAACGGCTGGACTGATTTGGCTAATTTTGGTCTTGTATTATTTGTGGAAGTCCAGGGAAGGTTTAAAAGGTGAATAAATATGAAAATGCTCGGAATGAAATAAAAACAACAATTTGGTTTTTCCTTTGATGTGTCCCCCGTCGTTCAGAAATCAAATTGAAAGAATAGTAATTTAAAAAGAATAACTAATCAGAATCTAAATCTTTCTAACTTTCTCAGGAGGTAAGAAATAAACTTAATTTTATATACAGAACAACGTCTGTCGGGTCAGCTAGTATTTTATAAAAAGTAATTGTACGGTTTACGCATTACTTAAGGGACCGTATTAGGTCGCTACTAGATAGAGAATAACTATGCTAATTTTAACTATGCTTTATTAAATTACTGCTAAATTAAGGCTTTATATGAGCTGATAGAATGAATGAGAGCACTCGGTTGGTGCTGTGAGTGAACTGATCGCCACGGGGCGTCTTACGCGGTTAAGATTGCTGATCGGGTGAATAGCTAATCGCCCTAATTTACATTATTAAAATAACTATTTGTCCGATGCTCGAACAGATTTAAAGAAAAAACTGTATAAATATAAATTATCGTATATTGGATGCATTAGAGCTAGAATTCATTGTTTGTGTAAGGATGCTTCGTGAACATGATGGTCGCGATTATTGTCATAATTAGTAATCGCATCCAATAAATACAATGATTTATTAACTGTAACAGGTAGACGTTCACGATTTGAAGCATACCATCGTTCCATTTGCACATATTTGAGAGAAGGAGATAACCCGGCACACGACGCTACCGTAAGCAATGTCATTTCAGTGAGCCTGACGAAGGATCGCCGACGTTTTAGTGACTTTAGTAACTTTGAAGCTTTTACCGAAAAATTAAACTTAACGGGAACTATGAATGCTTGTTTATCCAATTATTAACATTGATCGAACAAATTCCAAAAAAAATAATTCGTAGTGAAGAGAGTGCATACCTACACATCTCGGTTGACTAGCAAAAATAAGCTAGTGTTAGAAAATATGTAAGTACTTAATACGGTATGCGAACCATGCAATGGTTAATACGGTCTATATTAATTAATGAAGTAACTACCCATAAAATAGCGTTACAATTGTCGAATTGCAAAACCAAATATATGTAAAAAAGAACTTTTTGCGAAAGTCTTAAATGTAAACACTTTTATAATAAAGTCCCAGCCAGGCATTATCTATAAATAAATTTAAATGTTTTAAAAAAAAAATGGCTGTATCGTAAATCCTTTTACTCCACTGCTGAATATCTAAGTGATGAGACAGTCTGGGACTAGATTTTGATTATTTTATAGCGATAGAAATGACTGTACAATATTGTATATTTTTATTGAAAAGAGCGCAAAACAAGAATGATGGGAGAGTTACTTGCGCCGCGGCCGCTTCTTGTCTCTCAGAGCGCTATTTGTTTCCGTAGCTGTAGTAGTATCTAGTATATTAGAAATGACATCAAAAATAATTCTAAAGGAATAAATTTTCAGAAAATAAATGCCTTTTATGCCTTACATAGCAGAATGTCCATAATAAATAAACATTCAAAATATTACTAGGGACTATTAAATTGGTCACACACAAATAAATATTATTGGTTTGGAGACAAATATTTATAAGATGCGAAACTAAAGAAAGATTACTGCCGAAAAACCAGTTTGGCAGATCTTTTTTTAGTGACAATAAAGCACGAGACGAGCAGGACGTTCAGCTGATGGTTATTGATACGCCCTGTCCATTACAATGCAGTGCCGATCAGGATTCTTCTAAAACCTAAAAAGTCTGAGCGGCACTAAAATTCGCTCGTCTTTTTGAGACGTAAGCTACGGCGCCTTTCAGACCGAAACACAATAATGCTTAAACATTACTGCTTCACAGCAGATATAAGCGCCGTTGTGGTACCCATAATGTAGCCGGCATCCTGTGCAAAGAAGGAAAATGGCCTTTAATCCTTAGGCCTAGGACTTTCCTCTTTTTTTGTGCCCCGGGGAGGCACAGAATAGTATGTGCCTATATATCACAATGTAATTTTGTTTCTGAAATAAAATGAAAAAAAAAACCCATCGATATGCCCTAGATATAAAATTTCATACAAAAGTCACGATCAAGCATCCGCATCAACAAAACGCTTCGTAAAAAGAATCATTAATTAGTCATGCTGACACGTAATAGAATACGCTGACAATGATTTCGCGCCATTTCTGCGGTTGTCGTTACACATTAATACGATATATTTATTATATAGAATAATCTCTTGATTAAATCTATATAGGTGTATTCATTAAGTTTTTAAAAATCAAACGAGAAATTTCCAAAATTTTGATATTAAACATATATCTAGTATGGAAATAGTAGAGCTATTCTATACATATTATAGTAAATTCGTAAAAATTTAAAAAAAACTGTACATTAAATCTTAACAATTTGTTAATTTTGAAAGTGATAATCCTCTGTCATTTGACATTATCATCATTTTCTTGACATTTTTTGACATTATAAGTTCACGATATAATTATTTTTAATTCATAATATTAATTTGATATAAATAATGTGCATTTTATCACTAAAGTTATAATTTCAAGGTAGGCTGTATGGCTATATGTATAAAACCTTACATTAGACGGTAAAATAAAACTTTTCATATATTGTTTGTATCGCATTTGTTCCTGTTTAGTAATTTATACATGTTTTTTTTGCTCGCAAACTGTGTTGACACCTTGCTCACTAGACACTCAGCTGATTTACAATTACTGCAACCCACAGACTCGAGTTAAATGAATAACTCATTCTCTCTTCATTACCAAACTTCAATCACTAATCCAATTAAAGCGTCTGTATAGTTTAAATCTGTTTTAACAAAATAATGGTTCATTTAAAAGTAAATTAAAAATTACAGGCCTATTATAAATCGTATCGTATTTTTAACCGTTGCAGAAATGATTCGTTAATTATATTCTCCATTCAAGCGTACAAGTCATTAAACATGGAACTGTCACATAAATAACGTACTAATTAAGAACTGACGGTGATTTATTAAAGTTGTAGTCCAGGAGACGGTTATGAAATGTTAATTGAGTTTTTGCTTTTGTTAACAAGATATTAAACAGCCCGGCTTGACGTTTAACAATAATATTACGAATATTTTCGTAAAATATTTTTGATTTTATTTTTTCATTCTATTTTTATTTTAATGTAAAGAAATCAGAGAAACCTTAATAGTGAGAATATTGCGCAAAATCTATTTTAAGCTTCTTGCAGCCAAAACCCGTTGCGAAGCTGCAGTCCACGCTGTGCGTACCTTTTTGGAGAGTAACTCTGGTGATGTCTTTCTAAAATTAGATGTCAAAAATGCGTTTAACTCTGTTGATAGGGGAGCTCTGCTGAGTTAAAAGTTAAAAGTTAAAAATTTAATTCCTTCAATCTATCATTATATTTGGCAATGTTATAGTAAACCATCCAAATTATTATTCAAAAATCATAATATTTGGTCTTTCGTTGGCTGTCAGCAAGGCGACCCTCTTGGTCTAGCAATATTTAGCCTAGCCATTCATTCCGCCATAGCAAAACTAAATTCAAAATTTAAACTTTGGTACTTGGATGATGGCACTATGGGTGGTGAAGTGGACACTGTTTTAGATGATTTGAAAGTTGCAATAGAAAGTTTTGGCTCAATCGGCCTTGAGTAAAATTTTTCTAAATGCGAACTTTTTATCGGCGAAAATTCCAAATTACAGACCTGGTTGATATTACCAACAAATTTAATGTTCTGGCCCCCAATATTAAAGTTTTGCATAAGAATTCACTTCACCCTCTTGGAGCTCCATTATTTCCTGTTTCAATTCCAACGATCTTAGATGATCACATTAAAAAAATTAATAACGTTTCGGACAGATTACTTAAAATTAATTCTCATATGGTATTAACTATCATTCGGTCTTGTTTATTTGTTCCAAAATTTACGTACCTCTTAAGGTCTAGCCCATTATGGAAATTTCCAAATTTACTTGATGTAATTGATATTTCACTTAAAAATATTTTAGAAACCGTTTTGAATTGCGCGTTTATAGATTGTGCATGGTCTCAAGCCTCTTTACCGATACGGTTTGGTGGTTTGGCGACTCGCAAAGTATCGGGCGTTGCCTTACCAGCATTTCTATCTTCTGTTCATAGTGTGCAGCCTTTGGTTACTAGAATTCTAAATCATGAGCCAGGTAACGCAGAGATTGCGTATTTGAATGAAGCTAACAATGCTTGTAAATATTCAAAATTTTCCAGACGATTTAAAGTGTCAAAAAGCCGTTCTCGTCTTTTGGCCGTGACACAAAATGAGTCGGGCTTTTGGTTACAAGCTTTGTCTTCTACGCCGATTACTACGCTACTTGACAATATGACACTGTCAATATGTGTATCACTCCGGCTAGGTATAAAATTGAATGAACCACATCAATGTAGATGTGGCGTTCAGGTAGATGCTCTTGGGCGTTACGGGTTATCCTGCCTAAAATCGGCAGGCCGTATCAGTCGTCACGCCAGCATTAATGAAATCATCCGCAGGGCATTTGCCGCTCTTAATATACCAGCTGTTTTAGAGCCAAATGGTATTATACGCCGTGATGGCGAGCGTCCTGATGGAATGACGAATGATGGTGGCTTGCGCACGGGTAATGGCGCTGGTGTGAGACGCCACTTGCGTCGACACTCTGGCTCCTTCTCATGTCCAAGTTACGTCAGTTGGTGCTGGGGCTGCTGCTTCGACTGCCGAAGACGGCGTCGCAAATAGGTTGGTCTCAGTGAATCATACATCTTTGTGCCCTTTGGTGTCTTCCACGTAACGATAGTTTTAATTTTATGTAGTCACTAGCTGACCCGGCAAATGTTGTTTTGCCATATAAATTGTTTTGATCTTTTGCTTGCTAGTTGATAAGAGATGGCGCTAGTTGTATTCATTAGTAACAATCACACTTCTTTTATATTTTGTATAATTTACACTATAGTCTTATAAATTATTATAGCCTATATGTTATTCTGGTGTGTAAGCTATATTATTGTAAAGTTTCATCAAAATCTATTCAGTAGATTTTGCGTTAAAGAAGTTCAAACATACATCCAGACATACAAACTTTCACATTTATAATATTAGTAGGATAGTATTGTAAAAATAGTTTGTTTTGTTTGAATAAATTTATATCAGTATTGTATGTTTCAAACACCCGAAAATGTAATACTACTTAGACATTCCTTAAGTTATCTTTACTAATGTCTCTTCTTAAAATAAACCCGTATTCTAACCGAATATTTTTTTTTAAGTAATGCTGAAAATTTGTGCTGTATGGTCTGATAGTCCCAGTTCTACAACA
Organism: Leptidea juvernica; assembly: GCA_949711755.1. Taxonomy (NCBI): domain Eukaryota; kingdom Metazoa; phylum Arthropoda; class Insecta; order Lepidoptera; family Pieridae; genus Leptidea; species Leptidea juvernica. The sequence continues at coordinate 2,157,403 of CATIXQ010000027.1, forward strand.
GTACAGCTATAGCTCCGATGAATGGTCAAAATGCTGTTATCGATACATGTGCCACTAACTAGATGCGTCGGCTGCTTAAGTGCTACTTTAAGATTAAAACCATGTACTAGTTCTTTAAAGTTTTGCGTAATGTTATTATATTTAAATCACCGCAGATATTTTTTTGTATTTTATAGCAATTTTTATTAAGTATATTATACAAACTGTCAAAAATACCACATGAGTTCAGTAGAAGCATTAATCCTCACAATATAAATGAATAAAGTATTTTTTTTTATTGAAAAGAGGACAAACTAGCGTAAATTACAATTATCCCCAATTATTAATTCTATCAGTGTTCACATCTCGGACCGTAGATTGTAATTAATTTATCTCAAATGTTTTTCCGTCGTCTCTTAGCCTAGTTCTATCATTAATATTATAGGCAATTGATGAGAAATTAATTGAGTATTGTTAGAACTTGTTTCGTAATTAATAATTATCATTCCATACAATTAAGTATTCCGAAACGTATACATAAGTTTGTGAAGATCTTTAGTTTATGTGGAGAATGTTATCAATTCACGAGTATTTATGATTTACAACAGGTTTTTGTTTGAAAGGGAATATAATAAATACCTAATCCTAGTTTGGATGGCATTTTGTTTCATACAATATCCCTAGGTACTCGATGTCGTAAACAAATTTTTGTTACATATTTATCTTGAAGGAGTGTACAACTGGGCAACAGCTTCAAAACTTTAAAATATGTGTGACTTCGGAATAATTTGGTAAAAATATTTGTTCAAACTGGTTGATATTTTATAATATATAAAAAACTTTTCTGCAATCCTTACTTGTTTATCAAAAACAGATAGCGTTACGCTCAAAATATGATTAACCCCTTATCCTAGTGGATAGTGATTTTGGCTTATTAGCTAAGGGAATCGGGTTAGAATTATTTAAATTATTACTATTGTTTTTTAATTTAATTCCATTTAGGTCAAACTGGATGGCTTAGCTAGCTATTTTGTCAGTGGTCAGTACCGACTAGTTTCGGAACATTCGGATGTCCTTCATCAGGGGTGAGTGTGGTAGGTTCGCGATAACGTCCCACCTCTTACTAAATATTAATTTAATTTACATAATCAACTTAGACTTTAGTGTTCTTATAGCAACGTGTATGTAAATATGTTCAAGTATTCATACAGTAAAATTCAATCATATCAAACGTATATAATTCAATAAAAAAATTCAAAACTACAGTTATATTTTCACTCGTTTTAATTCATTAAAAAAGTATTTTATTTAAACAAATTTGTAACTATCGCGTTAATCAAAGAAAGCACTATCATTCGTGTCGCTAATAAATTATTTATTTCAACGATAGTATTTGCAAGGAATGTATTTCTTTCCGAATTGATTTTATGTATTTATTGGCAAAGATATTTCATAAAAAAGGCAATAATCTCCGTAACAATGAACTTGGGGACTTCCAACTTTTTACGATAACTGTCTAGCCAATGTGGCGCTACTATCGTTCGTACAATAATCGTGGGTACTGTAGCGAATTAAAATAGATTATAATAAAGTCGCGATTTCCTACCTACTAAGCTAGAGGTCCCGAGTTCGACTCCCGGTAGGTGCAAGCAATTTATATGATAAATATGGATGTTTGTTTCCGAGTCATGTATGTTTATATGTATTTATGTATGTTTAAGTAAGTATATTGTATTAAATATATCGCTGTCCTGCAACCCATAACACAGGCTATATATGCCTAATTTGGGGCAAGATAGTTGGTGTTAAAAGTGTGTCAATATTATTATTATTATTTTTATTTCACCAGAGATAATGTTATACGAGTATCAATCGAATTTGCATTTATATAAGTATAGTATCTCTTCATATTAAAAATTATAACAAGCTCGTTTATACAAGAAAATCCAAATATTTGCGTGCCACACGAGCTCGCCGAAAGAAACCTAATAAGAAATATTATACTAATTTGATGATATTGATAATTGGTGATGAAAAGTGGACGTACGACAAGATTTTCCGAAAAAGGTCGAGGTCAAAGTTCTGGTTTCACAGATTGTGCCAAAAACCCGGGCCTACTCGCAATAAGGTGAGATTGGAAGGGCATTCATCACGTCAAAATCTAACAACACATTCGAAATCTGCCATACATTGCCCAACATAAGACTTACTCGACTTAAGGCTTAGGATCACGCCAACGACCTTCAGCGTTTGGGCGGAGCTAGCTATCGATTCACCCCCCGGCACACTGCCTCCCGTCGCCCGCGCAGGGATCCGTCGACGGCCGTTTGTAATGAATATAGTATAAAGTCCCTTATGTTTTAAACTTTTAAAACGTTCGCTTTTTAGAGAAATAAAATAGCTATTTTCTTTTGTTAGAGCGATAAAAATATCACCAGTAGTTTAGAAGCAGTAGCAAATTTAAAGTTGTAGAGAGCTTCATTTCAATAATTTATATTATATGATATTTTTTTAATGAAAATAAGGGACGAGACGAGAAGGACATTCAGATGATTAGGTAATTGATACGCCCTGCTCATTACAATGCAGTGCCGATCAAGATTATTGAAAAACCCAAAAATTTAAAGCGATACTACAACGTCACCTTAAGACATAAGATGTTAAGTCTCATTTTCCCGGTAATTTCACTAGCTACGGCGTCCTACAGACCGAAACACAGTAATGCTTACACATTACTGCTTCACGGCAGAAATAAGCGCCGTCGTGGTACCCATAATCTAGCCGGCATCCGGTGCAAAGGAAAAGTGCCTGCCTCTGGTAAATATTTGGTATTTGGTGATTCGTTCGGATTGGAGATTACACTTAACCTAACATACCTTTTTATATATCTCGCAGCTTACTCGTTGCAGAGCATTAGGTCCTCAAAAATGATCATTTCACGATACCAAGTGCCCTAACCGGGAGTAGGCACAATCTCTGGCTGAATGTGACATTGTACAAAATAAAGTACGTATCTTGAGATCAGCGTATCCAAGCAAATGTACATAGCGTAGGCCGCGAAGTACAAACGATTGATGACTCTCTTCCGGACACAAACGGATCTTGAACTCACAAAGGACGCCAAATGATCTTACATAAACCTTATCGTACTCTGGCTTGAGAATAAATAGGGTGACCATACGTTTGATATGATGATCATGAATTATTTGTTCATTTACTTATAATACCATGATCAAATTGTATTATGTTGAAAGAAATCATAGTACCTATTAATTATTATTAGGAATCATTGAGCACAAATTCAACAAATATATTAAAGCTTCTTTGACAAACTATTGTATAATATTATAACAAATAGACAAGACATGTTGTTCGATAAAAACGGAAGTTTAGGTAATAAAGATTCATGCATAAATCTTAACCTATTTTTACGTATGGGTATTATTTTTATGTTTCGATATATTAATTTTATACTCATACTCTGTTCGAATGTTATTAGCTGTCGTATACGATCTGAGTCAAGTTAATGGATAACCTGTTTTTTAATATTGTCAATACAACTTGCGCTAGAAGTTGTCAACCTAGTAGTCTCTATAAATAAATGTTTAAGAATTAGTCAATGTAAGAATGAAAAAGGTTTATTATGACTTAACATAATATTGACTATCTGTCCGTCCCTGCAGTCATTTTTAATCCTTATTTAATACAACGTTGTTCCATGAACGAGACCTGTCAATAATTATAATCCCCTTGCATGTAAGCGTAACAGATATGAAAAAGGCATTTATTTTCTGGAAATTGTTTCCTTAAAAATTCTTTTTGATGTCATTTCTAATATACTAGAGATTTCTGCCGCTTCGGAAATAAATGGCATTCTGAGAGAGAAGAAGCGGTGCAAGAAACTCTCCCAGCATAATTTTTTTGCGCTCTTTTTAATGAAATATACAATATGGTACTCTCATTGTTATTGCTATAAAATATCACAATCTAGTTCCAGGCTGTCCGATCACTTAGATAGGTATTCAGCTGTGGAGTAGTAAAATTTACGGCAGAGCCATTTACTTATAAAATATTAAAATTTATTTATAGATAATGCCTGAACAGTGGCTGGGTCTTAATTATAGAAGTGCTTACATTTACCCTTAAAGCTATTATGTATTTTATGAAGCCTACTACAATTAGTAACAATCAATCCCTTTTTTCTAGTGTTATAATAATGAAAATCTGTATAAAGAGTCAATTTGCTAATATGCAATTATTGGGGTTGAGCAGTTTATCAACTGTAGAGATCCTGTAGATGAAGCCATAACCTGAGAATTGAAAAAGACATACAAAAGTTTTGGTCAATGCGTTACTCGCATGGTTGGCTCAGTTGATAAGAGCGCTCTGCGGAACCTAAGAGGCGCGGGTTTGAATCCCGCATCGTCTTTGAATTGGCACAAATTAAATTTGTATATTTACCCAAATAAGCGTCACATAACCGATCTTATTTCAAAGTATAATACATTAAAACAAAATGAGCCACCCACGAATAAAATAAAATGCACAGCGTATAAAGTTGCTTTACATGAATCAAACCCTTTTAAAATTTATAGCATCCACATTTTACATAAATAATGGTCACCCTAAACTGGATAAGCAGAGTTAGCGGTTTTCATGACACTTCACAGTTTTGATGCGTCCCTAAAGTTACGACCTATTTAACAATGGGGAATTTGTTCAATTATATTTCGATTATGTGCTCAATCTACCATCCAGTATTATTGTTACCCTTGACCTTTACAACACGAAGCTCTTATGCCGAGATAATTTTGAATACGCATCAATTTCGTTCAAATTTGTATTAGATTAAAGATTACGACCATAAAAATGTCGAGCGAAATAATGGCCACACGTATGTGTATTTATTATAGCCGAACCACAACGTATGGAGACTTTCATTGGAATAAAAGTATGACAAAAATAACATATTTTCTAGGAAACACACGAAACGTTACCTATTTCGGTAGATAATAGTATATCAGGCAATTGGTGAATAAAAGTTGGATTTAAAGCGAGGGCCATAGATGAATCACGAGTAAAGTAAAAGCAGCTTGAATTGTCGTGAATCCAGTGTTCTGTGAACGGCTGTATAGCTTGGCGTTGCGTAGGAACGTCGCTTCATTGTGTGTCTTCTACCGCAATTATCACGGGGAGTGTTCCGAAGAATTCTTTCGCCTGATTCCTGCTGCAAAACTCCACCTTCGCACAAATTAGGATATCATCCCCACCATCTGGATATGTGGCGGTCCTCCACAGTGCGGTTTTCGACGATCTTTCTTCCACGTACTGCAAAGCTGTGGAATGAGCTTGTGTGTGCAGTGCTTCCAGGACGATACGACATGGGTACCTCCTTAAAAGGAAGGTGTAAGCACCTTTATTTGGCCTTTAGGCCGGCAACGCTCCTTTTATTATTCTGGTGTTGCAAGAGAATGTGGGCGGCGGTGCTCACTTAACACCAGGTGACCCGTACGCTCGTTTGTCTTTCATTACCATTACAAAAGCCGTGGGGAGTGAATCATGGCTGTCAAGATTAAATAACTTGAAATGCGCATTAAAATGAAGACAACATTTTCTTATTCTTTTTATTATTACAATGGTTAATTAGTGAAGCAGTATTTATTTATTCTGACTCTTACAGTCCTACTCGAAGATGTCTGCCAATCAAATCTCTAGAAGATTTTAACAGACTTCAAAAAAGGAGGAGGGTCTCAATTCGACTGTATTTTTTCTAATATTTCTTACCTCAGAACTTTGACTGGGTGAAACAATTTTGATGATTCTTAACTTGTTTTAAGGCAGACTTGTAACTACATACATAGTAATAGGTGAGATGTGCTTACGTCGCACGCGCGACGTGACGTAGCGAGAGGCGAGAGAAGGTTTTCAATATTAGATGCTTGTCACATCTAGATGTTTTGTCTTTTTGTCCGTTTATCTGTGCGAATGTCTAGGTAAAAATTCATTAACTCATGAATAGATTTAATTTAAATTTCACACGAATATTTGCAAGAGGTTGCGACAACGTATTGCCTACATATTGTCGCGGTAGTGAAGACATTGTATTTTTGCTAATGTAGCATCCATATGGACGAAGTCGCGGGCAGTAGCTAGTAAGATTTAAGCAAGAGATCTACTATTGTGAATTGCGAAGAACACGATCCGTTAACGCCAAATGCGGATTTATCAATCAAATTATCCGTAAAAGCGTGACAAAAGGAAAATCACAAATCATTTCCTCATTTATTCGCTTGATGGTAACATTCGGCGCTGATCTGAGGTTCATAGATTAATGATTCTGACCGCAATGTTTTGATAGCACTGAAAATAGATCGCGAACATAGTAATAGCATAAAGTAGGTTATTTTAACAATCGGTGATAACGATCGAGTCGATTGAACTTTTGCCCTGTGCTTCCCCGGGGCATAAAAAGAATAGGGAAGACCCAGACCCAAGGGTGTGCGTAAGAGGCGACTAAGGGCATTTATTAGTGGGAGGCTTGTTTGATCAGAATGCCGGCTAGATAATGGGTACCACAACGGCTCCTTTTTCTGCTGTGAAGCAGTAATGTGTAAGCATATTGTGTTTCTGTTTGAAGAGCACCGTAGCTAGTGAAATTACTGGGCAAATGAGACTTAACATATTCTTATATCTCAAGGTTTTTCAAGAATCCTGAGCTCATCAATTAGTACTATTAATTAGATGAACGTCTTGCTCGTTCCGTCCCTGCGTTACGTCACGACGCGGTTACCCTCCCATAAGAAGATATCACTTCAAAAGTATACCTTAGTAGAATAATTACAAATATCAAATTCACAAAATGAATTCACGCAACGGACTTTTGACAGTACTATTAAAGAACGTGAAGCCTAACACATCGTTTGCCTGTAAAGTGTTACTAACCAATATATTATAAAGCGTCAATATATTCAATTCCATAATAGAAAAACAAATGAATAACTGAATAGAAATGGATTTTCAAAAAATTTTTCTACCCGCATAAATGGACATAATAAATAATGCACTTCCGGCCCAGTTATCACATTAATAAGAAGAATCTCTTTAATTTTTGGTACAGCATAAACTAAAACACAGAATTCATTCAAAACACACACACACAGCAACACACACGCACACACACACACACACTTACACACACACGCACTCATACACATACACGCACATACACATACCTCTTTTTAGTGAGTTTGCTAATTATGTTTAATAATGGATAGCCTTTCGGAAGGACCTAGCCTCTGCAACTCAGGGTATCCTATCGCAGAGGGTAGGGCACAAAAACATTTTGTACCACATATTATTAGTTGAATAAAGGATTATTATTATTATTATTATTCAATATTTACGATCTCACTGAACATGGAAGAAGACCTGTAAAAAACTTTAAAATGTCTAATGCCAAATATTAAATAATGCATATTATATACTCTTTGATTTTACAACCTCAAAATAGTAAGGTGTCAATTTAATAAATTGTAGTGAAGATACAACCTTGCTATTTGCTATTTTTAACTCAAAGTAAAAGTATTTGCGGTTATTTATAAATTCGTCAGTAGATAGTGCACGTCACCGGAAATCCGGTTGGGAGCGGTTCGATCCGGCTCCCTATGAATTTGTAATGTGCAAATGGAGTGTTAAAGTACGTTCCGAATTGTCTTTCAATTGCTCTGCGCTGTTGTGGACACATAACTTAACAGACTAGGGTGAATACGACATATACATGCATATTATAGTTATATATATATTATTTGTATACAATTGTTGCATTCCCAATAATAATTGTCACTCAAGTAAATTTCTGATACAAGCTCTTAAGGAACTAGTTTATAAATCAAATTTGTAGTCATATATTTTTATTTTAAATAGAACAGTTTCAAATAATTTATTTAAGAAATTTCCACGGGAATCTCAGGAGCATAGCCGTCCTTTAAGGAAGGTGTACGTGCTTTTTTTTTTAAGGTACTCATGTCGTATCTTCCCAGAAACAGTGCAAAAAGAAGCTTTACAAATTAGACAATTAGAAAATTAGACAGTTAACTGACATAGATACGGCGCGACTAGTATACTTTACGTCTTATTTTCACAGTATTATGTCCTATGGTATGTTTTGATGGGGCAGTGTGGCTGATATTAGTACGTATATCACATTCTAATCCATATTTTTATATATAAAAAAACCCACTGAGTTTCTTGCGCCCGTTTTTCTCAGATCTGAGGCAGTCTATTTTGAATGAGTGAAAATTTTATTGAAAAAAAAAGTTTTATTAAAAATATTTGAATTTTTAATTTACAAAAAATGCTATTCTTGTACCTACTACTACATACTGTTGGGAATAGTTCTACAATGATCCTTACCGGTATATAAAAAGCCCTACATTATTCATGAACATTAGGGGCGTAAGCTGCAATAAGCGATCTTAGACTGAGATCTGTAGAGCGAGAGACTGAGACTTTACTCAGATTTTTACCTACCTAAAACTGAGCTGAGTTCAAGTTTAGTGCAATCTTTGATTTGGTATATATAATCATTTGACAGCTGAGATTATGCTGAGTTTAAGCTAAGACAGACCAACAGAAAGGTCAAAGCGTGCATTTTATTATACACAGTAAGAAAATTTATTGAAGTAGGCGTTACTTTGCGGAAATCCATAATTATACAAATGATTTGAGTTTTCTTTGGTACTAATTCCGCCAATATTTGTCTTTAAACAATTCGACACGTGTTTCGCCTCTACACGAGGCATCCTCGGGACGTCTTGTCTCGCCAAAATCTGGCACGAGACTCGTGCCAAAGACAAATATTATAGGAATTAACACTAAAGAAAACTCAAATCGTTTGTATACACAGTAAGTACTGTGTCGATTAATATGAAACAAACTTTTACAATAGAAAGTATACTAAATTATAACAGTATCCAAAACTTATTTGATTATTAGTTTTATTGAAATTAGTGCAAATCTATGACTGACTTATGCGATATTATGTCTTGTTACTCGTATCTTATTTGGTATGAGAGTACAGACGGACGGGCGGAGAGGTTTAGTAATATGGTTTTCATTGGACATTCATCGCGTACAAATTTACAAAACCCTTATAATTAAACTCTGAAAATAAACATAATCTTTGACATAAAATATAATGCAGTTCAAACAAAATGATATCAAGTTGAGTTGATGAACTTCTGTGGGTACAACGATCTTGTTCAACGTAATGCGAAAACATTGTTTCTCTAAAATAAAATGTTCCTTAAATACGAATGACTCCTACACTCGGAGGAGTGTTTTGGTGAAATAAATCTGTCTGATTTACGATTTAAGTAGCTTTCAGCAATACTTTATCTAGGCGTATTAATAAAATTTAAGTGAGTGTTTGCTGTAGCAAATTATTAGCTTTTTACTTAAAGCCCCTATCCGAAGAAATCGCCAAAAAAAACGCATAATTGAAATCATTTCTTGACGGATTATGTAAAGCTTATATTTTTACAAAAAATAGTTATATATCTACACAATATGAGAAGGAAATTAATTTTTTGTATACATTTCAATTTTTTATAGACCGTGCGTAAAAACAACAAAATAGGTCCCAATTTAGTCCCATTACCTTTGTAACCTTCCGGGGGTAATACGTCACAACAGCCGACCAATCACAACGCGTCATTTCATGGGACTAGGGTATAAAAGAGCGGCTTCCGGCTCATATTTGATCCAGTCTCGTGCCAGATTGTGGCGAGACAACCTCGTGTAGAGGCGAAAGACGTGTCGAATTGTTAAAAGTCAAATATTAGTGGAATTAACACTAAAGAAAACTAAAATCATTTATATAATTATGGATTTCCACAAAGTAACGCCTACTTCAATAAACAAAATAAGTTCTAATTTTTACAGTTGGAGCCAATCATTCGATCGAGATAAAATGGTACGAAAATATGTTAATTGTACACCAATAGTATATAACATGACATAGTTTTGTAAAGAAAGTTGTATTACGTTTTAAATAAATAAATAAATATTGTCTACTACTGAATTAATGGCTATCTTGTGCGAGAGAGGGAACTTAGCTCTACTCGATTCCTCAAGGCTATTGGCGCGGTATCCAGCCTTAATACATGTGAATATTGGATGAACTATATCTGATGCGTAAGACCAGAGATGACAGCAGCTTTGTAGAATGTAGAGTGCGTTGAAGTATTGCCGTGATCTATTTATGACGCCCAGGTTCTTCATTCTTCATGCCTTCCAGGTGACCACGGAATTGGCAATTGCCCGAGATTTTGAGACCCCCTAGTTGAGGCATTGAGTTAAGTGTTGTCATCTTAAGAAACAGTGGGAGGCTCCTTTGCACAGGATGCCGGCTAGTTTATGCATGAAGCAGTAATGTGTAAACATTACTGTGTTTCGGTCTAAAGAGCGCCGTAGCTAGTGAAATTAATGTGCGATTTAGACTTAACATCTTTTGTCTCAAGGTGACTTGCGCAATTGTAGAGCCGCTCAGAATTTTTGGATTTTTCAAGAATCCTTTCATCAGCTGAACGTCCTGCTCGTCTCGTCCCTTATTTTCATAAGAAAAACATTGTTAATATGTGTGATTCATAAAACATAAAGTAAATACGATTTTAAGTTACAGTAGAGACCAGATTATCCAAATCAAAAAAAACCAGGGTATTTCTGTATGATAGAAGTTAAGAAGAAGACGAACTTAAGTCTTAGCAAAGTCTCAATCTCTCTACTGTTGTCAGCCTAAGACAACTGCAATGTTGACAGAGTTTGTATCGCTTTTGTCGCTCTAAGGGAAAGTAAAAGTAAGATAGCGAATTCTAAAATTGCAGACGTGCTAATATTTTTTACTTAAAAATATTGTTAGAACTAATAAGCCGGTTCGTCGAATGATACGACTATATCATGTCCTCACTATTATAGATTATGAACTTTTTTCCCTTTAGACATATTACTTATCTACTATAACACAAATTGGGAATGGAGTGACCGCACTCAGGCTATTAAATAATAAACTGACCTTAGATTAAGGTTTGGTCTGAACTGCGCTACAACTAGATACCGCAGGCGCAAGCGCTAAGTGCGGCAACTAATTCTACGCCCATGTGGGCGGACTCGAGCCAGTCTCGAACAATGTTGAAAACGTTGACGTGTCACATGTTTTGATAAATTTTGCTAATAATTGAAACTAAAATGCCGGCTTGCCGCTTGTTAAACTCTGTAAAAATTATACTGCAAGAAATAACAAAGACACTGGGATCACATATCATCAGTAAGTATTTTGTATTTTTTAATTTTAATGTAAAATAACACGAAACATATGTTACAACATTTGAAAGATGCCGTTGAGTGTCAAGATGCCACTCACACAAGCATCTAATACCTAAGTAACACTGAAAATGTTTAGAAAATGAAAAACGGCTCAATGTAGAAAGTTACCAATAATTTCATTTGATTTTCTTTTTTTATGATAATAAGGGACGAGACGAGCAAGACGTTCAGTTGATGGTAACTGATACTGACTGATGATGGAGACTGACAGTGCCGCTCAGGATTCTTGAAAAACTCAAAAATTTTGAGCGATTTGCCCAGTAATTTCACTAGCTATGACGCCCTTCAGACCGAAACGCAGTAATGCTTACACATTACTGCTTCACGGCAGAAATAGGCGCCGCTGTGGTACCCATTATCTAGCCGGCATCCTGTGCAAAGGAGCCTCCCACTGGTAAAATGGATGGAATCACTGAGAAAAGCAGTGGGCCCATTCTTCCTTAGGGGTCTCTTTCTATGGCATTTTCGAACGCTTTCACCGCATCTTCAGGGCTCGTAAAGCGAATACCTTGAATTTTATCTTTAGTTCTTGGGAATAAATAAAAGTCGCAGGCCGTCAGGTCAGGACTGTATGGCGGATGACTCATTATCTCGACACCTGCCATCTTCAAATATTCAACAGTCCGTTTTGCAGAGTGCGCTGAAGCATTGTCGTGGTGAAGGAGGATCCTGCTTCGAGGGCGCTGCTGTCGAATTTTTTCCCAGACAACAGGCAAACAGCGATTGACTACCAGTCTGCAGTAACTGTCCTTCCATTCCATTTCACGTGTAACAAGAGTTGTCGATTTGCTGCCAATTCACAAAAACAAATGACAAATGAATGCAATATACTACATTCGGTTACCAAAGAAATACAAAAAAGAAGTTTTCATTAGCAATCTTTCTAACTGGCCAGTTCTAAACATTTTCAGTGTTACCCACGTAGTTGCCGTAATAAAAAAGCTGTTGTTCTTAGGTAGTACGGTATCTACTTTGGGCGCAGCGGAGATCAATCCTGATCAATCTAAGAGTTTGATATTACATTGTAACGATATTTTTATGTAAAAAAAGAAGCCCGCTGAGTTTCTTGCGCTCCGTCTCTAGTCAGAGAGAGTCCGAGGCATATTTTTTTCAAAAAGGTAGATTTTGACTTTCAATCACTGATTTAATATCTTATTTTAAATAAAAATATTTGAATTTGAATGATCATTGTAGGAAGGAATCCTTACTCAATAAATTCGAGTCTGGGCAATGAACTGAATGAATTGTGAGCTTATTTAACGAGTTCCTCACCGATGTCAACCACGTACAAGTAACGTATAAACCCTGTGGGATAACGCACGTATTGTCGGAATGAGAGCAAGCAATTTTAGTGTGTCAAAAGCTTTCTGTCACTTTGGTATCACGGATGAGTTTACCTTGTAGGTATTGTTTCTGAAAATTATGTTCATTGGTTTTTTTTTATTTTTTATAACTGGCTCCGTCGACTGAACGTCGACGATTCGGCCAACGTCAAGGTGGAGAGATTTTTTATTTTAATTTAGCTGATTGAAGTATACAAAAGAGCTGATTTAAAAGGAAATGATCGGTTGATATAGCTGTGGTTTTTTTGTGAACTGAAGAATAGGCAACAAGAGTTAGTACGGTTAGTAATAAACACCCATAACACAACAATATTAACTACCTTGTTAATATCTAATCTAAGTTTAAGGGAGAAATGTGTGAATGTAAGTGGGAATATGTGCCTAATAGAAGCGTAGAAAGTATGGAGGATAGAAATTAAAATTTAGTATTATTGCGGGAAATAAATTTGTAAAGAATCTTTATGAAAGGGGAATGGCATTAAGTAAGAAAAAAAGGGGTGTTGATGGGGCGAGGGATATCCTTCGGTAGAAGGTCATATAAAGGAATTGACAATTTAGGGCAATAGAAAAAAATATGTTCAAGAGTACCTTCCTCAAGGCCACATTCACATATAGAATGGTCCCTTACCCGGATCTTGGCCAAAAATACTGGGGAACAGACAAATCCCAAGCGAAGTCGTATGATGGCAGAAGTGAAAAGTTTATTTTGTTTTTTTTTGAGGAAAGAACCAGGGCTTGGAGGGGATAAAGGGTTGGATAGAACCATAGAATTTACCTTTAATTTGTTTTGTGATTTGCCATAACGCATTCCATAAATCAACCAGAAAGTGTTTAGACATAGCGCGTTGATCTTGAGGAAAACAGTAATTAAATTTTAATGTTCCAGACTGAATCGCGTCTTTAGCGCACGAGTCTGCAATTTCATTGCCAGTTATCCCTAGATGTTAAGTATCCAAGCTAATGCAACTTCTATTCCCATTATGTGACATCTGTACAGGGATGCCTTTGTTCTTAAATTTATTATGAAGTTGTTTGAAGATTTGAAAGGATTTTTTGTTAGGTCCAACAAGCAGCTTAATGAGTCAGACAAGATTAAAGCCTTGTTGATCTTATGTGATTCAACATATGACACCGCCTCTGACAGGGCAATTGATTCGCCAGTAAAGATAGAATTCTGCGGGGGACTTTTGTAATTTAAAATTATACGGAACTTAGGGATCCAAACTGCAGACCCGACCCAGCTATTGTTGGATAATTTGGATGCGTCCGTGTACAACGTCACCCAATCAGACCAATCAGAAGATAGAATAGAATTAAATTTTCTATTGGCTTCAGGGCAGTGTTTAGTAATTTCAAAGTCAAAGAAAATTTTAGATTGGATAATGAGAGACTGATATTCTACTTCAAAGACTGGGCATATGGCTGATTGGTAAATGGGAACTGGAAAGGCTTTAAATTTAGTATAAGAATTAATTAACGGAGGCGGATCTTTATGAGACCAATATAAAGAAGTTTGAATAGTTAGAGACAAAGAGTGCAGAATATTCAAGAAGGGGGTGTGCGCTAAATTGGATTACGTTAGTTAGGAATCTGTCGGCTAGGTACTGACGGCGAAAGTGAAGAGGTGGGTCTACACACTCCACTTGGAGAGCGTTGACGGGAGAACATTTCATAGCACCAGTTATGATTCGTAAGCATTTGGACTGGATTTTCTCTAATTTGGACGGGGCTATTTTGCTACACGGCTCAAGTAGAAAGCTACCGTAATCAAAATGACTACGAACGATAGCATTGTATAAAAGTTTTACAAAATGGGTGGGCACCCCAGCGTACCCCCGAAAGGGCCCTCATAACGTTTACACCCCTCTCACATTTCTTAACAATGTACTTCAAGTGGTGAATACCGGAGAGCTTAGAGTCAAGAAAAAGACCTAGGAATTTAACATTATCCTTAAACGGGACTGATTCATCAACTACTGAGAGATTTATGACCGGTATAGTGCGTTTTCGGGAAAAAATAACCGCAGTAAACATTTGGGAACAGAAAGAGTGAGGTTGTGGTCTAAGAGCCATTGATTCAGATAATATAAAGCAGAATTTAAGCAAGATGATGAATAGTTAAAAGAAGATGAGATGGAGTATAGTGCTATATCATCAGCATATTGAAGAATTTTGCAGAATGGGCTAACAGTAAGGCCTAGGTCAGAAGTATATATATTATATAGGATAGGACTTAACACCGAACCCTGTGGGAGGCCCTTCCAGACAGTTCGAGGTGGGAGGAGGGTTCCTTGACGGCGGACGGAAATAGAGCGACCCATTAACATTTTACAAATGATATTGATCAACCTAACAGGAATACTCAGCTGGTGCATTTTCTGCCTGAGTAGAGGAAGGTGAACGTTATCATATATCGCTGAGACATCTAGAAAGACCCCAACAACATGCTCGCTTCTAGAAAATGCTAAACGAATTTCAGAAGTAAGGATGCTTAGGTTGTCCAGCGTACCCTTACCTTTCCTAAAGCCATATTGGCTATTAGAAAGGAGATTTTTATTATCCATTCTAATCTGTTTTTTACCAAATTCCATAATTTTGGCCAGAACTGACGACAAAGCAATGGGACGATAGGAGGAAGCAACCAATGGGTCCTTGCCGGGCTTAAGGATGGGTATAATAATTTGTGTTCTCCAAGAATTCGGGATTACAAAGAAGGAGCAGAATGAATTGAGAATATTAAGAAGGACTTTTTTGCTAGTGGTAGAATATTTACAAATGAAGGAATAAGGTATTTTACGCCATTGACAATGACGTTCTATACAATACATTTAAAGACATATCATTCGCAGTCTGATAGCGAAATAGCAAAAGTGTGTAAAAAGACAATGTAATTGTACACTTAAATAATAAACCTTCTTTTTTATGAAAATATGGGACGTTCAGCTGACGGTAATTGATACGCCCTGCCCATTAGAATTCGGTGCTGTTCAGTATTCCTGAAAAACACAAAAATTTTGAGCGGCACTACAATTGCGCTCGTCACCTTGAGACATAAGATGTTAAGTCTCATTTGCCCAGTAATTTCACTAGCTACAGCGACTTTCAAACCAAAACACAATAATCCTTACACATTACTGCTTTACGGCAGAAATAGGCGCCGTTGTGGTACCCATAATCAGGCATCCTGTGTATTGCCTCCCTCACTGGTAATAATAACTTGGCCTGTTTTCATCTGTTGTCTACCATCAAAATGGGGTCTATTGAGATTCTAGACGTATAATTTATCTAAGCCTTTTTTATAGAAGAGTTGAAAGAAAAACCAGCTTACTCATTACGTGCAATACGGGTCATCTGATGGTAGGTGAGATCATACTCTCGTTTCGCTGATCTTATAAAGACTGACCTTATAATAATAATAAAGAAATACACTGCATACCAGTAAGAGGCTCCTTTGCACAGGATGCCGAATTACGGGTACCACAACGGCACCTTTTTCTGCTGTGAAGCAGTAATGTGTAAGCATTACTGTGATTCAGTCTAAAGGGCGCCGTAGCTATTGAAATTACTGGACAAATGAGACTTAACATCTTTTGCCTCAAGGTGACGAGCGTAGTTGTAGTGCCACTCAGAATTTTTCGGTTTCTCAAGAATCCTGATTCGCATCTGCATTGTAATGGGCACGGCGTATCAATTACCATCAGCTGAACGTCCGACTCGTCTCGTCCCTTACTGTCATAAAAAAACGCAATCCTTAAGCTTACAATTTACTACCGTATAGAAGAACAGAGCGTCCAAGACAGAAGAACATCTCTAACGAAGATACAGCAAGATAGAAAAGAGAGTAACATATTGTAACTGTAACCGATTTTGATTGACAGGTCGTAAACAGCCAGCCACTCTTGGCATTAGCTCCTTTGTATTTTGAATATTAAAGCACTAACTAATACACACATTAATCAAAATTGGGCTGTCAGGTTTATTTTACGCTATTATATTCTAAGTCTATGTTTTTACAAATACCTATTCAAATTTAACATTTTTTTCGCTCATATAAATGGCATTAGAAATGATATCCAATAAAAAGTATTGTCGCGTAACAACGCTTCGACGAAAATGACGAGAGTTGTTAAACTTCAAGGCATTGATATTGTCGACAGCTCTGTCAACAATACTCGTAGCTCAGCGGAAAAGTGTTTACTTCAGACGCTGGAGACGCGGGTTCGATACACCTACCACATATGTAAGTACACAGTGTGTAAGAAATTTTTTGGGTTTTGTAAAAAAAAGCTTTTAAAACTCCCATTAAATTCAATCTAGCTTAGTTTAGTTTCTTCTCTGTTTGTAATATTTGTACGGTCACTTTTAAGACCTATAAATAAAGGAACCGTGTTGTCTACAGCTGCTGTCAACAGGTCGACTTGCTAGGTACCTACTGAAAATCAGTGTGGGAATTGGGGTGACCCTTATTTCAATTCCGAAAAATGCTGAGTGGATTTTCATGACGCCGTATTTTTAAAATTGTTAATTTTACTATATATAATGTTTAGTGTTGTCATGAATAAATGAATACTTTACTTTACCTTACTTTACTTAAAATAAATTTCTAGCTCAATTTAAATTTAAGGATGGAATGGATGAGAATCATTTTAAAAATAGAATAGATCCGGGGTATATAAGCCGTACTAAGCGTGGCTTACGGGCAGATGATAGCAAATTGCCAGGTTTACCCAGTTTCCTGGATTTTCCCCCAAAAACCGTATGTATTAGTTTTAAGCATAATAAAGTTTTATCCCTCAACACGTAGGGTTGTTGAAATAAGTTTCTGAGACCTACATATATATGGCTTAATAGAAAATTGCTTTCATTTGTAGATTATAAGTAATTTTGTACATATTTTATTGGCAAATACACAAACTTGAAATTTGTTTTTTTTTTTACTTACGGGCAGGTCTAGTTTAGACTCGAAAGTGAAAAGGAAAAGAAGCAGATGTAGTGAAAATTAGAAAGTGATCCAGGAGAAGAAGAATATAGAAGAGAACTAGTGTTAGGTGCGATGTGATCTGCTGAAGGCACCGCACAACAGCGGCAGACCGGCGAAGTGCAAGTTCGGAAAAGTATATAAATAAAGGCGTTAGTTACAGCTTTGTATTTATTTTCCGATCCCACCCACTGTGGGTGGGTGAGCCCACTCTCGTGTCAGCATAAAGCAAATCATAGAACCTTAAGGCTGAGTTCTATAGAGCGTACTTAGAATTTGCTCAGGCTATGCTTACGTAAAACTTAGCTGAGTGTGATAAAACGCGCACTTGACGTCATTTACATCGGGCTCTCTTAGCTAAGGCTCAGCATAATTTTATCTGTCAAATAACTATAAAAACGAAATCTTTTGATTATGGTAACTATACAATTAGATAAGGGTTACGTAAGTAAAGTCTGATTTAAAAAGTACAAGTTACCTCTATTGTTCAAAGCATAGCCAACTGAATATGATTTTATCACTGCTTACAAAACAACTATGTAAGCATAAAGCTGTCAAATTTGACATTAGAACTGTCAATGTAAATGTTAACAAAATGGCGCCGACAACTGTTATTCATTCGAGTTCATTTTCATCCTCGTGGGACTTTATGTACGCGTTGTTTCATTATAATCAAAGTCGAAGAAAATATAACAAAAGATGTTCGCAAAGCTGTAATATACTGAGTAATTCAAACCACAAAGGCTTTGAAGAGAAAGGAGCAAGATAAGACACAATAGAATATTATTTAAATGTAATATTATATTAAGAGTTCTCAGATTAGCTTGGTAATAAATAAATGCTTGCTTGGGAATAAATACTTTTGGACTTATTTATTAATATTTCGAGATCTATATAGCGTACTTTTTTTATGAAAATAAGGGACGAGACGAGCAGGATGTTCAGCTGATGGCAATTGATACGCCTTGCCTATTACAATGCAGTGCCACTATGGATTCTTGAAAAACCCCAAAAATTTACGCCTGCACTACAACTACGCTCGTCACCTTGAGACATAAGATGTTAAGTCGCTGTGGATGTGGTAATATTACTGATTGGTCATATTTTCGTAGATTTTTACTTACATAGATCGTTTCGCCAAAAGTACATTCTGTCCTGTGTGTCTTGAGCACATTACTAACTTATAGATAT
>CATIXQ010000027.1:2186008-2201341 GCA_949711755.1 Leptidea juvernica
CAAATATTGGCGGAATTAACACTAAAGAAAACTTAAATAATTTGTATGTCTATACTTTATCGTGTCAGCATTTTACATTACATTTTATACTATGTATGTAAAATGCTCGAATTGTATTGCATTGCAGTGTTATGGGCAGGGCGTATCAATTACTATCAGCTGAACGCCCTGCTCGTCTCATCTCTTATTGTCAGTTTTTCATTAATGAAAATAAGGGAAGAGACGAGCAGAACGTTCAGCTGATGGTAATTCACACACCCTGTCCATTACAATTCAGTGCCACTCAGGATTCTGGAAAAAACTATAAAAAAAGGGATACAGTAAGATAAGAGCGAAGCCAATCTATTGTGACTGTAACCAACTTTGATTAACAACTCCTGAAAAGTCAGCCACGCTCGGCATTAGCGCATTATTTTAAATATAAACCACTAGGTAACGAACCCGTTGACAAATCAAATTTGGCCAAGCAATATGGGCTGTCGTAGATAGAGATTTAAGAATAAGATTCGGAGAACAGAAAGAAACGGAGCAATTCCAAAGGAGAATAGCGATTTCGCATATTTTTGTATTTTGGGACCCGCTGTTATCAGTCCCACAGTGTATCCTTATGGATAGCGTACTTGTTGGAGACTTACGGCCTTTCCCAATATACTATCAACAGATAGAGATAAATTACTACCTCATACTGTCAGTAATTAGCTGTCAATAATCTGAAGCTGTCCCAACATACCCGATAAGTCATTATTATCGCCTTATATTGGGACGTGTGAATTGAAATTTCCATACAAACTTCCATCGCTAGTAAGCTATACGTCGTCCCATTGACAGACAGCGTGTACGGATAAGGTGAGTTACCGTCGATAAGTTTCTTGAGATACAAATGATTTAAGTTTTCATTAGTTAATTCCGCCAATACCTATTTGTTTTTAAAAGTGTTGGCGAGACAACACGTCCTGAGGATGCCTCGTGTAGAGGCGAAACACGTGTCGAATTGTTTTAAAAACAAATATTGGCTAAATAAAACTTAAATCATTTGTATAATTATGGATTTCCGCAAAGTGACGCCTAATTCAATAATTTTTTTTTAATGAGACAGAAAAGTCAACGATAGTTACGATTTTTATCTCAAGTAAGACGTAGACTGAATATTGGGAACGGCCGTTAGTAATCGTTGTAGAACAGGATAATAGTAACAAAAAGCAAATGGTAAGTATGTAAAAAAAGTGGGAGTAAAAGATAAACAATAGTAATTGTTGGTAATTGTAACATGACGTGTACCAGATAATTGTTTGTCACTTCGTCTAATACTACTACTATCTAGTTTATTCTATGTCTATGGTTCTAACATAATTATACACGTGTTTAATTCGAAAATTTCTAACTTTTTTGAATAAGCTGTAAAATCTAAACAAATAAATCTAAAAAATCTAAAAAAACTCACATACACATGGCAGAAGAATTATATATATATGTAGATAGAATAGAGAACTTAATCAATTCACTGGATTATACAATAAAAATCATAAAAATCGGTACAGCCGGTTAGGAGGTAGTTCAATTGTGAACCTAAACCGTTCTCGAATCAAAGTCAAAGTTCTTTATTTGCCAGAAAAATTTACAAGTAAAGTTGTTACAATTTCAAGAGCAGGCACATGTTTCGTCTTGACAGACATGCAAATATTTTTGTGGTTTCGCTTCACAATATTATAAACCTAACAATTATTACGGATACATTTAATTTGACAATTACAGTAACTAATGAAATGCTAAGAGATAATGTAGTAAAAATAATCACAAAAATATAATATTATTGGTCAAAATAGTATTCGTGCCAGTTACCACTTCGTTTGATAATATTCGTTTATTGAGTAAAAACAATATTTCTTTAATAGTGTTAATAATTTAAATTTAAATCTATTTAACACTGTCTCCTCTCTTATTTCCTTTGGTAATTTATTAAATATCTTTACACACATAGCATGACAGTTTTTTTGGTACAAAGTGGTTCTAATGTGAACGAATCTACCTGAAGAGACACAGAATTTTTTTAAATAGTATTTTTTTTTAAATTGTAAGTATGTATTCAAAAGTGGGAGAAAAAATATACAAAATATATTATAATAATTATTGCTAATTGTATCAAGCCTTGTGGGTATAGGTAATTGTTTCTGATAGACTAATTACGGTGTTATTACAAAAAACTTAAACAAGTGTTGAACACTTGTTTTAAAAAAATCTTAAATAAATCTGTGTCTTTCTGCTGTTGGCGTTCAACAATCTCTAGACATTGCTTATATTTAAACACGAGTCAAAGCGTGTCTAAGGTGTGTCGAACGAATAGATCATATTCAGGAAGATTTAGATTATCTGATGACAAATAGAAGACAGCTGATGAAAATTTGCGTTCCGTTCCATTAATTGTTCCTGTACACTTCAGTTTATGTTGTGTTAAGCGACGTTTTAGTTAAACACAAGCTCAACACTGTTATGTAATAGAAAAAGAAAATTACATTCAAGACGTCGTTATAGTTAGGTTAGTGTCTAACAAAAATGTGTCTAAGCTATGTTTAAATTATATTTTTGTAATAAGTTAGTAAGTAAGCCGTAAGTGTTTATCAACATATTTAATAATCTAATTATATTGTTATTTTTTGAAAAAAAAAAGTAATTTATGAATTTACGTCCGAGCTCTCTTCCACTGAGCCAACCGTTCGAGTGACGTATGGTTTGTATATCTCCATCTACAGGATCTACTTTAGAGTTGATAAACTGCTCAACACCAATAATTTAATATAAAGTGCAAGTGCAACGCCTTTCTCATATTTCAACGTCATTGCGTGGCGTTATATTCAAAGCGCGGTCGAAACACAACTAAACGAAAACTCTGCCTTTTTTCTGCGTTTTGTTTAAGTGTGATTGTGAGTCTAGTTGTTCACTGTTTTTTTTATAAAAATAAGGGAGGAGACGAACAAAACGTTCAGCTGATGGTAATTGAAAGGCCTTACCCATTACAATGCAGTGCCGCTCAGGATTCTTGAAAAACCCAAAAATTCTGAGTGGCACTACAATTGCGCTCGTCACCTTGAAATATATAAGTAATTATATATATAATAATATAAGATGTAAAGTCTCATTTGCCCAGTAATTTCACTAGCTACGGCGCCCTTCAGACTGAAACACAGTAATGTTTACATATTACTGCTTCACGGCAGAAATAGGCGCCGTTGTGGTAGCCATAATCTAGCCGGCTTCCTGTGCAAAGGAGCCTCCCACTGGGTGACTGTACGTCAACGCTCATAAAAAAGCAATTTTTTTAATGCAAACCTAAATGACCAAACGACCTTACCTTTCGACGTGGTTAGCATTCCTCTCGAGCTATTTTAAATTTAATTATCCTTTTAATGGCTGCCGCAGAATACTTTTCATTGCTGCTGGGAAATTAAAAAAACGTGGCAAATACGGGCTAAAACAAATTCAGGAACGATTACTTTCAGCTCGAGTATTACGTCGGTTTAAAAAGAATCCCAAATTACATCAGCATAAATAAAAAAAAATTGTGGGGTTTAAAGAATTTGTTATGTTTTAAAGTGATAACCCTCATTTCTG
Source organism: Leptidea juvernica (assembly GCA_949711755.1). Taxonomy (NCBI): domain Eukaryota; kingdom Metazoa; phylum Arthropoda; class Insecta; order Lepidoptera; family Pieridae; genus Leptidea; species Leptidea juvernica. Next base: position 2,189,615 of record CATIXQ010000027.1, read on the forward strand.
GGATTTATTACACAAATAAAATTTGAAAACAAAATTTTATGAACGGGTTCGTATTCGTCTCGAGTTCCGACCAAACAGTTACCATTACCTTTTTATTGGTAAGCTTTGCTTTAGGACACTGTTGCGGCGTTTGAACTAGGGTCAGCCATTGCATTTTTCGCTTACGGTTATCGTAAAGAATCCACTTTCCATCGCATGTCACAATTCAAACCAATATTCCTTCATTTCTGTATCGATTCAACAAGGCAACACAAGTTTCAACACGCGTTTGTTTCTGCAGATCAGTAAAATTATTAGGCACCCATTTTTCATATTTTTTTTTAATTAACTGATTTGATGCAAATGAGTCAATATTGTTGGTAAGGTAACGTTGAACCATGCCGCTAATTCCTGGGTAATTTGGCTCGGATCGGCTTCCACCATCTCTTTCAATTAATTGTTATTCACCTCTGCCTTCCACGTGGTTCGTTCTTCAAATCAAAGTTTCCACCACGAAAGCGTTTCACCAAAATCGCACGGTGCGTTCATTAGCAGTCCGCTTTCGAGACACAAACAACACAAGCATTGATACGGCGAGCTTTTTCTGCCAATTACTCGAATTTTCAAAGTACCCATCTTTCTTGCTTAAGCTGAATAAAAAAAACTGAAAGTCGATAATCGAAAGTTACACATTTTTTAAAAGAAAAACTACATAGGTACCACGTGGAAAAACTTTCACTCAAAAAGCTCAAACCATGAAGGTTCTATGTCAATTCAAAGAACCTTTTACAATGAAACGACAATTTCATACATTAACCCGTATTATTATATCAAAACATTGTACGGTGGGATCGTGTTTCTTTTTATTGGTTTACACTTTACAGGAAAGTCCATGTCTTTTAATGATTGATCACTTAATCTATTTTAATTTTCATAAACATGGTGCCATACAATGTGCTAATTAGAAAGCTATTTGCGAGTAATATGCCGTAAAAATGATTATAAAGTTGACTTATGTAAATACAGCTCGTTTGGTCTATGTTGCGTATTTCCATAGCATTATGTCATATGGTTTATAATTGTGGTGAATTGCTGCGGATGTTCATAGGATTTTTGAGCTCTAAAAGAGGGCTTTTAGAGCAATTAGCTCTTAAAGCTCAAAAAGCTCTAGCCACTTCGGCTAAGAGACTTCAAGAGAATTAAAGAAAATTTGTGATCAATTTGTCATTTTTTAAATTGATAACCCTCACTTCTGGGATTAATTGAAATTGATGCAAACATGGATGTTTATTCACATATTGTTATATAGTATAATAAGTATACTACGGATAGGAAATAAATCATTTTATAAAAATGCACATACGTGGAAGAAGACAGAAAAATAAAATTATACAAAACACACTAATAAAATAGAGAAAGTATTCTAATAAAACTCCAAAACATGTTAATACGTTATTTAACAAAACAATATTTTTCTTTCTTGTGAAAATGAGAAGACATGAAATATTCGCCTGCCTAGCTTAACAAAATATGCCACACTTTATATTTTTTGTTTCCACAAGGAAATACGAAAGGATTTATGAAGGGTAGATTTAGAGTTCTCTGATTAAAGCTTTGAATGCCGAAGAGGTATATCTGGAGATAGCTTGAATGAAAACCAGAACAAACTTGTGCTTGAAGTCGCGACTGTGCTATGCTTAATTTCAGACTAGGGTTGTCAAAATTTTGTCCACTTTCACCCTAAGAAGACACAAATTTTCGCCAATATTTGTATAATACATACGGGGCCTGTACATGACCCGTAACATATTCAGATGCCCGAAACTAGTTATTTTACGAATGTCGTCAGCTTTCACGCAAACACATTTGTATGCGCTGCTGGGAATTTACTCAGTATTCATATACCGATGTGTACAGGGAGGGATTGAGGTAATGGTGTAATATAGTATTGAAAAGTAAATTATTTTGGCAAATGTGGACCACAACTCATTACTTATTATTATTCGTGAAATGGAAGTAAGAAAATAGTATATTATATTATAATATATATAATCCACTTGTAGGTCACACACATCAGTTCCTTAATAGCTCAGTATCAGTAAAACTAAGTTCAATCAAGTGTAAATCTAAAAAAAATCGTGAAATGGGGATGCTCTTCGGAAAAATAAAAAACAACAATGTAATAAAAATCAAATGTGTCCATGATAAATATTTAATTATAAAATAAATAATACTTACTCATAAAAAGCTAGCAAACAATATGTTTAAATTTTAAAATTATCACTACTTATATTGTCGTATTGAGACTAAAAATATAAAACATCTAGATAATCTTTTAGATACTAATATTTAAAAATTACTATATACTTTCGATTTCCGCTTTTTATTGAAACCCGTTTTTTTAAAGTTTTATACTGCTATTTTCAGACGCATGAAACTATAATAGTGACAATGATCATTATGAATCGTTAGAGACCCCGTAAACTGCAGACTTTCGATCGGCCGATAGTTTGGTTGAGTTTGGCTGTTAAGTGCGCACACTGGCTTGACTAAACAGTTGGGTCTGTGATGAGTCTGTGAGAGACACTAGACAACTATAAAGTCAAAGTCAAAGTTTTTATTTGCATAAACATGTTAGATTGATGTCGACCGTTTTCGACGATTGATGTCGATTCTTTAATCGGTGGTGTGCGCGCCTAGAAGAGCGCTGTACTGATTTGACAGTCGGCCGATAGTTTACCGACGGTTAAGTTTGAAGGCAATCGTGTAGCCCATCAAACTTTTTTGTCAGCCAATACGGAATCGTTATAATGTCCGCACTCTCATGCATCTTCATACTGATTAAGAAACCAACCAAACTACCAGCCGATCAAAAGTCTGCAGTTTGCGGGGTCTCAAGTACGTCCCTGTTGAAGTCGCTCTTGACAAATTGAACAAACATTTGTCGACATTCGTTGCCATAGATCGATCGGGTCTTGTTGTTTTGGGTTCTTTGTCCTTAGTGTTGTGATAACTAAATGGCTTGAGGATCACTTGACATATGGCACAGATAATATTGCTTTGATTATTATCGTATACAATTTTTTATCAACACTGTTTTGGTTTGTTTAATATTGTTAGGTTTTACATGGTACAACTTTATACATGGGGCACAATAAAAATTTTGCACTTCTAGCTCATCGGAACTATTTTTTTACTACTTTATTTTATTAGTTTGCAAGCTAAAATAAGTTTTTGTTTAATATTTTCATAAAAAACTGCTGACTCATAATCAAAAAAACAAATTTAAAAAAATATGTCAAAAAAAATTTAAAAAAAAACCTTAACATTTAGAGGGATGAAAAATAGATGTTGTCCGATTCTCAGACCTACCCAATATGCACTCAAAATTTCATGAGAATCGCTCAAGCCGTTTCGGAGGAGTTCAAAGTTGAACACCATGACACGAGAATATATGTTTATATATATAATTCTTGTGTGCGTGTGTATGTCACTGAACTCCTCCTAGACGGCTGGACCGATTCTAATGAAACTTTCTGTGTGTATTCAGATGGATTCGAGAATGGTTTAGATTTACAATTGAACTACCTCCTAAACGGCTGGACCGATTTTGATGATATTTTTGTGTGTTCCAGTGAATTTGAGATTGGTGTGTGTGTTCAGGTGGATTCGAAAATGGTTTAGATTCACAATTAAACTACCTCCTAAACGGCTGGACTGATTTTGATGACTTTTTTGTTTGTTTCAGTGAATTTGAGATTGGTTTAGATTCTCAATTCCGCCCATATAATATAATTCTCCTGCTCATGTGTATGTTAGTGAACTGCTCCTAACGGCTGGACCGATTTTTCAAATTTAAAACATGTGTACAGGACAACGTCTGTTGGGTCCACTAGTATATTATAATTATAGTGGTTAAAATGGCATTGAAAATAATACTCAACAAATCAATTAAAAATATATAGTACTTTTTATACATGATACAGTTATACCTAAGCATACACGCTCAAGACTCTACAAGACAAGAGTAAGTTTTCTAATAAGGCTCTTACTGTACTTATGTTTTAAGTAGCACTTAAGTAGAGAGTCGTCTGATGTCAATGGGCAATTAAAGCGAGATTTCAGTTACAATCTTTTACACAAGAAATACTTAGTTGACTACAACGAATTTTACACTTAGGCATGAAATTCGTTGATGTGTTAACTTTAAAATAAAGACTGCCTACCACGCCTTCGGAAAAGCGTAGATGCGAACGAACTATTTATAAGTTTACAGAAAAAAAATTGGAGTATTGTTTTTATAATAATATAATATTAAATAATTAATAATTGACAGATACAGGAAGATAGTAAAGGAAAGCAATTCTATTGTTGCTGCAACAGATTTTGATTGACAAGTCGTAAACACTCAGCCACGCTTGGAATTAGCTCGTTTCCGTGATACGAAAATTAAGTATTCAAAAACATATATTTCACCAGGCTCATTTGCACAGGATACCGGCTTGGTTATGTTTACCAGAACGGCGCCTATTTCTCTGTGAAACATTAATGTGTAACTATTACTGTGGTTCATCTGAAAGGTGACGAGCGCAGTTGTAGTGCCACTCAGAATTTATTTTCATAAAAAAAAAGCTCCGGAAAAAAGAATTTAACCGAGTTATAGTGCCCGTTGGTTTTATGTCATCTTTATATTTTCGCATCGAATCGCAGAAATCCCATAGACCTTTATAAAAGACTTTTCTATAAATTTCAAATTATTACTCATTGTAACAGACAGAGATACGCTGCACTAATTGACATATGAGTAACACAAGATGGACAGACGACCTGGTCAAGATCGCCGGAATGGGTTGGATGAGGGCAGCGCAGGACCGATCGTCATGGAGGTCTTTGGGAAAGGCCTTTATCCAGCAGTGGACGCCTTTTGGCTGAAGTAACGAAGACACATAAATTTCTTATATTTAGTTATTTTTATTTTATCACTTTATTAGTTTACAAGCAAAAATACGTGTTTCTTCTACTTAATATTATTATCATGACGTCACCAAATGGCCTTACTGAAGACCAGCTCTGGTATCTAAATCAGCAAACATGCTGAAATGGCATTCCCATGGTATTTCAGTTTTTTTTGTTTATCTCTTTCTTATAACATTTAAGATGAGATGTATTTCTGATTTAAAATAGCGAATACTTAATATTATCAAACACTTGTAACAGAGTTAAAAAATTCGACTAAGTTTATACAAATACAATTTGAAAACAAAATATATGTACGATGCGGGACTCGAACCCGCGAGCTCTTGCGTTCCGTGCGAACACTCTTCTCCAACCGTTCGAGTGTCGTATCGTTGATAAATCTTGTACTTCTTGTTCAACTCTCAGGTTGTGTCTTCATCTACAGGATCTACTTTACGGTTGATAATCTGCTCAACCCTCAATATTTGCATATTAAGAAATTGACTTGAGATGTCGCTCTTTGAAATCTAAACAATTTGTTATTTTTTAAAGTGATAACCCTCACTTCTGAGATTAAATTTGAAAACTGAAATTTATAAACGATGTGGTACTCGAAGCCGCGGCCTATCGCTTTCCGTGCAAGCGCTCTTTCCACTAAGCCAACCGTTCGCGTGACGTATCGTTCATAAACCTTGTATGTCTTGTTTTCTCAGGTTGTGGCTTAATCCCAGAAGTGAGGGTTATCACTTTAAAAAATAATAAATGGCTTAGACTATGTTTGTATTCCAGTTTTATAAGTTTGCATGCTTCAAGGGTTAGGATGAAATTATATGTCAACAACAGCATATTATATTATTAATACTAGCTGAGACAGCAAACGTTGTATTGCCGATATTAAAATCGCGATACAAAAGTAACTGTTGATCGTAGATGGGTGAAATTAGAGGTTGTATGTTTTTTTTAATGCTGACTCATAATCAAACAAATAAAAAAAAAGTCAAAAAAAAATCGTGTGGACCACCGTCAAGCCGTTTCAGAGGAGTTTTTTTTTAGTAATGTATATGATGTATTTACTGAGCAAATCGAACAAGTTAACAGTTATTTAATATAAATAATAAACATATTTACTGCGATATGAAAATAACAAGGTTAGGACCAGATATAGGTTAACTACAGCGCTTTTAGGGTTGTTCATTTATTTGTACTCATTAAAAAATTGTTATTACAAATAAATCAAACACTTTTAAAGGTCCAAAACTCGTGTAATTGTAACTGTTCCTACATTAGTCCCTTGCCTACATTAGTTCAAAGTTTAACACCATGACACGAGAATTTTATATATTAGATATTACCTTATCCTGCAAATAAAGATAAATTGATTTGATATAAGTCTTTTGTATTTACGTGTACTAGGTATACGTTTAAAATAAACTTTTTTCAGAGGTCGGTTAGCTGGTTGCGTTGTACATTAAATTATAGGTTAAGGATTGGTTTCCGCTGCGCTCCAACTAGATACCGCAGGCGTAGTCGCAAAGTGCGGCAACTAATACTACGCCCAAGTGGGCATAATCGAGCCAGTCTCGAACAATGTGTGACGTTGACGTGTTACATGTTCTGTTAAACTTTGCTAATAAATGAAACTAAAATGGATTGCGTGGTAAAACTTTGTAAAAATAATAAGATATAAGAAAGACACTGGAATCACATATCATCAGTAAGTATTTTGTATTTTATTAATTTCAATGTAAAATAACACGAAGCATATGTTACAAAATTTGAAAGATGCCATTGAGTGTCAAGATGCTACGCACACAAGCATCTAATAGTTGCCGTAATAAAAAAATATTGTTCTTAGGTAGTGCGGTATCTAGTTGAAGCGCAGTGGAGACAAATCGAAAATCTAACCATTAAATACTCTAAAAGTTTTTTTTACGTCAAATACTTAAAGACAAAACATAATGTATATACAGGAGACAGGAAGTCAAACATTTATCTTATAACTATGTTTGACATAATCGATAAACTTTCGAGGGAACTTCGAACTTCCCTACCATAATGCTAATCTAGTGAATTTATATTCTGTATGAGGTTAGCTTCCAATGCTTTGTAAAGCTTGTTAACTCAATGGTTTAATCAAATGAAGAGAACTAATTTGCGGTAAAAACAGGATGTATTTACGGCGCCTATTCTGCCGTGAAGCAGTAATGTGTAAGCATTACTATGTTCCGGTCTGTCGGGCGCCGTAGCTACTGGGCAAATGAGACTTCACAACTTATGTCTCAAGGTGACGAGCGCAGTTGTAGTGCCACTAAGAATTTTTGGGTTTTTCAATAATCTTGAGCGGCACTGCATTGCAATGGATAGGGCGTATCAATTACCATCAGCTGAACATCCTGCTCGTCACGTCTACTACTATTATAGTAGCGCACCTTAGGAGGTGCGGCAGTACCATAGTACAAGTAATAGAACAGTAACGTTACTCAGCAGACTACAAGAAAAATATAGGAGAAAGATGCTATTCGGGAGATAAAATGGGTCATGGGGATGCAAAAAAAAAGTAGTAGTATGGTAAAAAAAACTGAAAAGAGGCAAATAATAAAGCCATTGAACTGTGAAGCTATCGATTCATGAATATAATGCGTTTCAGGAATGTCCAAACTTCCTCTGAAGCAAAATTTAATGCCAACTATGCAGTGTTAGTGTCCCGGCTTCTCACCACCTCAAAATTATCATTTCTGCAATCATTTACTTGTATACCATTTTATGAATTTCCTTCCAAAACAACTGTATTTAATAAAAGATTTTCAATTTTTAAACCACTGTTTACTAATTCACCGGTTACTAGCAAATTGACGACCAACTAAGCGGCGTTTTTATCTTATCGTATCCCTTGCATCCTTAGACCGCATCAGCATTAACATTTTTGCAATCATTTTATATCATTTCATGAGTTTCTTTCAAAACAACTCTATTTTACAAACGATTTTCAATTTCTTAACTACTATTTTCTGAATCGCCGGTCACAGCAAATTCATTACCAACTAAACAGTGTTTTTATCTAATCGTATCCCTGGCACCCGTAGACCGCATCAGCATTATCATTTCTGCAATCATTTTATACCGTTTCATGAGTTTCCTTCAAAAGAACTCTATTTTACAAACGATTATTAATTTCTTAGCCACTAATTACTGACTCACCGGTCAGTAGTAAATTAATTACCAACTAAACAGTGTTTTTATCTTATCGTATCCCTGACACCCTAAGACCGCCTCAACATTATCTTTTTTGTAATCATTTTAAACCATTTCATGAGTTTCCTTGAAAAAAACTATATATTACAAACAATTTTAAATTTGTGAAACACTGTTTACTGAATACGGTCACAGTAAATTCAATTCCAGCTAAACTGTGTTTTAATCTTATCGTATCCCTGTCACCTTTTAACCGCCTGAACATTATCATTTCTGCAATCAGTTCATAAATTTCCTTCAAAACAACTCTATATTGTGAAACAATTTTCAATTTCTTAACCACTGTTTACTGAATCACCGGTCTCTAACCACTTCTTGGATTGGTGCCAGATTCGGTAGACGTTATCAAGTTAAATTATCATTTGCTGATTTAAACATGTCCCCATAGCGCTTAGTTAATACTGTGCCAAATCTTAATACATTCGCTAGTAATACAAATTCAAATTCTTTTATGCAAAATTAAATTAATAATCACTTATGTAATTATAATCACTAACGTCAAGAACTACCCATTCCAGAATTTACGTTTCAGATGGAAAAAAATGTGCGCGAAACTCAAATGTCTTCTGTTTTTTCTTAATAAAATTTCGACACAATATAATTTCGTACGATAAAATTTATTTATTAAATAATCTGAGGACAGTTGCTACATTTCAAGTCTTTGGTATCATCATTAGGAAATTCATATATTTTATAGTTATGATTCCCACATAAATGTGTTTTAATAATTCTATTGAATTTCGTAACAAATTCGTTTTGTACATTTTCTGGGATCATGGGATTAGGGGACTTTGTAGAAAAATAGTAAATGCTACTAAGAATAACTTTTTTTGTTCTAAAAGCTAATTGGTTAATGTAAATAAGAACGTTAAAAAAAATTAGGAAAACGCTTTACCCTAAAGGCCATCCAACTACCCAATAATCCGTGCATAAACGCTTCAACTTGTTCTTATGACGATTTTGAGCTCTTTGAGCTTAAAAAATTTAAATCGAGTTGTTTTGAGCTGTTCGAGCCCAAAGAGTTAGCTGTTCTATGTTTTTGAGAATTTTGAGCTCAAAAACTTTCGAATGAATGAACCTATTTTTGCGCGGATGGTACTCGACGCAGTTTTTTGTGTGTGAAAATTTACATAAACCTTTGTTAAATATTCCAAATGAAGTAAATTCACAAATATGTAAATTCACTCAAAATATACAATTTTGAAAACTGATATAATATATGTATTTATATAAAATATTTTTTATTTTTCTGCTTAGAAAATTGAAAATTTCCAAAAGTTGGGTAATTATCGATTTAACCCTGTTTTTCAAAAATACATTTTTCATCAAATATCGACGTTTTAAGGTCCTAGGAAGCGTTCCTGGTGATTTTTAAGATGCTGTATGTCTGAATGTGTGTGCGTGTGGGTGTTGTGTGATTCGAAAAGGCTTGACCAAATTGAGATTTCCAATACAATTTGGACCGGTAGATTTTTTACCAATCGACTGAAAAATGCGAGCAAATAGGTTCATTCATTCAAAAGTTTGAGCTCGAACGGCTCAAAAATAAAGAACAGCTAAGTCATTGACCCCGATAAGCTTAAAATAATACAAATTATATTTTTGAGCTCGAAGAGCTATTTAAAACTTGATACATAAAATGCGTTAAGCTGCTAAATGTTATTCATATTCATATCTTGGCAGGGGAACAATCGCCCCAACCTGGTTAATAATTTTTGAACACACTTGCTTGTGGGAGCAAGATCTCGCACACCGATGGGAGGCTCCTTTGCACAGGAAGCCGGCTAGATTATGGGTACCACAACGGCGCCTATTACTGCCGTGAAGCAGTAATGTGTAAGCATTTCTGTGTTTCGGTCTGAAAGGCGCCGTAGCTAGTGAAATTACTGGGCAAATGAGGCTTAACATCCTATGTCTCAAGGTGACGAGCGCAATTGTAGTGCCGCTCAGAATTTTTGGGTTTTTTGAGAATCCTGAGCGGCACTGCATTGTAATGGGCATGGCGTATCAATTACCATCAGCTGTACGTCCTGCTCGTCTCGTCCCTTATTATCATAAAAAAATGTAAAGTAAGTCTTATAACAACGTTCTTAGAGCCATAAACCGTACTATAACACACACTAGTGCATAATAGAATTATCACTACAAAGTTAAGTTAGTCCCTAACTACAAATGAAATCAGGGGAAGTAGAGCATTTTCATGTTACCGGGTAATACAGTTTTTTTACAACTGTTATTAATAATGAAGCAATTTTATTTAATAGACGAAGCTCTGTGCTTTTTCAGTAGCCGTTTTTCTCAGTTAGGTATTTTATTTCAAAATTGTTGATTAATAATTCTATTTTGAATACAAATACCCGTTCGGTACATATTTTTATTGACAAAATGCCAATGTAGAGTTAAGTTCGGATGAAAATTTCGACCAGTAAATGATATTCTAGACTTATAGAGAAATTACGTGGCATAAAAACAAAGGCATAATATGGAACATACCATGAATTACTCATTAATTATTAACAATATGTTATGTTTTTAAAGTGATAACCCTCACTTCTAGGATTAATACACAAATAAAATTTGAAAAACAAAATTTTATGAACGACGCGGGACTCGAACCCACGAACCTCCGGCGTTCCGTGCCGGTGCTCTAACCAACTGAGCTAACTGTTCGAGTACCGCCTCGTTATAAAATTCTGTTTGCTTTGTTCAACTCTCAGGTTGTGTCGGCTCGGAACGCCGGAGGTCGTGGGTTCAAGTCCCGCGTCGTTCATAAAATTTTGTTTTTAAAATTTTATTTTTACATTAATTATTACCTACCCTAATAAGCTTCGACTGCTATATCTATTCATCGCCACATTTACTCCAGTTATTTATAATATTATTGGTCAATCTAAAACATTTAATCAGTTCAGATGTGATTCGCACGTTGACACACGTCTGAGGAGAAAAGTGCTTACATTGTCTTTAAGCACATTTTTGCCGTTCCGGTCATCAGTATATCAGTCTGCTAATGATATGCCATTTTGCTACCGTTAATCAATGATGTATAAACACTATTGTTTTGGTCTAAAGGCCGCCGTAGCTAGTGAAATTACTAAGTGAGACTTAACATCTTATGTCTAAAGGTGACGAGCCATATTGAAGTGATACTTCCGAATTATTTGGGCTTTCTAAAAATCCTGAGCGGCACTGCATTGTATCAATTATCATCAGCTGAACGTCCTGCTCGTCTCGTCCCTGATTGTCATAAAAAATAGAATGTCATTGCGACCAGGTGTTAAAAACATTTGTAAATCCTTCTAACTATTGAATAACCTGTATAACTTGTTGAGGTTGGCAGTTCGCCATGCAACTGTAACTTATCACGGTATTTTGCCAACGGCGCCCCACCTGGCGATATCTCCAACTGAATATTAACTATCAAAGTCCAATTTAAATATTATTTATTCAACTTTCACGGATCATTGATCCCATCAAAAATATAAACCTTGTACTAATTTTACTACAGTAAACATCATATTCGATTGCCATCCTGCAACT
>CATIXQ010000027.1:2201741-2218225 GCA_949711755.1 Leptidea juvernica
CACAAATAAACTTGGTATAAAGTTGTAACTGTGAATAAACCAAGAATATGCAAAATGATTGCCCAAAAGACATTTTGCTTATGACTAGTTTATTCGGACGTATAACGTTTCCCGCGTTTATTTGTAAGGCTACCTGACATTCGGAAAACTTCAAAATTATCATTGTGTTGACAGTGATGTCAGCGATATATTCAACATTTTGGATATTCTTGGTTTATTCACACATAATATTATACCAAGTTTATTCGTAAGGCCGTAAAAGTTATAAATTTGGAATAACTTTACTTGACGTTTATTAATAGCACAGAATAAGTTTCACAGGAACAGTCTCCAAAACAATCGGACTACTATTAACTATCATACTCTAAGGCAAGGGTGCTCAAACGGTAGATAGGGATCGACAGGTCGATCGCGAGTGCTTTTTGAGTCGATCTCGAGAAAAAAAACCGGTATAATAAACTAAAATCGGTAATTGCGTACCATCTTATGAAAAGGTATGCTCAAGACATGCAGTGTCATGCAGGTTCAACATTCTAAGTCGCTCTTTAGTTAAGCTTAGAACTTTAGAACGCGTTGGTTTTGTAAGAACCAATAAACTCGCAATTTTGAATAATAATTATGAGTTTTTTCATTGACATTTAAGAGCAGACCTACACTTACCTTGACTAAAACAATGCATATTTTGCGCAAAACTAATATCTATGTCATCGTGACACTCTACCTAGACGACAATCCATCATCACACATACTTGAAGCCTTTCAGAGCCGATCGATCGTAGTCTAACAATTTTGAGGTAGATCGCCAGCAGTTCAAGCTTGAGCACCCCTGCTCTAAGGCAACATATACTCAGGTAGTATTATTTTATTTCCTCCAAGACTTAATAACTCTTGAAGAAAGACATGGACAGAAAATTTAATACTTATCAAAAAGTTTTATCACGAAATTTCAGACTTTTCATCTTTGATCATTTCTACGTCTAGATAGACTATGACAGCTGTGAAAACATCGAAAAAAAAAGAGTTTAGAACTAACCTATATTTTGAGTTATTCACGCACACTAACACAGTGTCATACAAATTGCGAATGTAAGACGTAACTTGTCACGCACACTAAATTAATATATGTGGTATGTTTTTTTCGGTTGTCTAACAGCAACAGACTCTGTCTAGATAGATAATTAATTATCTATGATTTTCATTTATTTCATTTAATTCTACAAATAATTCGATTACAATGATTGTAAAAATGGCTCTCTGGGGTTGAAGAGGAGAAGAGTTGTGTGCAGAAAATTTAATTGCTACTCTTAATAAATTCATTTATTTTAATAATTTCGACTCATGCAATATCCACAAACTTATTGTTTGAAAGAATATTTTTTCTCTAAAGGACTTAAATAATGAACGAAACACGGACATTATAAAGTTTAACTTTTAAACAAAAAACAACTAATTATTCTTAATTGAATATTAAATTATAAAGACATGGCAGAGTTTTGAGCAGATCAAAAGAATATATAAACAAGGAAAATTGACTAAAAGTTACGCTAATCGAAGGACGTTTAAGTTAAGCGAAAAATTCATTTTTTTTATTTAATGTTGAGCGAATAATGTTTAAAGTTACCGAAACAACCAAATAGGTAATCTGATATGAAGGAGTTTATTTTCCTATAATTTCAATTTGAACCTATGAATATAAAATACTATTAGAAAGAAACTGTAAGTAATATGCTCAATATATTATTTCTTAACCTAGATTGATATTAAGTATTTGCTGTTTTTTCCAATAAAAAAAAATATCTTGCAAAAACAGTGACTATGTTTATTTATGAAGAGGAGTACAAACAAATATACTTGAACGTCACTGACCTTTTGAAACGTCGAATAAATAAATAAATAAAAATGGTTACAAATTTTAATGCTTGGTTACACCAATTACTAACCTTAGCAATAACATGCCAAAATACCGGTTAAACAAAAAAATGTAATGCACCATTTGAGAATTTTTAAATGACGTCATAACGTCCATTCAAAATGCATACCATCACATCACATCCCATCACATCCGATGAATAACATTTTCCATACTGTATTTTAGAAGTAATATTGGACTTAACTCTCCTCTTGTTAGAATATGCAAACAGTATAATGAATGTAGCACTAAATTTCATCAAGAAATGTTTTACGAATCAGAAAATAAGTTTAAGAACACGATCTGGTCACCAATAAATTCCTAAGTATTTGTTTCAACTGTTAACTCTAATATTTAAGATGCGCGTTTATTCATTTTTTTATTAATTATTTCTTATTAATTATTATTTCTTATTAAGTTACCTCTTTTTTACTTCTTTTAAAATGAAAATAATCTCAGATTTATGACAAGGTACGTCTTACACATGAAATTTTTAAGTCACTTTGTGTTAGCGTACATACATGGCTCATCAAACTTAGCCCCCCAAAAAAATATTTTTTTCTATTTTTGAATTTTCAATATCGCATATCGTTAGTTCGTAGTTTGTTCTTAATTGTTCGCTATAAATAATTGTTTGTTCTTTTGTTGTTTATTTAAAAACAATTAATTAAAAATGGGGGGAAACGCCTACTATTTGGTTCTGGCACTCGCCGACTGCTGCCGCGGCACGCTACGCTCGGCTCGTGCGTTGTTTTAACTGTTCTAACATAACCTAATCTAACCAATTTTAATGAATTGCAAATTAAAAAAAAAATCGAGAACAAACAAATGTTTACAGAGAACAATCAAGAACAAATGGCGAACTAACGATGTAATAAAAAAAAATAAAAAAATAAAAAATCTTGGGGTTTAACTTTCTTGAGCTTACATACATTGCTCAAAATAGAGTTTTACTCTCAACCTTATATTTTTTCAATGTTTTAACAGCTGTCACAGTATGTCTAGGTGTTTAAATGATCTAAGATTAGATTTTACGAAAATTGGTTAAGTCAGACAAGTATTGATTGGCAGAGAACATTAAAAAATTCTTATCAAACAATTGAAGTACCTTTAACATGATTTGAGAACCTTTGAAAGAACTTGGTATCCAATTACGCCTCATTTCCTTTATCAGCGAAGTCGTTTTTCGAGTAGGTAATTAATTAACGTCTAAGTTTTTTGTTTCGGAGCTGAGACTTTTCTTTTTATATTTCATGTTTTTAATCGTATTATTAATTTAGCAAATATTAGCTTAGATTTTGTAGAACTGTAAATTTACGGTGCAATATGCTGTAGTGTTTCGTTTTGAAGGATTTGTTTCCCGAAACATATACAATAAATGATTGATTGTCCTAATGATTGCGAAACTGAAGTGGCAGTGGGCAGGGCACATAGCTCTACGGACGGATGGCCGGTGAAAAGTCCTTGAATGGCGAACACGTACCGGAAGACGCAGTGTTGATAGGCCCCTCACAAGATGGGCCGACGATCTGGTCAAGATCGCCAGAATACGTTGGATGAGGGCAGGGCAGGACCGATCGTCGTGGAAATCTTTGTGGGTGCCTTTGTCGTGGAAGCAGTGGACATCTTCCGGCTGATGATAAATAGAGGAACACAATTTCATACAAATAAAACATACAAGACTGTTGTCAATTCTATATACCTATATATAATATTAATGGGAAATATACCTTACTAACTTAACGTTAGGCTTAATAATTTACAAAGCTATTAAAAAAATTAATAAAATTTTGCGAGTAAAGTATTCACTCTACTTAGATGTGTTATATACACAATACGTATCATTGAATTGCCAAACCAACGGAAATAATTAATACAAAAAAATAAACAATTGTAATTTGTTGACTCATAATTATTTCAACTTATTTGCAAATATTATTTAGCAAAAATATGAAAATCTAACTTGTTTTGTTTTAGATGTGCAATTTTTACCATATTTAATGAGAGGCTAACGCAAGTTAGGTGTGATTTAACTATTCTATACACAAATGTAGCCTATTTACCTGGTCATAGGCCTCCGCCCTTTTTAACGGTACATAGTACGGTACCTTTACTCTTGTACATAGTTGATCGAAGCCCTCAAAAGTTATGTTATCGTTTGTTTTATTCAAAATAGGATGTGACTACTTATTGAAAGTCAAAAACTACCACTCATTCCAAAACGAATGCCTCAGACTCGAGAAGAATGGGCGCAACATACTCAGCAAGCTTTTTTTTCATCAAAAAAATGTTTACATAATAATATTGTACAATCAACATTTTCTGGGATCTTGTTGTAATAACATCGCCCATACATCGCCCCGCAAATGACTTACGGCCGTTCCCAATGTACTGTCTACAGATAGAGATAAATTACTACCTTCTACTGACAGTAATTAGCTGTCAATAATCTGAAGCTGTCCCAATATACCCACTCAGTCATGGGCGATACCTTATATTGGAACGCGTGGATTGAAATTTCCATACAAACTTCTATCGCTGGTAAGCTATACGTCCTCCAATTGACAGACAGCGTGTACGAATAATAGACCAGTGCCGAGGCCTTTGAAAATGATAAAAAGTGAAACAAAATAATAGTAGGATGAAACCCATTGGAAAAGGACGAGAATGTAACAAAAATTAAGGGAAAAATAAATTACGGGCGATCTGAGGTCAGGAAGTGGAAAAGGGGCGGTGTTTTAGGGTAAAAATGGTTTATTTCCGGCAAAACTACAAGTCCTATGGCAAAAAGTTGAGTGGCAAAGTTGTAGGTAATAAAGAGATCTACAACTTTTGTATTTACACTTTTTTCACATAACCTCAAAGTTTATGTGAAAAATTCAAAAAAACAAGTTTTTAGTTTTTTAATTTTATCTTTTACAAAAAAAAAATTCTTTCACGAAATATTGTAGAAAAGTTACCTTTTTATGTCCCAAATACACTGTAATTTATTTGAATTGAATTTATTTATTCAACTTATTTTGACTCAAATATCGGAAAAGAACCCTTATTTTCAATCAAAAATTCACCCGTCAAAATATCAGCTTTTTTCAAAAAATTTATGTGCTTTCTATTCTTTGAAATCTTTACTTTCCAATGGTGTAAAAAAAATTACAATAGTAAATGTTCGGAAAATTTATGGCCATCAAAAGGCATTTCATAAAGAATTCACACCTGTTATTAAGTAACAGCAAAAAAGTGGATTAGAAAATCAATAAAATTTAATAAAAGGTTAATTTAACACTGAATCATTATCCTTTTTACATTTATAAATAGATTTGATTAATCGTAATCCATATTTTTGCTGCTACGAAATAACAGGTATGAATTCTTTATGATATGCCTTTTGTTGGACTTAAATTTTCCGAACATTTACAATTGTAATTTATATTTTTTTTACATCATCGGAAAGTAAAGATTTCAACGAATAGAAAGCACATAAATTTTTTGAAAAAAGCTGATATTTTGACGGGTGAATTTTTGATTGAAAATAAGAGTCCCACTTCCCGACCTCAGATCGCCCGTAATTTATTTTTCCCTTAATTTTTGTTATATTCTCGTCCTTTACCAATTTCCTACTATTATTTTTTTTGGGTTCAAAAATTATCGACCCTGGTCTATAAGATGAGTTACCGTCGATAAGTTTACGACCGTTACTAACTCGACTTAGCCGATTAGTAGACAATAAGTTAATGTCAATTTAAGAACAGGGTGAGCAATTCCAAGGTGAGTGCATTTCACCTTTGACGTTGTATGTATATTGATGTGAACATGCCACTGCAGTTTTTCGCTTATCCATAAAATATCAAAATAATTATCGCAAAAATAAATTCCCTCGCTATTAAATAGCCATATCTTGGATATACACAGCATTCAGATATCGAGTGGTATTTTTAGTAGCAACTTCTTAAATCCCATTATGAGGTTACTATTAATATAATAAGAATTAGTAGACAAAAACTTTATGCACGAATAGAGCATAACGAAACGCTTTATGTGTAATGTAAATGTACAGTAAAATGTTTTCTGGCACCAATCACTGATGATATACTAGTAATTTTGATAATTTAACGTACATTTTAATGTTTGAACATTACCAACATGTTTAGTAAATTTATAAAAAAATAAGGACCCAAGTAGGAACCTTGCGGTACACCAGAATGTACGCCTCGCCAATATAGTGTGAACACGTTCAGTATAACCATGCATTTGCAACTACTAAGATTTAAGTTAAATCACTCAAGAAGCACTCCTTTGACACCACATTTCGAAGGCTCGCTAACCAATATTCAATGATGCACTCAGTCTAATGCCTTAAGAAAGTCAAAATAGATGATGTAAGTACAATTTTTTATCCGGCATTTAAGAAAGGAAACTAAATTCGAGGTTGTAGATTTTCCTTTATAAAAGCCGATTTTATTATGTTATGTGCCAATCAAATATTGGATGTGATAGAGCGGATACTGAGACTGAACTGGAGATGGGCTGGCTACCTAAACAAATTGGTGGTCTCAAGCACTTACAAATTGGGTTCCTCGAGATACAAAACGAATGAAGGGGAGGCCATTTAAGAGATGGGAAGACGACGAGGTACAATTTGCGGGGAGACTTTGGCAGAAAGAAGCCAGGGATAGATACCATTGGAGAAGCTTGGAGTACGCTTTTACCGTCATAGGTGGTCCTTACACCTTACTTTTTTATAGATACTATAGATATTTTAATTAACATAGATTAAAAAATAATCTCTAGTGTTTTTAATGTATGTTAAAATATGTGTATAGGAATAATATAGCTCTTTTTTAATTTATTTATGGCACTTAGACAATAACACATGAAACTAGTTTGACATATTTTAGTCAAATCGTAAACACGCAGACACACACAAACTTAGCTTTCACATTAATATTGAAGTCGTCTTCGGATAGAAAAATATTCTAAGCACGCAAGGTGACTTTGAAGATATTTTTTACCAGAGCTACTTATTGCTAATGTAACAAAGCAATTTTCATGTAATGTAATCATTCCATATTGTTATAATGCCCTGTTGTCTAAAAAACCAACAGCTTTACAATATACCCAAATTGCATGAAAAAAAAAACTTTTAGGGCAACCATTACGAAGTTTGCTTTTTCCAAGAATTTATTATTAAAAATCTCTATATATTGTATAATTATTTGATGGTACGTTTGAACAAAAAGTGATCCCCGCATAAAAATGAGTTGATCCGTATCTAAAAAATTCATCAAAATAGCTTATTTTCATGGACAACTCTTGACCAAAAAAATACTATACCAAACATGTTTTCACAGAGAAAGAGCAAATGGTTTCTAGGACAGTTTCTCCTGGATGTTTTCAGGAGTAGGGATTTCCCATACTATCCTGTTAAAACAAACACACTGTATAAGACAATATATATTATTTTCTGTTGAGCCAATTTAATATTTTAACAGACGTCGTATTTAATATTTTTTACCAGTTCGAAAATATATGTTTGTAACGAACTCTCCTATTCTTAGTCTGCGCAATATGGTAAAACGTGTACTGACATTGTCAATATTAGTCTTACGTCCTCTCTTCGTACAGTTCATAAATTATTTGTTTATACAACTATTCGCCCAATAGATTTAAAAACCTTTAAAAAATAGTATTTTTAAGTTCAAGTCGTTTAGTGATAATGTATAACAATAATATATAAACAAAAGCAATAAAATAATCTAAATATTATTGTAGTTGTTAAATTATATTTTTTTCTCCTCTTTTGTGCGTATATCTAACAGAAAGTTGTACTTATATAAATATGTGTATGTGTGGTATATATATCCTATATTATGTTCATTTATTGTCTTATGTCAAGTTATATGTAAATAAAACCTTTTACACCTTAACAAATTGTAACTTTATGTATTTTAAGTGCATTCATTCATTAAGATAATATATTACGCAATTAGTATATTCCAAAATTTAATAAAGATAAATTTGGGGTACTCACAGTGACTGCGACAAGTATTTTGACAATCCCAGTTTTGTCGTTATCTTGCTCCCCTTAATTCCCTCGTTGACAATATTTGTAACCGTCAAAAAATTCTTCGTCATCGTAGACTCCTGCGAAGACACTTGAAAGCACAAACAATTAAACAACAAACGCACAACAAACAAAAGAACAGCACAATATCGAACAACACTTACTTTTATTTAACCATTAACAGACCGCAATTAGAACAATATATAACAACACATTAAACAACTTCAACTTACAACAAAAACAATTAACATTTAGAACAATTTAAATTTTTTTCTCTCATTTATCACAGTTATATCGTTGTATTCCGTTATTGCTTTGAACCTGGAACAAGAATATTGATTTTCATTTCAATGCATTGTTAATGTGTTCGTTTTATCAAAAGTACTTTAGTGTTCAGCGAAAATTTAATACCCATTCATTGGGATGAAGCTGCAATTAGCGGGCTTTGGGTGTTGAATTAAACTTCAATTTTAAAATAAATCGTTCTAGAATATTCTGGGCGAATGAAACCGTAGAACCGCAAATCACTGTGTAAGAATAAATGAATTGTGCAAATACAACTGATAAGTTACTAAAAGTCAAAAACTACCACCCATTCCAAAAAGAATGCCTCAGCCCTGAGAAGAATGGGCGCAACAAACTCAGCGGGTTTTTTTTTTTTTAATATATTTACAAAGTAATATTGTACAATTAAACTTATAATTTAATAGTCTGAGGGTGGTCGCTCCATTCCCAATCTGTGGAATCATTAAGAAAGTCATTTATGTTATAGTAACCTTGACCACACAAACGGCTCTTAACGATTCTATTGAATATCGTTTATTTTATACTTTTGTTTTGGACATTTTCTGGGATCTTGTTGTAAAAGCATATACATCGCCCCACAAAAGAGTTATTATGTAAATAATATAAGAATACACAGAAAAAGTCATTAAGGATGTCACCTTACAGGTATAGACCAGCAAAGTGTAAATAATGATTTTATATCAATCATAAAAGAGTACGTAAGCAACTCGTGAAAAATATTGTCTATTTCAGCTAGCTAGAGTTCAATTTTACAATTAAATACCAGACAATATGCTAGAACCAAAAAAATTGTTTTTTCGGAATTACTTCGAAATTCTGATTCTTTATGAGGCTCAAATACAATAAATGGGTGCTGAAAACAACATTCATTTATTTACGACCTGTATAGCCGAGTGGTTAGCGATCCTACCTACTAAGCTAGAGGTCCCGGGTTCGAATCCCGGTAAGTGCAAGCATTTATATGATGAATATGGATGTTTTTTTCCGAGTCATGGATGTTTAAATGTATTTATGTATATTTATATGAATTTATGTATGTTTAAGTAAGTATATTGTATTAAATATATCATTGTCTTGTAACCCAGAACACAGGCTATATATGCTTAACTTGGGGCAATATAATTTGTGTAAAAAGTGTGTCAATATTATTTACATAGCTACCCTGAAACATATGGTTTGTCGGATGCCACATTATACGATAAAGATCTCGTGGCAAACGGACATCTCTCGCCTAACTCTCGAAGCGTCGATGGCGGAATAGGTTGAACCGTTGACTCTCACCACGGAGCCCCCGGTTCGATCCTCGCCCGCCACGTACCAAATTGTTTTTACTGTTAGCATATTATATACAATTTTTTATAATTTTAATTCGTTTAATTTTTTATATTTGGTTGATTTTATTTAACTATCATGATAATTTATTTAATAATCAATCTTATTATTAAATTGTAATAATCTATTGAAAATGTAAAATATAGACAGACAACTGACAATATCAATATGACGTTGTCAGTTGATCACAAATACTGGCATTCAAGTTGTAGAACTGGTACGGGGTTGTCGATTAAAATGTTTTAATTTCTATTATTACAGATATTTGTTACTAAATATGATTTTTAATAGTTAATAGTCCGGTCAATTTAGCCCAAAAAATGAGAGTGAAGTTACATAAAGTCCCAACAAGCTGAAAATTAGTGAAATTGTTCAAAACATAAACAATGTTTAAAAGTTCCCCATCATTCCCGTGTATGGAAATTTTATTATTCAAGGTCAAAGGTCAAAGAAATGAGTTTTTTGCGATTTTCAGCAAAACGCTAAGTTTTATCATAAAAGAACCCCAGACAAAAATTGTAAATCATAAAATTGTCTATAAAAAATGTATCAATACTTTTTTTCTTACGGGCCACCGTTTCTGAGATATAACGATTCAAAAAGTTATAAAAAACGCGCTAAGTACACTACCTCATAGGTGGCGTGGAAACGTGTGCATATTATGACGATAACAACTTTTATAACTTTTGACTTTGAATAATTTTTTTTCCATACACGGGAATGATGGGGAACTTTTAAACATTGTTTATTATTATGTTTTGAACAATTTCACTGATTTTCAGCTTGTTGGGGCTTTATGTAACTTCGAATGTCTAAATTGACCGGACTATAAGGGTTGATCTCAAAACAGTGAATAGTGTTAATAGTACGTTTATTCGACGTTTTACTAAGTCAGCAACGCTCTTGTATTTCCTTTGGTGTTACAAGAGATTATGGGCTGCGGTGATCACCTACCATCAGATGACCCGTATTCTCATATGTGCTCCTTTTCCATAATTTTTTTATCAATTCATAAACCAACGGCAGTTTTAAAGTTAGTCCCAAGCAAAGAAGTTTATCGACAGTAAATATAAAAAGAAAAGAAACATTAGTAAGTGTCATTTGAAATCAAATATTTTTATTCAAAATTGGATTTAAAATCACTTATTGAATGTCAAAAACTACCATTTTCTACTATTACCTTGACCTACATGAATATAGTGCTTTTGATTTAATTTGATTTGATTTATTAAGTTCTCTTCTGTCACTAACTAGCAAGAATGATTCTGAACCCCCAGGAGTGAAATCGACACACGCGTGACCTTTTCTCTGTCACACGTGTAGGTTTTTTATGTAAAGCCATGACGTAGGTATATGCAAGGTACATAAATCAAATGTCTAGAGACTTGCCACAAATTCGGCGTGTTTTCCCAAAAATATAATCAAGATCTACCATTTAACTTTCAACCTTACGCCCTTAACGTAGAACTCAGAATCGTATCACTGTATTTATATTTTAACATTCAAATGTTATAGCTGTATGGTAGAGGTGATTGGCAATGTAGATACTTGATACAGTTAATGGTTCATTCAATCCCCTTTATATTGTAGACCATGCCAAAAATATATAAAAACTGTTATAGAGATTGAAGTGAAAAAAATATTAATTTCAATTTAATTTAAAAACATATTTTCAATAAGATATTAATGAAACAAAAACACTATTTCGAAAATGCACAGTATATACACATTGAACTTTTCACTAACTCCCAATCAATTTCACGTATAAGTTATACACAGCAGTAATGTTGCACAATACGTCAAATGTATAGCGACAGATGCTGCTATAAGGATTTCGGTGACGCGAACTCACGAGATTTCACCCATCCAAAAATTTGTGTCTAAATATATTTAAATATGAATGTGTCAAACTACCTATGTATTATTTATTTTTTAATTGTTTATTTATCGCGTGCGGCAGTCATGAGCATGTCGGTGACGCAAACCCATAACATTTTCCCCTACCAAAAAGTGCCCAACGCGGCTAAAGAAGTTATCATTTCAAATATTGTTTATTAATTTATCATCCGGCCGCTATCAAACTTCACAGTTACTAAATATAATCATGTGGCCCTATTTCTGTTACGCCCAAATACATAACACAATCCCATCATAGAAAACTTAATAACGAACCTTAAAAATGACTCAGCTGTTGGATGGGACAATATATCACCAAATATAATAAAATTGAGCAGACACATCCTTGTTCCACTTTTAACACACATCTTTAATTTATGTATTGAAACGAGTACTTTTCCACAGGTTTTCAAACTCTCGATAATTCTACCCATATATAAATCAGGAAAAAAATCATGTGCCAATAGCTATCGCCCTATTTCAATTTTACCGACTATTTCCAAATTATTTGAAAAAATTATGAGTAAAAGACTTATGGCCTTTCTAGATAAAGAAAATATCTTATCTAAGCATCAGTATGGCTTTAGGGCAGAAAGATCAACAGGGGATGCAGTATCGGATCTATCAGAATTTGTGGCAGCCCGTCTTGATGCGAAAGAAAAATGCGTGGGCGTTTTTCTTGACCTTGCGAAAGCCTTTGACCCCGTTTCTATACCACTTCTTTTAAACAAATGGAGGCAATTCGAATAAGAGGAAAGGTGCATTCACTTTTTAAGGATTACCTTACAAACAGAAAGCAAAGTGTAAAAATAGGTGATTATGTAAGCTCTTTTCATCCAGTAACTCACGGTGTACCTCAGGGCAGTGTGCTCGGTCCTGCTTTGTTTCTGATTTATGTGAACGATCTTTGTCATCTTAATCCAATTAACTGCAAAACATTTATGTATGCCGATGATACGGCCTTAATTTTTCATGCCGATTCATGGGCAGATGTCAAAACCAAGGTTGAAATAGGACTTCGAAAAACTTTTCAATGGCTTCAACAGAATTTGTTAACTCTAAACATTCTTAAAACAAAATATATCACCTTGGCATTACTACAAGACAAATTCCCTCAGACGAAAATTTTTCCGTACAAGTTCATAATTGTAAGAAAGTCTTGACTCAAAATAAAGGATGCTCTTGTGTTTACCTTAATAAAACGAAAATAATTAAATACCTAGGAGTTCTAATAGATTAGACTCTATCATGGAAACCGCAAATTGATCTACTGTCAGAAAAGACTAGAAAACTTATTTTCGTATTTAAGACCTTACGTCAGATTGCTGATTTCACTCTTTTGAGAAATGTTTACTTTGCATTAGCACAATCCTTATTAACTTATTGTATTAAATCGTGGGGTGGCGCTCGAAAATCATGTCTTTTGAACCTTGAACGGGCCCAACGTGCTCTATTAAAGGTTATTATTTGCAAACCCTTTCGGTATCCTACTAGTGAACTATACACTAAATGCGATGTCTTGTCTGTAAGACAATTGTTTAGTAGGGACACTATAATGGCACAGCACTCAAAACTTATATTTGTTCCAGAAGCAGTAACAAAACGACGTAAAGATAAAGTCTGTCCTACAAACACTTTTAAAACTATTTTTATACGTAAATTTCAATGCTATCTTGGTCCCATGCTCTATAATAAATTAAACAAAATTATTAATATCTACTCTGAAAACAAATTTAACTGTAAAAAAAAGCTAACTGTTTGGTTAAAAAATAAAAATTATGATGAAATTGAAAAGTTGTTTATAGCTATATACGTTAAATTATTAATTATCCAGCCTTACTTACCTTACCGATATACAGAAAAAACCAACATACAGAAAAAAAAAACTTTAAATTTCATTGTTTATTTTATACCATTATCTTATAAAATTATAGTATGCATAATAATAGCTTATATTTCACATCTACAATAAATTAATATTTCTATTTATCTATATGTATACATGTACCCTTATACATTTATCTTTAAAATTTATTATCTTTAATACTTTATTATACATTATTACTTTAAAAGTTCAAAATAAACCCAATCAATAATACCTTACTATATTATTATATGAAAATAGCCCAAGTCAACAGTCTTTGTAGTCAACCCAAATGTTTTTAAGTATACCCTCAATTTTATTACTGACCGCTCAAGTACTAACCAGTAATATGTATGATAGACAAATGTTATTTATTTTCTCGTAGAACTGTTAAAGTTTTTTTTTTCCATAAGTTAAATTCTTATATACGCTTTTATGTATTGAAGTTATCTGTAAAAAACAATATATCTGGAAGTAACTAGTATTAAAATACAGGCCCGGCCTAGTTTAATGCTAGTGACAACTAAAATAATATAAAATATTTTAATTGACTATTAGAAACACTACTTATCCTACGGGATTAGTGGTGCGATTATTTTCAAAAGTATTGTGAATATTTGAAAATTATTTTGATGTATTTGGTGTTGTTTGTCCAGAAAAATGTCGTGTATGTTCCATTACTTGTATTGTTATTATAGTATAATAATATTAAGTAGAATTAAGTGAACTAAGTAATGTATGAAGGATTTATAATAAAGATTCCATCAATTATATAATATTACTGAATTGAAATAGTCTCAGAAAGCAACAGGAGGTCTTTTGCCAAAATCGAAAGCCGAAGTTTCGGCCCGAAACCAAATAACGACGAAAACTTTCGTTTAGAAACAATAGACATACCCATAAAAAGTGAAGCTGTAGTTATAATCATAATAATGTCAAACAACGAAAAAATTAATGTCAAGTGAATTTGGGAATAAGGTAAATGAGAAGCGAACGACAGACAAAATGTCTAATCGCGAACTTCGTATCAATCTTCTGATCCGAAACACTTTCGTTATAGGAAAATGTACAATCCGTCAACCGAAACTTCGTATTTCAATTTTCGTAATAGGCTGAAGACAAGCCGATAAGCGAAGTTAAGCAAAGATTGTGCTTTTCAAATAGATTTGATCAAGGACAAAAGGAATCACACTCTTACTGAGACACGATGTAGTAATTTAACATTTCTTACGCCAAATCCGGGTTTGACGCCAGTACTCACACAAATTACGAGCTTCCACTGTACGAATGCAATTTCAGTCGAGTCATCTACACGAATGAGCAGTAATACCCGAGCTTTTCTATTTTTCTTTTGAACTGAACAATTTCCGAGAAAATGAAATCTCGCCGTTTGGAATGAATTTTAAAATGTAAATACATAAATATTGGCTAAATGCATGCTGTGAGAGCTTTAAACTTTTAATTTTAAGCGGCATTTAGCAGCTGCTTTCTATGCTGCATATATCAAACTTGTCCTTACTATCTGTGATACGAATAAAATGCACAAATAATCATTCTTAAAAGGTTTTACGTAATAAATAGACTTTTTAGATATATAATGTAGAACAGAAAAAGTAAAATATTTTATTACGTACCTACAAGTACAAAATTATTCTTAAATAAGAAGTGGCAAGTAACTTATTGCTACTTTTTGCAGTAATATTTCCAGTGTCACTATTTTACGAATTATTTAAAATGTATTACTCAGTGTATTACATCAATACTGAAATGTTTCGCCTTACTTCTTAAAAAAAGTAATTAAAGAGTTATTAAGTACAGGAGTTGCATCAAAACACATTTTTTTTTGGTAATTTAATTTATTAATAAACAAACAAATACCATTCGAGTTACCGCTTAAATTGGCGGGAAATGTATCGGGTATATAAACCTGTGAAGTGGCAAAAATAGGAACTACGGTCGCCATGTTGAAATGTCATTCGACTGTCAGTGTCTACTACTTTCGAGTGTTCCGTGTGTTTTATTAAGTATTATTATTTATATAAAAATGTGTCGACTTTACCGACTTTTGTGCACTTTGGAATTAATTAGCAACACTAAAACGACGATGGCGACAACCGTCACTTCACAGATAAGTTGGTGACACTGTACGTATCTTTGGCGAGTGGTTTTATTTTTACTTCAATGAATGGCAAAGTTTCAGCCATACAGCAAACGCGGGAAATGTGAAAATTACCTAGCAGCATCTTGACAAATTACATTAACAAGTTATTTTCTTAAGTTCACATTAAAACGTTTAGTCTAATAATTTAAATATGAAAATATTATGTATGAAACTCCGAGCATAGCCCTCTCCATTGCCCTCTGAGCGACCATGAGCTTTCTCATAAGGCCCATAGTTAGCCATCACGTCTGTGTACCGTAAGTCTTCACTGGCAACACACACTGGTTGAAAACCTTCGTCTTTAGACACTGCGGTATTTGGGACTCCCCACCTCAGTTACGTTGTTGACGAGAGACTTGTGAACGAGGAACCCGACACCACCCTGGGACAGTTGGTCACCCTCCCGGAAGTAGAGCATGTGTCCGGAATTTAGGATTATCGAGTCCTCACCCTGTCTTCGGACCTCAGATAACCCCACGACATCCCATCGTAATCTGCTCATAGCTTCCTCTAGTTCCTCCAACTTCTCGTCGGTCCGCAGTGTCTTGACATTGTATGTTGCCAGGGCCAATGGTCGTCGATTAGCTAGCGCTGCCGCACCCGGGGATTCTTAGCACCCCCTGCCCCGTCGCTTATCTGGCTGCTACCGTGGCCACCACGAGCGGGGCCGCCGGGGACTGGGGGCCGGGGCCTTATTGTGTCTATCATATTTTTTGTTTTTTTTTTGAGAGGTGTTTTGTGCCGTAATCGACACGCTTGGCAGGCGGGTTGGCGATCGCAGTAAGTGGTGGGCTCTTAACAAAGTATGCTGCTGCCCATCCTCCGTTGTTTGTATCCCTTAGTCGCATCTTACGAAACCCACGGGTGGAGATGGGGTGGAGCAATTCTGGTGCGACACCACACGCACCTATTACCTAATACTTCTATGAAATTATCACGTATTACGTAATACTAT
>CATIXQ010000027.1:2227906-2256676 GCA_949711755.1 Leptidea juvernica
GGTACTGTGCCCTCCCCAGAATACGAGGGGCAGCCCGAGCGCGAATGCTCGGGGAGGGATTCTCCGGCTCTGCAAGAGCCGGTACCCTCCCGGGGTAATTTCTATTTTAGGACCGCTCTCATATTTTGTTGGGGGGGGGAGGAAAGGACGGGGGGAAATGGCCTCCGGTCCTCGACACTAACCTATGCGAAACATAGCCGCACTAGGCCGCTACTTCACGCCGGTATTCTGTGCGAGTGTGGTAAGTAACCCGGACGAGTCTGGCCCGATTGTGCTAACGTCATAAGACAGCAGCGTGACTCTCCCACTTTCAACTTGAATAACGTAATACTTTTGTTTTGAATGTTCATGAACTTGACTTAGCCGAGTAGTAGGCATTATAAGCTTATGTGTCCTTAAAGAGGTTCGCCCGCAACCTGATGAGACAACACAGGGACAAAATAAGTACAATAATTGTAGGTGTTGTCACCGGTCACTGTCCCTTGAACAAGCATCTATTTATTATGAGTGTAACAGGCAGCCTTTGTGCAGAGGATGCATGGAGGCAGAAGAAACATCAGAACACGTACTTATGAAATGCAGGAGTATGGCCGAGCAACGGGCACTTATCCTCCAATATTCAGCATCGGTCCCGGATGCCTGCAGCAATTTAAAAGTACTTCTACAGTTCTCGGATGATCTGGACTGGTTGGAGTAAGTAGACGAACACAATGGCTAAGTGAGCTTTCTTGTGTGGTGTTTCTGAGACAATATGACACGGGCACCTTCAAAAAAGCGCGTACACAATCCCTAAAGGCCGGCAACGCTCCTGTGATTCCTCTGGAGTTACGGAAGAGTTTTTTTTGCTGTTAAGTTTTAGTATACATCTGTGTAGACAGATACTTAAAAATAAGCATCTGGGAGCTTACAACGAAACCGCTGTCTTTAAAGCCTTTTGAATTATAATAAAATAATGTATGGTGGAATTGTGTATTTGATGTAAGTCTACAGAAAAGTCCACTATGGAATATGTCTACCTCTTAAGGACTACATACTAAATCCATTTAATACTTTAAAACATTGGCAATTATAAGGCGGTAATGTAAAAGCTGTTTACACAATACGACGTTAATCCTTATAATTTTTATTACTATATAATAGTATGAAATAATTCAGAAATAAATTTTGATTTTATTTTTAACTCATTAACTGATTATTTACGATACATCATTTTTATTTCTATAGTCAGAACAGCGTCTCATGGGTCATCTAGTATTAAATAAAATAAGCCTAGACATAAAACAAACTTAAATGTTCATTTAAATTTACAGAAGTTATGTATACAAGCTATATAAGACATACCAAAGACTGCTTGCTTCTCGACAAAGCTTCCTCTAAGAATTTCCACACCTCTCTATCTTTCACGATTTACATCTATTTAGACTGTAAATGAATGATGAATGAAATGACATGATGATTTCAAACAGTGGAGTTGCTTGCTAATTCTTCTCAATTTATCTCAACACTTTCAAAATGGTGCTAAATGGTTAATTGTACAATTTTGAAACACGTTCCATTAAAGTTTTAAGATAAAGAATACTTTTTCAGTCTCTATTCAAAATTTGAATAAAAATAAACAATACATGTTGTATTTTGGCCTTCAGAACTTGAAATATTGTTAGATCTAGCAACATGGCGTGTCAAAGCACTACGTTCGTTAGCGGCAAATTCGCTTGAATGAAAGTTTGGAAACCCCTTTGATGCATTTTGTACGGTAAATAGTTGCTTCAACTGTGAATTTGACTGCTAATGGTCTTACTAGTTATAAAAGTAAAACTAGTGAATCTGAGAAAGTTGTCGGAACATTGTTTAAAAAATTGGTTATTATAATAGGATACAAAGAAAAAATAATCGGGGGTTAAAATTTGGGGTTTTAATATCATTCATCTCAAAAAAACTATAACATACTTGCAAAATTAACGGTTTATGATCAATTAATTACCAGATATAATAAAATAAAACGCACTAACTATGAATGTGAGTGAAGTGTCACCTGCAAATATTTATATCACTATATCTATAGTTTCACCAGTGGGAGACTCCTTTGCACAGGGTGCCGGCTAGATTATGGGTACCACAACGGCTCTTATTTGTGCCGTGAAGTATGTGTAAGCATAACTGTGTTTCGGTCTGAAGGGCGCCGTAGCTAGTGAAATTACTGGGCAAATGAGACTTAACATCTTAATCGTCTCAAGGTGACGAGCGCAATTGTAGTGCTGCACAGAATTTTTGGGTTTTTCAAGAATCCTGAGCGGCACTGCATTTTAATGGGCAGTGCGTATCAACGATAGTACGCTCAGGAGTACGATCAGCTGAACGTCCTGCTCGTCTCTTCCCTTATTTTCATTAAAAAAAGTTATTAATAAAATCTCTTAATACAATTTGATGGTCCAAGAAAAGATCATTAGATAGAAAACTTCACCATTTCGGTATTAGAAATCAGACTTAATGACATCCTGTTTGAATTTTTGGCTACAATAGGTGGATTTCAATGGAAAGCGCTTCTCTGGATCAATCTTTAACATAGGAGTTCCACAGGGCTTAATTTTAAGACCTTTTCTATTACACATTTAATATAGTAAATGATCTCTCCCTAATTAGACCAGCGCCGATAATTTTTGAAACGAAAAAGATATATTTTTTTTCACTTTTATCATTTTCAAAGGCTTCAGCACTGGTCTACATATCGCAAATGATAAATATCAAATTGTGTTGTTTGCTGATGATACATCACTCATGTTAAAAATATACCATTAAAAGTTTAACAAATTTTGATGATGTTAACTATGCTTTAACTTGTAATTGTCCATTGGTTTGAAGCTAATAACTTATTACTTAATTGTAATAAAACGAAGTGTATTAAATTTATTTAACCTTTCGTTAAACAAGTGTCAATCTATGTACACATGTATAAAAACGAGAAATAAGATTGAAAATCATATAAAAAACTTATCGAGTAGACTTAGTTCTGCTGCATACGCAATAAAAAAGATTCGTTCCTTAACAGACATTGAAACTGCAAGATTGGTTTATTTTAGTTACTTTCACAGCATTATATCATATGTTATATTATTATTATACGTTATCGTCCATAAACATCAAATTTTCTCTAAGAATCGTCAATGCGGGTTGTACGTAAGTAATTAGAACTTCTGATATGTCAGCGACATGTGCATTCAAAGTGCCGTTTTCTATGAAGACTAACTCCGTTTGGTCCAATGCATTAATCGCTACCCAAAACATAACTGAGCCCCTAGGGGGTTAACATAAGGGGTTCCCGTAAGGGGTTATTTCTTCTAAGCAAACTTCTGCGAAACGTCGCCTTGCCTTCGCAGTACTCACCGACGTTAGTCCTCACTATAAAGTGATATTCTGGCTTCATCCGAGAACAATACTCTACCTCAGTCCTCTCGACTCTATGTTACATATTTCGAGCGAAGCTAAGTCTAGCAAATCTGTGCTCGCGGAGTAATTTAGGGCCACGGGCTTAACGGCGACTGCATGCATATATTGACAGTAAGAAGCCACTTCCTGACAGTATATAAGCTGGTTTGCTCATATCTCACTTCCTCTAGTCTTTTTGATGTAGATATAAGAAGATTTGCTATTTCTCAATGCCTGGTTCACCAGAAAATGTTCACCTAGAGCTTCAGTGCGTGGTTTTCATCCAGACCCAGACTTTCTACTGACGAAAACAGTCTCTTGATATTGTTGCCAAGTCCTCTGAACAGTCGAACGACTCACATTAAGCTTCTCAAGTATTGCTATAATTTTGCTCGCTGTTATCGTTCTATCAACCTTAGAGACTACATAATAACGGTATCATGACTTAAAAATATCAAGGAAATAGGACAATCTGACAATAATTATTATCTAAAACTGTCTTAGAGTTAATGCGAACCCGACACATCAACGATTCCCGCCACGATACTTAATTCACTGCGTTTTT
This sequence comes from Leptidea juvernica, assembly GCA_949711755.1. Taxonomy (NCBI): domain Eukaryota; kingdom Metazoa; phylum Arthropoda; class Insecta; order Lepidoptera; family Pieridae; genus Leptidea; species Leptidea juvernica. Next base: position 2,231,895 of record CATIXQ010000027.1, read on the forward strand.
TGTTTGAGTTCAAATACGTCTTAAATTTGGAATAAACTTTTTTATGCACCACAACACTACATAAATGTCTCAATAATATTCTCAAATAATTAAAACCTCTTTTAGGGACTACATTAGACTACTAATTAGAGAACCATCCAAAGTTAAAAGCAGGAATTGGAGAAAAACATCCATCTTGGATCGCCAATAAGAGATTATGATTAAATGGAGAAATCAGCTAAAAGAATTATATTACAGCTTACATGATTGTTAGTTTAGATGAGTTATGTCAGAGAAATGAAAGCACAGAGATGATCGATAAAATTGGATCCCAGAGTGATAGAGTGGGTCAAGAGTACTGAAACGGACTTGCAAGTATGGAGGCACTGATTGATATAACAGCGAGATGAATTTTCCGGGACGATGACATTGTGAAATACTCGTGTATATTCTGCCATCGCCAGAGGAGGAAAATGATGCATAGCAGATTAAACATTCCATATAAATATTAGGACGATGCCGGATTCGTACCCGCACATCTCGGATCACGTCCCAGCGCTCTACCAACTAAGATGATCGTCTGCATCTATGAATGTTGTTCCATCTACAGGATCTACTTTACAGTTGATAGGTTACTCAACCTCAATAAATATTCCCAGAAGCAGGGGCGTTGCATATATGCCAATAAGCATAGCCTACCTACCATATTTAGAGTCTTATTAATATACCTGCACTAGATTCCAAGATAAATTTAGTTCTTTAATTCTATAATCGAACTTTTATTGAACACCCAACCAGTAAGTTTTTCGTTACGCGATATACTAAATCTATACTAATATTATAAAGCTGCAGTGTTTGTTTGTTTGAACGCGCTAATATCTGGTACTACTGGTCCGATTTGAATGATTCTTTCAGTGTTGGGTAGTCCATTTATCGAGGAAGGCTATAGGCTATGTTTTTTTTTTTCAAAATTAGGGATCCGTAATAAAATTGCTATTTTGTAACACAAGGTGTAAAATCGAAAACCTATTTTTGCGTGAAAATGATGTACAGGCAATATTTTATTACTTATAAAACTATCGCGTGAATTATACTTTATATGGCAAAACAACGTTTGCCGGGTCAGCTAGTACGTAATAAGTAGGCAGTTCCGATAATGCTAACTGAGGTCTAGGAGAATACGTTCAATTTCTATAACAAAATTTATTTGTCAAGGTAATACGACCACAGCAAAAAATATACAATTACTATGTATATCGTTCTTAAATATGATCATCGCAATTTGACATCTTTAACATATCCGGGGTAAGCAAGCTTATGACACTTCGAAATGACAACTGCAGCTATCAGGAATTAAACCAACGAAAGAAATTATACCTACGTTATGATTTATGAGTAATTATTAAGACATGACTCGTTCGCTTAGTGTCCGAGTTTCAACCTTATTGCGCTCCCATAAGAGTGTTGACGTCGATAGTTATTGTGTTTTCGTCATTCGTGTACTTATACGGGCGTGAATAATTAAGCTACTAATTACATTAGTTATTTGTTTTGTGTTGTGTGTTTATTGTTAATTATACTTAGTGTTTATATTGGAAAAAAATGAAGTTGCTGTGTGTTTTGTGTTTAAAATAGGTAACTAATAAGGAATTTAACTATAATGGTGGAATTCCAGTGTCGGGATTATGGCGAAATTACGATTTGTTAACATAAATTAGGTATGTATGTTTTTGCACAATTTTCGTTCGTAGATAAAATAAAAATTGTTTCTCTGTATAGACCAATCCAAAAATATTAGTTTAACTCAACAAAAAGATAAAATTAGAGATATTTCAATAAAGTATTACGAAAAGTACACTTGGCTAGCTGGATGCCGCCATTCCAATTTATTGTTCTGCTTCCCCTGCTGTTTATTTTCTACAACAAAAACTGTGTGGAATGATTCTGGTTACGGTTACTTGCATAATTTGACAAAATTGCTAAAAAACACGATCAATCTGATTACGGCAGAAAAATGTTGGTAAGTGAACTTATATTTATCCTTATAACAATAACTAAATTTTTTAAAATTAATCGCAAGTATGACTAGTTTTACTTCGATTTCCTACCGCGCTGGAAAACCAATGCACGCCCCTGCCCAGAATTGAGATAAAGGCTTTAAAAATATCAAACTTTTTATGTCATAATTAATATATGTTTGGTTTTTCCAGTAATCGAACAAATATCCGCAAAATTTTAAATAAAATTTAAAAGAATCTGTTGGAATGTCTTTTGTATCAAATACTTTAGGCAATAAACTAATGATTAATGTGTTATCAGTGACAAATGGTATTCAAGTTATTTGGGCTCCGTTCAAATTTGCCTTTCTCGCTTATCTACGGATCAAAGCCATTTGTCTATATAAACGTCGTTTTGATAATGTTAATTTCAAACTTCAATTTGTTAAGGGTTCAAAACTGATTTATAATTTATATTGATGTTTTTATACTTCTAAAGGAAACAGGAAACATTGAATACCAGAAAATTTTCAAAATAAATAAGTTTCTTATTTTTTAAAGTGATCACTTCTGGGATTAATTACACAAAATTTGAATACAAAATTTATGATATCTCGCGTTCCGTGCGAGCGCTCTTCCAACTGAGCCAACCGTTCGAGTGACGTATCGTTGATAAATCTTGTATGTCTTGTTCAACTCTCAGGTTGTGGCTTAGGATTATAATATCAAAATATTGGGATTGAGCAGGTTATCAACTGTAAATTAGATCCTGAAGAATGTACATGAAGCATCGTTCATTTTCTTGAAGGTGCCTAAGTCGTATCTCTTCGGGAAACCGCAGCCGCAGCAGAGGCAAGAAATTTCTTGTAAAACGCGCGGTTGTGGAATGCCAGACGTCAACGTGATGGTTATTTATAACATAAAATACTTTCTTAATGATACCATAGACAATATAAACTTGATTGTGACGAAATTTTATAAAATAGAAGGATCCAACACGCTGAGTTTCTCGCGCCCGTTCTTCTCAGGTCTGAGGCATAGATTTTCGAATAGTTTTTGACATTCAATAAGTGATTCCAAAAATATTCGAATTTAAATTTTAAAGTGGTGTTTTCAAGGAAAGAAAGGTACTTTCTTCCTTTTACAATTAAACGGCCTTCATTTACCTAAAAGGTCGGTAACACTCCCGGGATTATGTAGCATTAGGTTACATTTACCCTAGTTTGTCGTCATAAGGAAAAATCCACAAAATAATTATTTTACAATTTTTTCCGTTACTTCTCCGCTGTGAGAGCTTATTATTCGTCAAATTTAATGATTGTCCGTCAGTGGAATGAACTTAATAGATTTTGATTTAACTTAATGTTAAAATAATAGGGGCTTAGTATGAAATTGCAGTTTTGACTTGATTGGTACGAAATTTCAGTATGATACATGATCGCTATTGTAGGTTAATTAATTTTTATTTTATAATTATTTCGGAAACTTACAGCTAGTTAACATTGATAACTTATGAAATAATTAAAATTATTGATGGAAATATATATCATAGAAGTGTATTACATTTATATATTAATCATTATATATATTGTTTGCTATCCAAAACTTACAAATTCAGAATAAATCAAATCTTGGCACAAACAGAGTAAGTCAAAAATCACGAAATTTCTTCTACACTGTTTCAACGTCTACAATTTCATTGTTAGATTTATTTATTATTTTCTATTATTTCAAGATCTTCAATTTTGATAACTTGTTGTTTACTGCTAAGTGTAGTTTTACTGTAAAACTATTTAAGTAGACATCCTTGTGTTCATATTTCTATTTTTACTGTATCTATTTTATGTTTAAGTATGTATCTGTACTTGTTTCCAATGAAAAAATTGTATGCGTACAAGGTAAATATGTCAGAATTGAAAACTGCATTGTGGGTGAAGTCATGGTACATATTGCTGTGATTTCAACCGCTTTGAAAGACATTACTATCACCGCTACCATATTTATGTTCTCCTGGTGTCTATGTAGTAATACGTGCGCCGAGGACGCCAGAATTTAATAATTATTCGCGTCATACATAAGACAATCTCTTCTTCGACTATGATCTCCTCGTACCAAAAAACTGTATAATGCTTCCTATCTTATTTTCTCTCACGTTAAACCTTATTAAATTATGTGTCTGTCTCATCTGCTCGCTTTTTCGTTTCATCGACATTCAAATCACAACGATGCTAAAGAAGTTTTCACTTCAATTAATATTAATACAATTGAATCTCTTTGTTATTATTTGTAATCACAAGTATGAGTTTTACATTGGCAAGAATTTGAATTTAAAGTCGACTGGTATTTTTTTTAAATAATATTCGTATACGTTTTCCACACCCATTTATGATTGTTTTTACTGACGTTATCGGGGGGTCTGGCAGTCACGTTGTTAGATTCAGTAACATAGATAGTATAGTTCAAGCTAATATAAATCGTATCAGAACAGAGATCAATAGACTGTCCCATCACGTCTTAGAACCACTACATGTTAATACGATCGAAAAGCAATTATAGAAAAATTTCAAATTTTATAGCTGGGCACATAATAAAAGGACATGACACATGGAGTAAGAAAGTGACAAGATGGTATCCCAGGGAAGGGGAAAGATGAGATCATTTTATCAGAGAAGTGGCAGGAGTAACGTGGAACAGAGTAACTTAAGAAAGACATGAATGGAAACGGTTCGAGGAGGACTTTGCCGATTGGCAAAAATATGAACAAAAATACAATTCGTAGAATGTTATTTAGTTTTTAAAATTGTATGTTTTTTTAGAGTATCAGAATGTTAGGATGGTTAGTTAAGATCTGAATATTTTTTATGAAAACAAGGGACGAGACGAGCAGGACGTTCAGCTGATGGTAATTGATACGCCTGTCCATTACAATGTAGTGCCGCTCAGGATTCTTGAAAAACCCCCAAAATTCTGAGCGGCAATACAACTGCGCTCGTCTCTTTGAGACAGAAGATGTTAATTCTCATTTTCCCAGTCATTTCACTAACTGCGGCGCCCATCAGACCGAAGCACAGTAATGCTTATACATTACTGCTTCACGGCAGAAATAGGCGCCGTTGTAGTACCCATCTAGCCGGCATCCTGTGCAAAGGATAAACTCACTCAAAACCGACTGGTAAAATATGGGCTATATTATAACTTATATTACTATTATAAGGTTACCCGAGCGAATGATAGACTAATAATAAATTAGCAGATAGATAGACACATCAAGTAGGAGCCATAAATTAAGGATTGATCTCCGCTGCTCTGACAGGCAAAGGCAAGACGATGCTAGGCTTAACGCCAGTAATGACCCAAGAACGCAAACAGTGGTGATCTAGTACCAGGAGGGCCGACCCCAAATAGGGAATGTGCGAAGGGAATATAATATAATATACTATATATAAAATTTCTCATGAATGATCGGACTGTTATCAATGCGTTATAATATGCTATGACAAGGACTCTTTTTTTTTTTATGGAATAGGAGGACAAACGAGCGTACGGGTCACCTGGTGTTAAGTGATCACCGCCGCCCATACTCTCCTGCAACACCAGAGGAATCACAAGAGCGTTGCCGGCCTTTAAGGAAGGTGTACGCGCTTTTCTTGAAGGTACCCATGTCGTATCGTCCCGGAAACACCGCACAAGGAAGCTCATTCCACAGCTTCGTGGTACGAGGAAGAAAGCTCCTTGAAAACCGCACTGTGGAGGACCGCCACACATTCAGATGGTGGGGATGATATCGTAACTTGTGACGTGTCGTGCGAAGATGGAATTCGGCGGCAGGAATCAGGTTGAACAGCTCTTCGGAACACTCCCCGTGATAAATGCGGTAGAAGACACACAATGAAGCGACGTCTCTACGCAACGCCAAGTGATCCAGCCGTTCACAGAGTACTGGGTCCCCGACAATTCGAGCTGCTCTGCGTTGCACGCGGTCAAATGGATCGAGCTGATACTGGGGTGCGCCAGACCAGAGATGACAGCAATACTCCATGTGAGGCCGGACCTGCGCTTTGTAGAGCGCTAGAATGTGGGCCGGCTTGAAGTATTGCCGTGCTCTATTTATGACGCCCAGTTTCTTTGAAGCCAGTTTGGCTTTGCCCTCCAGATGGCCACGGAATTGGCAATTGCTCGAGATTTCGAGACTCATTCAATGCTATTAATAAACGCAAACTAAAGTTATTTCAAGTAAAACTTTTTTACTTTATCGTACCTTTGTACCACTACAGAATTACATGACTGGGAGAAGTAAATTAAAATTTGGAGTAACTTTACACTGAGTTTATTAAAAGAAAAGTTATTATTAAAGAAAGATATTAAAGCTGTTTCGATTAAGCTAATATAAATTGCATTAAAACAGAGTCCAATTGACAGACCATCACGTTTAAAAACCGTAACGAGCTAATACGAAAAGCAATTATTGATTTGTTGCAATTCTAGTTACCAGGCGTCCCCTGCGAATACTTCGCATACATACCGCCACATTGAAAGAATCTAATAAAACGATTATAGAAGAACATTCTTATCAATCAATCAAAAACGCAAATCTTTATTTGCATATAAACATTTTCATATGTTTTGCCACGTATGTAAATTAATTTACTGCAATAAATGGTATAAGTAATCAAACACATAGCAAAATTCGATTATGAAGTATGTCTGCATGTCAGTAGCAATAATATTATATTAATTAACATAATAATAAAATAATAAATAAATATTGTTTTATTAATTATTAATAAAAAGTTTAACATTTAAAATTCATTCACATTACTCGCATTCAGAAATTCATTAATCGTATAAAATAATCGCTCAGTGTTTAAGTTTGTTCTTAATAAGTCTTGTTTTGAATACTTTTAAATTAGTAGGCAGTTTTTTGTATATTCTGACACTCATAGCTCTTGCTATGAGTGTCAGAATATACAAAAAAGGTTCTGTCATTTTAAGTGCTAAGAGATTATTTTAAGTTAATTTAAAGTTGAAACTTCATGTGTTCCTGAGAAAATTGAAAAAATCGGTCAAATGGGAAAGACGACAACATACTGTCTACATAAATTTTTACTTTTAGATATACGTGAAATTAATGATTTTTTATTTAATTATTAAGAAAAACTTGGTCTATGCGCTCTTATCAGTGTGGGAGTTCGCAAAAACGATTGTCACTGATATGACCAGTCTCATTTGCCCAGTAGTTTCACTAGCTACGGCGCCCTTTAGACCGAAACACAGTAATGCTAACACATTACTGCTTCACGGCACAAATAGGCGCCGTTGTGGTACCCATAATCTAGTCGGCATCCGTCGTGCAAAGGAGCCTCCCACTGGTGAAGTCTAAAGGTGGCGAGTGCAAATGTAATGCCACTTAGATAATTGACAAGATGTCTCTCTTACCGTCAGGGTCTAGCTTATCTCATCACTTAAAAAAATATATCGTGTTTTCCTTATAGATTTTACGTTCCCAAATATGAATGTGTAGTACATATCATTCAGAACGATAGAGCTGATTCTGAGACATGCAAATATACTTCCTAGGATTAAGTTATTGAGCCTTGAGCTTGTAATTTTTTTTTTTATAGTGAAACTCAAATATCGTACAAGTGTGTGTAATAATTAGAAATACATTTAGTGATTAGAAGCCGCTTGGAGATATGAGAACAGTGAAAGAATGCCTTCAATTTACTTTAACTTTTCACATTTTTCAAATGTTTATTTATGAATTCTAATGTGAAACTTCCTTGTGTAATTTCATAGAGATTATTCTTACCTACTGAATATTTATCAGGTTCTTTTTTAATTCCCGAAAATGACATGAATAATGTTCTATACAAAAAATATTGCGATTTGCCATTTCCGGTCTCAATTAAATTTTCGAAATAGTACATAGTTATATTTTGAATGTGACTTTCTCTATGACAATAAATCAAAATCAACACAGCGTTGCATAACTCTCTGTGTATCATTATATCACTAATTGTGTCTATCCTTACAATAACATTAACGTTTATCTAATACAGCCGACACTAAAGCACTTTTGTAATTTTTTTCATTTACGTACCTGTTATTTAACAACAAAAATAACAAATAACAATAACATTAACACTTAATGTTAAGAAGATATTGCGAAGAAGGAAAGCACAGAAGCGTGCGCTACGGGCGCGAAACAGAGCGGTACTGGCTAAACATAACTGCTACGGCGTAGCGCTGCGCGTAGCAGCGTAGCGAGCATATAAATGTATGAGCACACCGGAGAGAAACTTGTAATTTAATACATTTAAAAATATAATATATAATATTAAAGAACAAGAGGCACTTTTTAGAAACCATAATGTTTATGATGATATGATGATATCACGAAAATATTGATAAATAAACTGAAGAACATAATTAAAATGCAACTCGCGTTAAATTCAAAATAAAGTTAAATTTGATTTTATTGCCCGTTGGGCGAAAGTGTAACTATTTACTCGTTGAGTAACGTGTCGCGCATTCATAATGATTTCAATGTTTAAAAGTTCTCATTACTTGAGTTGCTTCGAGCTTTCAACTACTGTTGACTTCATGTACATATGTATGCTTTCGAGGTAAGGTGCTAGGCCACCTGGCAAGACCATCTGCCATTTTTTCGGTGTCAATGAGCTTGAAGATTGAATGCGATATGGTCAAAGTATTATAGTATACTCTTTTCAAACAAACAGACATTACATATTGGTAAAAATAATGCAGCAGATTATTTCCCTACTTCTGGATATTATTATGTAATTATCACAATCGCACAGTTAATCGTATATTTACGGTGAGATCATAGATATACTCAAAGTATCTCAGTGACGTACCAAGTGAAGGAAGCTTATCTTTGCCTATTCTTTGTAGAGAAAGTTGCGACAAATACGGGCTCTGGAGTGCTCAAGTAGACCTTTAAGGAATAAATTTTTATATGACGCCATTGCTTGACTTTTGTAATAAACTCACATGCATATTTTATGCACGATTGTTAGACAAAAGCTATCCCAATGCTGTATATTCATTTGCTTATATTTACTTTATTCCTTCATAGAATCACATTAAGTTATTCTATAAAAAATATTGTAGACTAGCACTACCACAGCCTAGAAAGCGAATGGCACTATGAGAGAGAAGAAATAGCGCAAGAAACTCTTCCAGCTTTTTTTTAATGAAAGAGGATTTACAAAAGAGCGTTGCACACTCTGTTGTCAGGTAAGAGAAATAACTGTAGTATTGCCGACCTTTTATGTAGGTGTACGCACTACATTCTCACCAGTCTTTTCCAGACTTCATGAAGAGTCCTAATATTTTTGAGTATATTGACGATTGGTGGGCCATTTCTGTACATTTTAGGATTTGCCGGCCATTTGAAATTGGGCCACATATAATTTGCACTGAGGCCTGTCTATTATGCTGAATGTGGAGAATGTGATTGTTTAGTGAGGGCTTAGGACAAATAGTCCTATAAGATTGTAGATAATTATGACATGTTTATTTAAGTGAACTTTAACTTTGGCTCAAGGAAAGTGGCAAGAGTTCGCTATCAGAGAAAACTAGTTCAAAGCTCAATTTTCTTTTCTTTTCAACTCTTTTTAATTTCGAAATAAAAGCACTACCACAGCCTCGAAAGCAAATGGTAGTCTGAGGGAGGAGAAATAGCACAAGAAACTCTCTACCACCTATACTCTTTCTTAGTTTAGCAGTGGCCACTGTCACTTCCTTGAAGGCATTGAAAGATTTATTTCAGTATAAGCACTTCAGGTGCATGTCAGAAGTGAAAACTTCTCAGCTTAACATACATTGCTCTTTTAAATGAATACCTGATATAAAGTGTTAACAGCTACGTTCTCAATCACATATCACTGGGCTCGTCAACCTGAAACTTAATAGAATTATATTATTAATTAATTAATTATACTGGTATAAAAGTAAAAGTTATTTAACACTCATCATATTACCCTGAAATCAATTGACTGCTACGTCAGTGTGCACGCAGCCTATGCTTCACCCGGGAGCATTTAAAGTTTCTATCTCTGTATCATCGCGTAATTTTTTAAACCCAAACCTGAGCCCCGAACTCAGAGGTATTATAAAGTTTGTCTTCTTAGCTAAGCCTCCTATTTAGAGATTTAAATTTCCTTTTCTTTTTCTAGTTTTCGTTTTATTTATTATTTTTAGCATTTTCTTGTTTGTACTAAGAATCAGTATTTTTGTAGAAAATTGTCATAACATATCAGTAATCATTACATCAACGCAAAGGTATCTTTATCCCAAAGCTTCCAGCAAGTCTTCCTTAAATATATTAATTTGAGCTAGCTGAAAAGCTAATCCTTATGCCATAGATAGGCCCAAACCCTTATTTATCCCGGATTTTATACACAAAAATAATTACTTATTCAAATCTGACTTGCATATGCAAGTCCGTCTCCAACTTGAACGCTTGAAACTTTCTGTTGAATTTCAAACAATGTATAATAAAACTCAAATAATATTAAGTTATTTGGTAGACATATATATTATAGAAGACGAAGTACGTCAGTCATATCATTAGAAAGAAACATAATTTATTCAATTAGGTTAACATGACACTTATCATGATATCAAAGATTTTAACACCACTTCCGAAAAGTTGAGCTTTAATGAGAGGAAGTGTCAAGAACCTTATTGCCACTCTTCTTAATCTGTATTTACAGTCTCAGTATTTTACGTATGTCTTAGTATGTAAATTGATTCTCCAAAATTACTTAGTTTTGACTTATTAAAATCCTCCCAGTTCACGAGCGTGACGCATTAACCGGCCATCGCTTGCCTTGTACATTACCTTCGCGAAGGTAATGACACCGAAGCAGTTCCTTTAAGTGAGTGATTAACTATTTAAAATAATTACATTATGTTTTGCATTTAATAATTATTTTATTCAAACAAAACAAATCCTATAACTATATTTACAATACTACGACTACATAAAATTAAAACTATCATATTCCACGTAGGAAGCGTACCAAGAATACTGACAGCATTACCGCGTTGGATAGCAAGGCTGATCCGTTGACCGAAATAGCTGCCAGAGCTTGGGTTTCCAGTAGCCTAATTGAGGCGCGAAGATAGTATTTTGAACATTCTCCGCGCCTCTGGGCCTCACGGGCCAAGTGTCTCGACACCAAACGGCACAAAGATGTATGACTCATATTTGCGACGCTTGCTGTCTTCGTAACTTGGACATGAGAAGGAGCCAGAGTGTCGACGCAAGTAGCGTCCCACACCAGCGCCCTACCCCGTGCCCAAGCCACCAGCGTCATTCCATCAGGACACTTGCCATCGCGGCGAGTAATTTGTTATTTAATAGTGTATCTTTTAAATTAAAACAAATAAAAAAGAGGATTGTGGATGAAGCAATATTGTGGTCTTTGTGTACATACTGGCTCTTTTTGATATCACCCAATCAGTGTTAACTCTAGTTCATTATTCCTGTCGATTATTAGGCATTTATTTATTTATTTATTGTCCATTAGCATGGCAGTGCCATTTACACTAATTAGACGAAACGCTAAAAGGTTAATTACAAAAAAAAACAATATTAAAGAATAATTAAATTTATTCTACAATTTTAATGCTCTCCGCATACCTTAGTATTTCAGAAACCAGGGAAGTCCACCGATCATTGAATGGATCCTATTGAGCATTCTTGTCCAAGAGGGCGTTGAAAGATGCCAATGAACGCGATATAGGTGCCATGGCTCGAGCAACGGTGCGATGAAGCGGTAGGCACGTTTTTTCGTGGGCGAAGATTATTGAATGGCTACTATTATAAAAAAACCTACGTAGTGACAACGCACTATCAATCGCGATGCGTCTTGTATGCGACTGCGAGAAACAGCGAATGGTGATGCGTTCGCGCGCCGTGAGTCAAACGGGAATTCTTTGTCGCGGGGCAAAATACCGACAATGAACAGCTGAGAACCGCGCAAAGTATGACCGCGAAGGCGCGAAACCATAAACACGCGCGCCTTTCGCGTGTTCGCGGCCTTCGCACTGCGAGTGTGAAGCGCGCTTTACAGCTTTGAGACTTCGATACGGATATAATCGACTAAACTTATTCAACACGACGTTTCGTAACCTTTTCAGGAAATGTTAATAAAAAAGTAACTCTGACGCAAAAAAGACAGTTATGACTGCACGAGTGTGAATTTGATAAAAACTACTTTTATTTCAACTTAGATGCCTCAAAATTTGATAAGAAAGTTTATATAGTAGTATTGGAGGGTAAACGACCATTTATATAGTCGAATTTGCGAAAAGGCGGTTATTATATTTTTGAATTTTAGTGGATTGTATATAGATGGAGGCTAGTAATTCGCCTGTCAAACCAAACAGAGAAATGTGATCAGTGACTGAGGAATGAGAAGACATGCCTTACCTTTACCAGCGTACAGACGTGGTCGAGGTTAATATGGCCGCCTGCTGTTCAGAACGATGATGACGAAACAGTATTAATCACAAGCGTTCTTCTTTTTCAAATTATCATAATAATTAATAATTAAGTAGAATTGAAGCGGTTAGGCAGAATGCCTGTGCGCAATAATTAGCGGGCGAGATTCGACCTTTTTTCGCTATGCCCTCCGATGATAGAAGTAGATATGTCGAAGGACGCGGGGAAAGGTGGAGGAAGCGGGAGGTTGAAGAGGTGTGATCGCATCAATACTTATTAAATTATACTAACATAAAGGGATGGCGTTTCTAAGTATAGATATCAAAAGCCTTTTATCATTGGATACGAGCGTAATAAAATATGTGACTATAAAGTCAAAAACAAAGCATATTTTTTATAATAAGTTTTAAGTAAGCCCCGCCTACTTGTCAATAGCAGCTAAGCACTGAAAACTTGTTTGTTAATCTCCTCCCAAGGGGTTTCTTAGACGATCTCTTAGATTGCTTTCTTAATAACCCCGTCGTAAAGATCTATACTATAAAGTTTGAAGTGCCTGTGGTATGATAGCTTTTAAATTATTTAGTTACTAGCTTTTGCCTGCAGTTTCGTCCGCGTTAAATGCATATCGTGATCAAATTCAAATTAAAATATTTTTATTCAGTATAGGATTCAAAATCACTTATTGAACGTCAAAAACTACCACCCATTCAAAAGAGACTGCCTCAGACCTGAGAAGAATGGGCGCAAGAAACTCAGCGGGCTTTTTTTTTAATATAAAATATGGATTACAATGTGCAAAGAGCGTGTTCGCTTTATTCCCAGTCCGTGGTGTCATTAACAAAATCATTATGCTATAGTAACCTTTTCCACACAAACGTTTTTTAACAATTCTTTTAAATTTCGTAACACATTTGTTTTGTACATTTTCTGGAATCATATTGTAGAAGCATATACATCGCCCAACAAAAGACTTACTAACTTGACCCAACCCAGCAGTAGGCATAACAAGTTTATGTTTGTTCCTCGTGTTAACATTATGAATGTCACAGTTTCTAGAAAATTCCTCAATGTGCTTATGAACATACAGAACATTATCAAATTATTGGGAAGCAACAGTCAAAATGTTTATTTCTTTAAATTTTTCTCTTAATTATTCATTATAAGACCTATCCCCGAGAAATCTAAAACGTTTATGTCACGGTGTGTATGGAAGATGTGAAACATTTTATATAATACTAGCTGACCCAGCAAATGTTTTATTGCCGATATTAAAATCGCGATTCAAAAGTAACTGTTGATTGTAGATGAGTGAAAATTTGAAGTTGTGTGTATTTTTTAATGCTGACTCATAATCAAAGAAATTAAAAAAAAATGTCATAAAAAAATTTAAAAAAATATTTGGCGTGGACCACCCTTAACATTTAGGGGGATGAAAAATAAATGTTGTCCGATTCTCAAACCTACGCAATATGCACTCGAAATTTCATGAGAATCGGTCAAGCCGTTTCGAAGGAGTTTAACTACAAACACCGCGACATGAGAATTTTATATATTAGATTATAATGTTATCTCCTATAATTTTAGAAGTTATAATTGTTATGGCGCGTTAGGGAAAAATTATCAGAGTGAATTATTACGATGCGCGTGAACACCGTCACGCTTATTCGACACCCTGACGTTAGCTGGTCAACTAGGCAATTTCTGACATACTTCAGCTACCAAGCCTCGTGTAACTCAAATGTCTACTGAACTACAACCAATGGACGAGAATTAAATAAATTTCAATTTACGAAGTTTTAAACGTAAAATAGCAAGAGATTTTTTTTGTAAGCATTTTTTTACTAATCGACTTCAAGAAAGGAGGAGGTTCTTAATTCGTTGGTATATTTTTACGCCAAAGAAGAAACGCTTCTATAATACCTGGAGTTTCCTTATTTTACATCAATGCACTCTGTGTTTTTAGTTAAAGTTCTAGTGGTTTATCTGTAAGTTTGTATATAATTTTATTAATTATAAAAGCCGACAAAGATATTATTATATGAAAAAGAGACATTTAATGATTTTAGAGCGATACTTGAGCAGATAAAGAAATCTATGCTATCAAATTATTCGTCGTCATTAAAAAATTTACAACCACGTCTTATAAATATGTTTAGCATAATACGTCATGTGTTTGTCAAATAAATATTGATTTAAAAGAGTGACAATGAGTTTATTGCAACTTCTTCTCATTTAAAGCTCAACCCTTTCATAAGCGCTGGTAGGTGTAGAAAGAAAAAATAAATCTTTTAACATTTATAAGAATTTAGTGTCATTTACTTGACCAACATGAATAAAGTAATTTTGATTTGATTTGATTTCCGGTAGATTTGGCACCTATATACTACTTTTCTACTATTACTACACTCGTAGCAGAAATCGTGCTACGGCGCCCGTGCCGCGAGTCTTAAAATTACTTAATCACCTCGTAGAAGCCCGCCATGATTGTGGTCTATTTACTTGACCATTACTGACTATTATTTACAAGACTTGAGATGTTGGTGCAGTTGCTGGTTTCACTTTGTAATTTTGCTGATGAACCATTCATTTGGCTTATCAGAAAGTGTCGGTGGTGCAATAGGTAGAACCGTTGACTCTCACCCCGATTCCTCCAAATCAGTCTTCGCTACGTACTAAAAAATCATTATAACATTAGAAGTTGTACGTTCTACCTGAGACCAAAGGAGCCAATCGGTACTGGGCTGCCCTCATCCAACCTACTCCGGCCAACTCTACGTCTTCCGGTACGTGGTCGCCATTCGAGGACCTTACCGCCCCAACGGCCATCTGTCCGTCGATAAATAATAAACGGTAATTTCATAATAACAATGTCCTCGTTGTACTGCCGCGGGCTGCGGCGCCGGCTGCACATATTACATCATGTTCATACAATCAAATCAAATTAATTTTTTTGATCTTTATTTATAAAGAGTTTTCATTGCCACCCAACAACAAAAAGATAACAACATTAAAATATGATATAACGATTATACTCAATCTGTGTGAGCTCTGTCATAGTGATAGCCAACAATATAAAATATAATTGATTAATGTAATTGTTTTGTAATACCGTTTTAATCAAATAATTAAAAAATAAAATAAATAAATATACGCTAATTGAATAAAATATATTATCATTGTCGTGCACCTAAAATTCCCATGCTTAATGTGCCTAATATAGGGCTAGATATAATGTAGATATTATATGTGTGAAGACTGTCAAATAAAATTGATACCAAGGGACCTCAAACAGCTGATACAGTCTCACAACGCTCTCGCTTGCACGTGCAGAAATCCAACCCCAGGCGATTGTCATTACTTATAAGTGCAAAATACGGAAGTTATTGACTTCTTGTAAAATATTTCCGTCATTAGAATAATTTTATAATACGTAAGAATTGTAAAGCGGCTTTAGTACAGTTCAGGGCAGCTATGTTTCATTGTGATCAATCTAATCTATTGTTATAGCAACTGTTATATTATATATTATAACTGCTAAGATTGATTCCTTTATGACTCTTTTTAATCTTATCTTTTTCAATGAGCGTATCTCACGTAGTTGGACTTCCCAAAAGAGATACTACAATTGCGTATTAAAAGACCACATTCAGAGAGAATGTATAACGGGGTTTGATCTGCACTATTACAGAATACGCTATGCAATCTCTGAGGCCTAAGATTGAGAGGTGTTTGTTTAATCTCCAGTGCCCCGTTAGTGACCTGGATACATTGCGTAAGTTTTACCTACCCCATTACATTACTTTATTATTATGATTAACATTGTTAAATTTATTTTATAATATGAATCAAGGTATACCTCAAGCATCTATTACGTTCTTAATTCTTTCTGACTGTATATAGTATCTCAGTAATTGAAAATAGATAGAATCTAGGTATAGAAGTTGTTTGCTTGAAGAGCTCCGTAGCAACTTTTTACTTTATCAAAATCTGTAACATCCTTACTCATTAGTCGTCTAAATTGTGTATCCAGGCATTGGCGTACGATAAACTAGTAGACTCCCTATCGACTATTAAAAGGTTGTCAAAAAATGTCGAAGCAGCTTTGTACGTAAACATTAACATATACAGATAACATTAAAATATTAATTTAAATTAACAGTAAAATAAAGTATATTGTATACGCTTATTAGAAGCTCGGACGCAAACACGAGCCAAGGACCTTTTGTTTTAGCTATTGAAATTTAATAACTTAGCAAAAGACTAAAAACGTTAAGTTAGTTACACAATTTTTTTAATTCAACGGGAACATACCTGAAATAAGTCATTCCATCCTTTTTAACCGACTTCAAAAAAGGAGGTTCTCAATTCATCGGTATGTTTTTTATGTTTACCTCAAAACTTTCGGCTGGGTGAACCGATTGTGATAATTCTTTTCGAATTTTTATACAATCTAATTAATTAATCTAATTCTAATTACGATTATTATTATTTTTAGAGTCGATGTCAGCCAAGGTAGGTTTGTAACTACATATATATTTATAGGTGAGATGTGCTTGCGTCGCACGCGCGACTTGAGGCGAGAGGCGAGAGCGGGACCGCGGCGGAAGGATTGTATTGTTTTGGAATAATGTTCGTGAAGTCGGTTGTTTTTTTGTTATTTTTTTTTTATATATTCTGTTATTTGGACAGTTTTTCACTGATCACTTTGTCATTGCGTGGCGTTATAATCAAAGCGCGGCCGAAACACAAATGAACGAATACTGCCTAATAGACGCGTTGACAGAGTTTTGCTTCAGACAATTTTAGAGCATGATTGAGTGATCTCAATGTTAACTGTACGTCAATGATTCAAAATGACGATTATACTAATACAACTGTGATACCTTTGGTGTTCAAGAATTGACACACACGACCCGTAAGTTCGTTACACAAAAACATGTCTATGCCTGTCAATCAGTTAAATCCTTCAAATTGGAGCAGTTAGGACCCAACAGATATGGTTAATTCAACGTTGCCTTGTTGAAAAAGAGCTCTACCTGAGGTGTTTCTGTCCAACGTAAAACAAATAGCAGTAAATAAAAGTTCTTGCTTCAAGCTTCAACTACTCAAATAAAACGGACTGGTGTAAGTTTTAAATTTATATTTGAAAATGCTGTTTTTACAGTAGCTCTTAAGGGCTACTAAACTAGCGATTTTGTATAAAAACAAATACATTCAAAATAAGATTTTAAAATTACTTATTGAACGTGAATATCACCCACTCGAAGATATATGCCACAGACCCGATACGAACGGGCGCACGAAATTCTTCTCGTCTCTTTTTTTTATATAAAATTACATTATACCATTAGAGTAGCGGTGTAGCGGTTACTCTAATCCCAAAGTGCGGTGTAATTTTAAAAGATATTTATGCTATACTAACCTTTATCATACATACGTTTAAAGAATTCTTTTAAATATCTCAACACATGTTATTAGCATATTTTCTGTAATAAAAGACATAAAAGGCATATTTATTCTCTTGATTCCTTTACATTTTTTTTGATGTCATTTCTAACACTACAACCGTTTCGAAAACAAATTGCGCTCTGAAAGAGTCATTGTTATTGCTATAAAATAATCATAATCTAGCCATAGGCTGTCTGATCACTTAGATATTCAGCTGTGGAGTAGTAGGATTTACGACAAAGCCATTTTTAAAAAACACATTTAAATTTATTTATAGATAATGCCTGAACAGTGGCTGGGACTTTATTATAAAATAGCATATAGTAAAAACAAATAATTTAATGTGTTAAAAATAATCTTATCAAAATCTGTAACATCCTTACTCATTAGTCGTCTAAATTTTGTATCCAGGGCACTGCCGTACGATAACCTAGTAGATTGCCAATAAAAAAATAAAATAATTAAATTTAATCATCATAACATTATTACAGTTTCTAGAAAATTCACCAATATGCCTGTACTGCAGTGTAGTACATACATAATATGTACGTCACACTTTATGTACATACGTTCATTACTTAATAATATAATAATAAAATGCCATTGTTATTTTCTTGTTTTTGAAGTAGATGAAATTATAAGAAATGGTTGTAATTAATAATAAATTCCTTATTATATTTTTAAATTATACTTTATCTGAACGATCACCAAATCAACTACACAATATTTACATCTTTTATTTTATTCTTTTGTCACCGTGAATATTACATATTCTGTAATTTATTTCAAATACTTCGTAATCTTATACAATAATCATATTATATTGTTTTAAGAAATCTCTTAATAAGTGTACGAGCAAACTCGTACAAATCAGTAGTTTAGGTTTTATGCTGACTCGACGCGAAGTGAAAATCTTATTTCAATATAAAACCAGATATATTTCAAATATTCAATAGTTGCAATACAGAACTACGCGCGAACTATCGCACAGTGATTCACCGCGTATAAATAATATCAAACTGTAAATTTATATATATTTTACTATACAATTTTATCATTAACTATCATACAAAACCGTACATCTTTGTGGTCCTTCGAGCCATTCCGTTAAGAGATTTTCGTACATGAAAATGCTGTGTTTTTTTTGTGTGGTATATATCAAAATATGTATGTACATTTTATATTTGAGAATTTTAATTATAACACATTTTCATAATAATATTTTTTAAATCCGTTCATAAGCAATAAATTTACAAGGTAACAAACAAACAAAAATATTATATAATTGAGAACCTCCTTTTTATTACTTAAATTGTTTAAAGTATAGTGTCTATTACATAAATCAAACTTAACAAATTTGAAGTAAATAACTGTTTGTGTCACCTTATCGCCCTCTTAGGAGCCGAACACGGTTTCGCTCGGAAAGTTGCTGGGACGGAATCCCGCTTATCCCAGACTTAACATTATTTACGTGAGGGTACATGCTGGCAATACTGAATCTATAGCATACTGTGCGCTGTCACTTTACTCGCGCAGAGTGCACAAGGCTTAGCGGGAATTTAGGAGTTAATGTTTGGTTGCTTTCAATATCGGGTCTCTTATTTAGGATTATTACAATCCAAACTTACGTCATCAGTCAATTGATTACAAATCTGCATTTCTATATCTACTTTTAAATTCTAATCTCTTATTTAGGATTATTAGAATTTAATGACGTTAATCAACCAATTCCAAATCTCCCTTTCTATATCTGCTTTCAATATCGAATCTCTTATTTGGAGTTATAATAATCCACATATTATGTCAGTCAATCGATTCCAAATCTGCATTTCTCTACTTCAATCTTTATAAATAAAAAATACTTATCTGTTACTTTCCAGCGTAGGGAAACTCTCTAAGAAAACAAGTGATTCACTCGATTGTATGAAACGTGCAGTCATTGATAAATGACGGCTATAATCTTGTCAAAAACGGATATAGCCGAAATCTACTACGTTTTAAGCAACTGTTCGCTTTTAAACTTAGCCGGATTAAAATTATTATTATTAAAATTCGTAGCTAATCGCCATATTGTAATTACTACTATGTCAAACTTATGTCAAATCTCACTGCACGCTTCATACTAAACTAAATTTCAATCTTTACTTAGTCAATGCCGCCTCCTTATTACGTAGTATTTATATCCTCTTTGGTAACTTTCACGCAAATACTAAATGGTCATTCGATACAGTGATTAAGAAAAGAGGCCACTAAAATGTTCCGATCTGTTATTGAAAAGTAGGAATTGAATTTAGGAAACTGCTATCAATGATCTAAAATATAACATTTTCAGGTAATTCCTAAAAATCTAAACAGACAATAGAAATTATACCGCAAAATTGTCTTTCTCTTTCGCGCTTGAATCAATTTGTAAATGAAGTAAATTTGTGATAATCACCCAAAATTATATTAATTAATTATTATTTTTACGGTTAATCTAGGTAAGTTGTTAGTAGATTCCATCGCACGACATGAGACAAACTCTTGATTTTATTTGTTTTATTCATTTAGAGCATTAGTAACAAGACCACCAGCTCAAACCTAAAAACAATATGTTACACAAATATATACAAATATTAAAGCCATAAATCTATTTTACTTTAATTCCATAGACAATGTTGTTTCTCTCTAATCTATCTCCTGACAAATTAACCTACACTTTGCTCGTACGTAACGTATTTAATTCAAGCGAAAAGTAAGCAAGTTGATTTTCAATAGCTGACCAGTGTGGTTGCCTTCAAATACCATATTCGTACATTGCATTCAATTATTAAGTGAAGTAATTGTAAATTCTAATAAAGTGAATAAGCTCAATAATGTGAAGAAAACATTTTATTCTACGACCTACAAAATAAAACAAGAAAACTTAAATCATTTTTCAATATAGTCGATTACAAGAAAAACCCCCGTTAGGTTTATGTGGACAAAAAACAAAACTCTTCACAAACTCTTGAGTAACACATAAGTCTTTTTTGGATAACAGTTAGATCTATTATCCGAAGCCGTAGACATAATGCTAACCGCTAGTTGCAGGTAGCATCCTTAAAGTTAATGGTTCATTAAATATTTTATGTACACCCATGATTTAAATCCTCTATTAAAGATTCTGAAACAGTTAGATTATTGCAAACATTAAAACATCCAATGTTCTAATAACCATAACATCATCCAAAAGAGTGTTGTAATGTTGTACTGAATTTCATAACAACATTTCTATTTTTTTTTTTCATTCCCTTCATGCTCAAAGAGTTTTAACAGACAGCCACATTCTTATTGCTCGATGCGTGGCATCTGTATGAATTTCAGAAAAAGAACAATTTGGTTTACGCGCATTCCACACCACCAGAACGTCGCGCGCCGAAAAAAAAAGTAGGTTATTCGAATCCCCGCCATTTTTCTTTGATATTTTTATTGTTTTGTATACAAAAAATGAGCGATTAATTTCCAAAAGAACATAATATTCAAGTGAATTTTAATTATTGCACTATACAAAATGTAAATTACTACTAAAGTAAATAATTATTCTTTCATTAATACTTAGTTTATTTGTATATAATCAGTAATGGATGATATTAGGTTACTACTAGGACTGGCTGTTTTAATGTTAGCAGGAAGCTAAGTGTTTCAGAATCTTTTAGAGGATTAATATTTTGGGTGTAGATAAAGTCTTGTATGCAACTGTTGACAATTAGGTATTGAAACACTAATGTGATACTATTATCACACTTCGCTATCGCTATCAGGCTTCGCCTCGTAAGATAAATCCACATACGTGTTTTAATACCCCTTATTACACAACAGTTGCATAAATAACTATAACAGTAACTTTCTTTGTCATTTTGACAGACAAAGATTGCTGTAATATAACGAAAAATTCAGTCAGTCTCTAAGATTACCTTCTCTTAATCCTAAGGATAGTAATCGTATAAAATTATTTCAATAAAATTATTCGTTAAATAGGAAAGTGTTTTGGATTACCCAATATTAGTAATAAAAGTTGTGCTAAAGATCTGTTTAGCTGTAACACTGTTGCTGCTGTAGTAGCAACTTAGTTTTAAGATTTCTGGAATAAGACGTAGTATTGGCAATTTCAATTATTGTGCATGGAAATAGCTTCTGTTATAATAAATAAAAAAACATTAATCGTAGTTTAACTGTTACATTCGCAACCCTGGTTAATACCATAATGAATACCGACACATTTGATAACACCCATACACTAACACAAACACACACACATAGAATATCATCTTCTTAGGAAAATACAGATGTTGACACAGTTAAAATAAATCTCCAATTTTTTTTAAAACGTTAATTAAAATGCAGTATTAAAAAATATTGTTATTATTTACTATAATAATTAAAAGTATTAATAATAATTAGTTTTGCCCTCTATATACTATCCCACCTCACAGAGATGGAGATGGCTAAAAATCAGCGTTGCAAGAAAATGTTTCTAACAGCATATGAAGCTGAGCCTGTTCCAAATTATTTAAATAAAAAGGCATCAAAGGCATTTAGTTTTTCAAAATTGATTCCTTTAGAATTATTTTTGATGTCACTTGAAACACACACACAGCATTCTTCTTTGCGTTCTTAAAAATATACAATTATTTCAAAAGTTTTTGCTATAAAATAATCTTAATCTAGTCCCAAGCTGTCCTATTGCTTAGATATTCAGCTGTAGAGTAGTAGGATTTACTACAGAGACAATTTAATAAAATATTTAAATTTATTTATAGATAAGGCCTGAACAGTGGTTGGGACTTTATTATAAAAATAATTAATAATTAAAGCTATTATGTATCTTGCAATTATTTCAATACATCTGTATGTATATTATGTTTATATCTATATATATAAAAATGAATTGCTGTTCGTTAGTCTCGGTAAAACTCGAGAACGGCTGGACCGATTTGGCTTATTTTGATCTTGAATTATTTGTGGAAGTCCAGAGAAGCTTTAAAAGGTGAATAAATAGGAAAATACAGCTAAATTAAATAAAAACAACAAAATTGTTTTTCCTTTGATGTGTCCATACATAATTTCTATGGGAGAATTTATTGACGCACGGTTTGACAGTTCTGCTGTGAAACAATTTCATTACGACAGCAGGGTGCATATTTTACGAAGTAATTTTTGATGTTATGATATATTATTGACAAATTCATATAGAAATATTATTTTATTTATTATAATATACAGAACAACGTCTATCGGGTCAGCTAGTAGTCTATAAAAATTTTCCTTGTAACACAAGAAGTCTTTATGTTAACAAGGTAAATACATTTTATTATTAATGTATTAAATATATTGCTACTAAGAGAGATGTTGTCGTCTTGTTAGAAATGTAATACAAAATAGGAACATACTGCAGTCTGCATGCCTGCGCTATGGAATTCCTCAAGCAATTTGTGGTTAAATTATTATATAGCCTCTGCATGTGACAGCTCGGACATATTGATAAATTTAGTACAACCTATTTGTGTTCAACAAGGTGAAATACCTTCTTCTCTAAGGGCTATATTTCACTGGGACCACGTGGACACCACGGCGGCGCAACCAGTCGCCGCTAGCAACAAAATATATAAGAATACAGCTCTACATAGAGTTACTCACCTAGTGTCCGTTTCGTTGCGCAACCAATTTGGTGACGCGACCAGCTCGGACGGGTTATGATTCTGGTGTATGATGTATGTAAGGTCTGTATGGTGATTACTTTGGTAGCTAACGAACACCACGGCGGCGCCACCAGTTGCCGCTACCAACAAAATATATACAGCTCTATAGGGAGTTACCCACTTGGTGTCCGTTTGGTTGCGCGACTAATTTGGTGGCGCGACAAGCTCGGAGGAGTAAATACTTTGGTGTCTGTATGGTGTCTAGTTTGGTAGCTAAAGGACACCACGGCGGCGCAACCAGTCGCCGCTACCAACGGCACGGCACGACAAAATCAGATTTTGGCGAGACAACAAGTCCTGAGGATGCCTCGTGTAGAGGCGAAACACGTGTCGAATTGTTTAAAGACAAATATTGGCGGAATTAACACTAAAGAAAACTCAAATCATTTGAATAATTATGGATTTCCGCAAAGTAACGCCTACTTAATAAAGTTACTCACCAAACAATTTTTTAAGTTTTTAAAGTGATAACCCTCACTTCTAGGATTAATACACAAATAAAATTTTAAAACAAAATTTTATGTGGCCTGAGAGTTGAACAAAGCATACAAGATGTAATGACGATACGTCACTCGAACAATTAGCTCAGTTGGCAGAGCACTCGCACGGAACGCTAGAGGTCATGGGTTCGAGTCCCGAATCGTTCATAAAATTTTGTTTGCAACTTTGCAAATCATAGTTACTCACTACTTAACTAATAACCTATATTAGTTATATCTTAGATAGGCGTTTTATTATAACCATAGGTATTTACAATTTCAGCACGAACCAACACAATTACTATAGAACATATGAAATAACTGTGAAACTTAAGCATTAAAATAAATAAACAGAAGAAAATACATTTACGGATCAGTTTGCAGACATGGTATTAAGAAGTACCCTCATTAAAATTATACGCAGCAAAGCTCAGTTGTGTGTGTACGCCCTAATTACGGTTCTCAATAATTAATATCCACGCTTACAGAACTTCATTAAAGTCCGCTTATTCTTTTCACAGCAAAAATTCTGAATTAGTTTAAGAGATCTTTTTCGCTTCAGAATTTCTGGGTAATTCATTTAGTGTAGAGCTTTCAACGGCTTAATTAGAAGCTTTTAAGCTCCATAAGACTCAAGACAGTATACTTTATTGCTAGTAAAGTGATTTTTTACAAGCGACAG
>CATIXQ010000027.1:2290081-2373098 GCA_949711755.1 Leptidea juvernica
AAAAGTGGCAGCCCTACTGTCACTCTGAATTTCTTAAATGACAAAAAATGGCAGCCCTACTGTCACTCTGAATTTCTTAAAATGTGACGGTTGTGGCTAGAAACGTTTTTCAGGAACTACGTCAAATTTTTACTATTTACTTTTAACAGAACAATGTCTGTCCGGGCAGCTAGTAAAACATTAAAGAAATCCTTAATATTATGATGTATTCTTATATCGTTGTAGTCATATCTATGATCAAGAGCATTGCCTTCATTTATGATAAGGCTGATATAGCAGCCTTAATTATTTGATCACGTATCTCTGAGTGCCTTCAGATAGTTTATTACTTACTGTTTGTTCGCCGGAAATATGTTATGATTTCGTCAAGATTTTATTATTAGCTAGCGCCTAAATTCCAAATTCGTTTTATGGTGTTTTATGGTGAGAAAGATAAACGAGTTTTAATGGAGGATAAAGTGAACACCGCCACCTATATTTTCCTATACGACCAGAGGAATCCTAGGAGCGTTGCCGGCCTTTAGGCTGGATTTAGTGCTCGATCGTCGGTGAGCGCTGACGTCGGTCAAGCGTAGCTTTTTTTTATGAAAATGAGGGATAAGCAGTATTCAAGATTCTTGAAAAACCCAAAAATTCTGAGCGGCACTGCAATTGCGCTCGTCACCTTGAGCCATAAGAAGTTAAGTCTCATTTGCCCAGTAATTTCACTGGCTATGGCGCCCTTCAAACCGAAACACATCAGTCATCAGAAATAGGCGCCGTTGTGGTACTTATAATCTAGCCGGTATCCTGTGCAAAGGAGCCGCCCACTGGTGAAATATATATAACAATGAAAACATAATACGAACGCGTACAGTCCAGCGCTGATGAATTGCTACGCGCGTACAGCTACGTTGTGCTGATAAGAATCGTCGGTCCGGTGTATATCGGTCCACTGACGCGCTATGGCTTCGTTTTTGAAGGTAAGCCTGTCATACGTCACGCTCCCCACAAGCAATTACAATTTTAAGCAATCATGACAAGCTTGCTACAAGAACTGTACAAAATAAAAGAAAGAATGATCTATATATTATATTCCAACACTCCCTAAAATAACTCTATTACAAAGAAAATTTATTGAATTAGGCGTTACTTTGCGGAAATCCATAATTATACAAATGATTTAAGTTTTCTTTAGTGTTAATTCCGCCAATATTTGTTTATAAAAAACACGAGAAAAATCTGTTGAGTCTCGTGCCAGATTTTGGCGAGACAACACGTCCTGAGGATGCCTCGTGTAGAGGCGAAACACGTGTCGAATTGTTTTTTAAAAACAAATATTAGCGGAATTAACACTATAGAAAGCTTAAATCATTTGTCTATTACTAAGACCATTTTATTTAAATCAGTATATTTTTTATGGAAGAGGAGGACTAACGAGCGTACAGGTCACCTGATGTTAATTGTTCACTACCAGAGGAATCACAGGATCGTTGCTGGCCCTTAAGGAAGGTGTACGCGCTTTTTTTGAAGGTACTCATGCACAGTAGACAAGGAAGCTCAAGTATATTATTTATTATTTTAAATTTCTTAAGAAATTTAAAAGAATTGTTGAAAAACATTTGTGTGGTGAAGGTTATTATAACAAAAATGATTTTCTTAATGATACCACAGACTCGGAATGGAGCGAACACCTTCAGGCTCCTTAATTATACAGTTTTATTGTACGATATTCCATTGTAATCCATACTTTTATAAAAAATAGCCCGCTGAGTTTCTTGCGCCCGTTCTTAGGTATGATATACTATTTCGAATGGGCGGTAGGTTTTGAAGTTCAATAAGTGATTTTAAATACAATTTTGAATAAAAATATTTGAATTTGAATTTGAATTAATATAATATATTTTCTAAAAGTTATTTAAAGCAAAAAAAGAAGGCTGAAAGCTCCTTTATAGAAATTCATACCCAAACTTTAATATCATTTGTAAAACCTTTTACACTGTACTGTTTATTTCCATAAGTTTTCGTTTATTATAATTATTTCGGCTTTGAAATTTATGAGAGACATTCAAATTATGTTTTCAAGAAGTTATTTCATTTGTCAAGATTTCTAAACCTATAAGTTATTGCCTACTTGTTTGGTTGTTTTTGGTATTAATATTTTCGTATAAATTTTCTAAACATATGATATTTTTTGAACATATTATGCTAAATGTTTATATATTATTAACCATCATTACCGTAAACAGTCATTACTTTAAAAATTTTATGTTTAAATCTGACCTACTCTTTTGGTCCTATAATATAAATAGCCAATAAATTTTCATAAATAGCCAAAGCAACTCTCCAGCACAGAAATAATGTAATCAATATCAGCAACATAACCCAGTTATAGGTACCATATTAGGACATCATACTGTGAAAGTAACTAAAATAGACCTAGGCAGAATATTTTTGCTAAATATGTAGCCGAACTAAGTCTGCTTCTTAAGTATGTATCCATCTATAATTCCAACGTCTCTCTTACGAATTTTCGATCAGGTCACGTGTCCTGACGTGAGCTTAATTAACATTTTATACCCTTCTCAAGAAAAGTGCTCAACGCCGCTAAAGAAGTTTTTACTTCAAAACTTTAACAAAAAAAACAACCGACTTCAAAAACACTATTCCAAAATAATAGATGTAATATGCACTAAAAAGTTTAAAAATTATTGCGTATTTTTATACAATCTAATTAATTAATCTAATTCTAGTTACGGTTATTGTTATTTTTGTAATCGGTGTCCTTCCGCCGCGACCCGCTCTCGCCTGTCGTCTCCTTACGTCACGTTATTCAAGCACATCTTTAACTATGTAGTCTAGTTACAAACCTACATTGGCTGACACCGACTCCAAAAATAACAATAACCGTTACTAAAATTAGATTAATTAATTAGATTGTATAAAAATACGCAATTATTTTTATACATTTTAGTTAATATTAAATCTGTTGTTTTTAATAGTGTTTTTGAAGTCGGTTGTTTTTTTGTTAAATATTTTTAAATTTTTTGATTTTTAGTGAATTTGAAGGATACTAACTAACAATCTATTTAAATATGTGAAGATATACAAAATTTTACATTACAGCAATGAACGTAAGCGTTTTGCAATTTTTTTACAATTTGTTATGTTTTTAAAGTGATAACCCTATCACTTCTAGGATTAATACACAAATTTAAATTCAAATTCTAATATTTTTATTCAAAATAGGATTCAAAATCACTTATTGGTCATCAAAAACTACCACCCATTCAAAAGAGACTGCCTCAGACCTGAGAAGAATGGGCGCAAGAAACTCAGCGGGCTTATTCAAATATGGATTACAATGTGATATCGTACAATAAACACTTATAATTAAAGAGCCTGAGGGTGTTCGCTTTATTAGCAGTCCGTGGTGTCATTAAGAAAATCGTTTATGCTATAGTAACCTTTCCCACACAAACGTAGCACCGGCACGGAACGCCGGGACTCAAACCCACGAGGTTTGAGTCCCGCAACGTTCATAAAATTTTGTTTTTCGAATTATATTTGTGTATTAATCCTACAAGTGAGGGTTATCACTTTAAAAACATAACAAATTGTTTAGATTTACAAGAGCGACAGCTCAAGTCAATTTGCAAATATTGGGGTTGAGCAGGTTATCACCTGTAAAGTAGATCCTATATTCAAATTCAAATTCAAATATTTTTTATTCAAAATAGGATGTGAAATCACTTATTGAAAGTCAAAAAAAACTACCACCCATTCCAAAGTGAATGCCTCAGGCCTGAGAAGAATGGGCGCAACAAACTCAGCGGGCTTTTTTTTTATATTATATTATAGATGAAACCACAGCCTGAGAGTTGAACAAAGCATACAAGATTTTATAACGATACGTCAATCGAACTGTTAGCGCAGTTGGCAGAGAATTGACACGGAACGCCAGAGGTCGTGGGTTCGAGTCATAAAATTTTGTTTTTTAAATTTTATTTGTGTAATTTGATTACAGACAGTTGGAAATTTTGCCACAGATCACCCTTACTGTAATCCCATTATCAGAAACTAATCAAAATCTCACCAAAATACCTTTGAAGTATATCCTTTACAATAAAAAAAGAATCGTCGAAATGGCGCGATAATGAGTTATTCGTAAATTTGTCGTTCACATATATAGCGTATAGCAAATTTAAGTCTTTTATGGTTTTCTCATGGATGTCATTGTCAGATCTGGACCAAATTACAATGGGACCACACGGGAAGCATCAGCTTTCAAATAAAAAAAGAATTATCAAAATCGATTCACCCAGTCGAATGTTTTGAGGTAACAAACATAAAAAAAATACCGACGAATTGAAAACCTCCTCCTTTTTTTAAGTCGGTTAAAAATATTTGAATTTACAGTATCTTTGCCGGTAGTTCTTGAAGTTACCCATGTCGTGTCATCCTGGAAATTCATTCATTGCGCAATGAAACTCATTCCATGGTTTGGTTGTATGTGGAAGAAAGATCCTTGATAACCGCACTGCAGAGGAACGGCAGTCATCCAGATGATAAGGAAGATATTAAGGTTTGTGGCGTACTAATTATATTTACCAGAGTGGGTTTAATTTTTAGCTTTAATTTAGAATTGTGGTTGCTCAGAGGTCGAAATTCGACCATAATTCCTTAGATCATTAACGGCCGTTGTCAATAACCTATCTACCCTTAGTTTAACTTACGGATACATTGCTGTCACCGTTTAATGACAAGATCTTATATATTCATAGTTATGTTCAATATAGTTATAGTCCAATGCTATCTGTCAATAGGTTATTGAAATGTAAGTAAGCGTATAAGGATCGATTTGTCTACGTCTAGTGAGGTTAAACTAAGGATAGATAGGTTGTCGAAAGCGGCCGTTATACATCTAGATAGACTACGACAGCTGTGAAAACGTCGAAAAAAATTGAGTTAGAACTAACCTCTACTTTGAGCAATAAACGCACCCTACCACAGTGTCAAACAAATCGCGAGTGTAAGACGTAGCATGTCACTCACACTAAACTAATATTCCTGGCCTGTTTTCATCGGTTGTCTAACAGCAAGAGACTCTAACTAGACGTATTAATTATCTTAGCATAATTCTTTTAATTTTTAAGTTTAAGCTTTACAATGGTTAATTAATTGTCAAAGACTGTATAGTCTTCTAGAGACAAGCAGTAATGTAGTGTGAGTAATATTTATTTGAATTATTTTAATGTATTTATAAGGTACTAGCTGACCCGGCAAACGTTGTTTTGCCATATAAATTATTTTTAGTGTTCGACCGTTTTTTCTCACTTTCTTACTTTTTAAAGCCGACAACCACGTCCACGAAAAAGTCTTTTCCTTTTTCGAGTTAATATAATAAAGTATAAAGCACTCATACAAAATGCGGCTTTCTATAGGTATGAAAATATTTAAAATCGTTTCAGAAGATCCAGAGATTATGAATAGCTTGCAGATTGCAGATTTCTTTTCTACTTACTTCACACTTCATTTATATTGGGGATAATTCACACAATATTTTTATAAATTATAGCCTATGTCTTATTCTGGTGTGTAAGCTATATTATTGTAAAGTTTCATCAAAATCCATTCAGTAGTTTTTGCGTTAAAGAAGTACAAACGTACATCCAGACATACAAAATTTCACATTTACAATATTAGTACGATTTTATATAGAAAAATAGGGTTATACTTTATACTTTTTCTCCATATAACAGTATTAAATTTCACGGTCACCGGTTCGCGATTTTTTTTTAAAAGGGGTACTACGCTTTCTTTTACGTATTTATATATAGATGAACAAATCTTAGATGTGGGATATTTTCAGATAAGTAAATGTACTCTGTGGCAAAACTTAATAAAAACTGTTTCTGTGGCTCTTTGCAAGTCAAATTGGCTCACGCGTTGACTATCGGAATGAAAGTACTTCTTGGATTTATCAATCTATTGGCAAACACACATCGTAGGTCAAATTAGGTACTAACTAACGCACTCAAACACTATTCAATACCAGAGAAATCACAATACTCTTAATGACCATTGAGAAAGTTTTACACGTTTTTTGAAGGTACTAAAGTCATATCAACTTGGACGAATTAAAATGAATGTAAATTCAAAATTAATACCAGATTTTCTGTGAACAAAATATCAATAATTTTGTCCGAATATCTTAATACATAAAATTATGATAGTATAGGTAAAATTACCCTTATGGGGTAAGAAACTAGTAGGAAGGTAGATGGTAAAATTGTGTGCAAGTGCGTGGATTTACTACAAGTGAAAGGTGGCAGCTAGATGTGAGTTAAGATTACCTTCTTAAACTCATTTTTATGCCCGAAGTTAAGAACACAAGCCAAAACTCCTATAGTTAACAATATTTAATTTTATGTTAAATGCGTCATTCCAAATTTGATTTCACTTTGTTCCATCCATAACTCACTTTGTTCCAATTTTAAATTATCGATGGAACGATTTGATTGCAGCGGGATAGCGAAACAACTTCGATCCGCAAATTTCATGAATATACTGAGTTTTGGTAGCCGTAGAGATACTTACATTCGTATGTGACAAGCGAAAATAGTCTTTATCGCTATACCTCGTACTCAGAAATTCAGTTATGCAGTGAAATAGCGCGGTATTTCTGAAGCAATCATTCCAATATTTGCCAAACGGAAAGAAATCTTAAACCAAAGAGATAAGGTTATATTTTTGTTGCATCTACCAAATGAGTTCCAAATTCAAGATTCTGAGACTTATGTCAATTCGTTAGGGTGAGTTTTCGGATGCACTCGACACAGGTTGCGGTATTGTAAAGGTATTTTCCCGTTGGCACTGCTGTAAACACTGTTCTGAAAGATAAATCTCTTTTGATGAGAATATATAACGCTTTCAATAGCTTTGTAAGGGTTGTTATAAGAATTTGTAGAAAAGTTTGTGCTGTACAATTTCTGTTATTGACTAAAATAAATTGTTGATAACAGCGATTCTTCAAGGGCCTCACCCTTGATTTAATTCAAATTCAAGTATTTTGATTAAAATAGGTTATGAATTGACTTATTGAATTTCAAAAGCTACCACCATACCATTCGGAAATGTATGGCCTCAGACCTGAGAAGAAGGGGCGGGGCGCAAGAAACTCAGCGGGCTTCTTATATTTTATAAAAAAAATTCGACTTAATCAAATTTATTTTTTAAATAGCTTGACGGCGGTCGCTTCATTCCCCCCAAATAATTTAAGTAACCTTTACCACATAAACGTCTTTTAAGAATTCCTTTGAATTTTGTAGCACGTCTGCTTTGAACATTTTCTGGGATCATGTTGTAAAAGCATATATCTACAATATACTTAATAATACGACTTAGCCGAGTAGTAGGCATAACACGTTTATGTTTGTTCCTGGTGTTACAATTATTATTATCACAGCCTCCAGTAAATTTGCTAATGTGCTTTAGTACATGGATAACATTATCAAGTAAGTATATATTTAGAGGCAGCAGTTTATAAACCTTTTGTTTATTTCTTTAAATTTTAAATTCTCTTCAAAAACGACGGTCATGCGTTAATCGGCGTAGAGTAGGACACCTTCTATCATCAATTAGCTTCTTCTAAAAGTAATTGTAACCGATAAGTAAAGACGCTATTATAAAGACTTAGGGCAGAGTGTTTTTTGACATATTGTGCTGTTATGATAATTCTTATAGGACTATACGGACTTAGTATTTAAAGCTAAGCTATGATGTTAACACCAGGAACAGACATAAACATTTAATGCCCACTACTCGGCGAAGGCAGTTAGCAAGTCTTTTGTGGGGCAATGAATATGCTTTTACAACAAGATCACAGAAAATGTTCCAAACAAATGTATTGCGAAATTCAAAACAATTGTTATAAAACGTTAGTGTGGTAAAAGTAACTTTAACATAACTGACTTCCTTAATGATATCACAGATTGGGAATGGAGCGACTGCCCTCAGGCTATTAATCTTAGCGTTCCACGGGTCCATAATATTTATCAATTTGAGGAACGTAACATGGTACCACCACAGGTACATAATATATGGCTCAGCGATGAATTCCACACGACTTCATTCGATTTATCGTCTTATTTTTTTTTATAAGAAAGTGCTATTTTCTTTGAAATTATATTGAGAATAAGAGTCCGTTAAATTCTGTACAAACAAGAATAAAGATAATGAGATGCTGGCATACAAAAGTTAACGGGAAAAAGGGTGACGTAACGGGGACTTCAATCTTTATTGCCTGCCCACGTGATAGTGAAGTGCGCAGGATATTGTTTTTTTATTTTTATCCAATATTTTGTAAGTTGCTATTTTTATAATACATTTAGACTAGACTATATTTTCAAGACATTAAAATAATAATAATTGTTTGATATATAGTTATGTTGATATAAATTCAACTTGAAATAGCGTACATTCAAATTTAATAAGGACTTTTAAGCGTCGTTTCTTTTGTATTTAATTAATTATTTATTTTGGAATTTGTTGAAAAATATGTTCACTTTACGTATGTACTTTTGTAGTTATTTTTCCAAATATAGCATAGTTTCAATTTATATCATACACAAGCGATCTGGCACTTCAAGTTCGATCAGGTTCAAGGGATTCTTCTCAGTCTTTCGAAATGAATATCTCAAATTATTACTATAAAAATATGTATAATTTAGTTTTGTTTTAGAAAGAACATATAAATTGATTATACAAACATAAACACTACAAATTAATAAAAACCAATGGTTTTCATTCAATTCATTTATTCACACTTATATTTTTCAACTTTGTATTGTGTGTGTAAAATAATATAAAACACAATATGAATAATTAAGGGATTTTCTTATACCTTATTTCGATACCTTTCAGATATATTCACTGAAATTATACTTTCTATAATAATTATTTTGCTACACGTAAAATAATACGCATATATACTTGTACGACATTACTTTGTAACCATATTTCTTAAGAAAAAAAAGCCCTCTGAGTTTCTTGCGCCTATTCTTCTCGGGTTGGAAGGCATACTTTTACGAATGTGATTTAGTTTTTGACTTTCAATAAGTATATATCATATCTTATTTGGAATACAAATATTTGAATTTGAACAATGCTGAAAGTGTGTTCTTATAAATTAGTAAGTAGTTTAGAGATAAAGATTATGAATTAAGTAGGGTAAAACAAAAACAATTTATGAGTTGTTTTGAATAAAATTACCGAAGCTGTCTGCTTTGGCTTCTGGCCCTGTTCATTTTCTTTCTGTTACAGTTCACAGTGAAACTTGAGTCCTATGGGATGTCTCTCTGCAACCTTTCTAGCTAGTAAGTTACCTGAGTACTAGCTTGGTACTAGCTATTTAGGCCGCTTGGCTATCCGGCAGTATTAGGTTTTTCATATTAATTGTAAATTAGCCTCAGGCTATTTGTCAGTGTTAATCTTATTAATAAAATACCAAGGTAACGATAATGTATGAGGCACTAGAGAAGCTATCAGAAGCAATTTTATACCAGCTAGCCAAGAGGCGCTAGCAGCCTTTAATTACTGGTGAAAACACGCTCATTGACTTTTACTTATAAAAAGTTATTAAAAACAGTATCTCAATACAGCTTCACAAGGAGTAGATCTCAACATGCACCTTCTCCCGTAACAGTAGGGAACTGTTCTCTTGACGAGTACTACCAGTCTACCTTGGATAGACGATCCAGTTAGGTAGGTCCAATTTTGCAAAAAGTGACGTATCTCGCGAAATTGGACCTACCTAATTGTTGAATCCAACTCAGATGGGCAGCGTTCGGGCGTCCCAAATACCACAGTATCTGAAGACGAAGATTTTTCAACCAGTGTAAGTTGCCAGTGTGTTACTATGGGCCTGATGAAAATGCTCATGGTCGCTCAGAGGGCAATGGAGAGGGCTATGCTCGGAGTTTCCCTACGAGAAGGAATCATAAATGAGGAGATCCGTAGCAGAACCAAAGTAGCTGACATAGCACGAATGCATATTATAACCCTTTGTCAAGAACATGGTTTCAAAGGACTTGAGGTCTTGCGAAGATGCTTTGTATCTAATGTGCCTATTGTCTTAAAGGCGGCTAACAAGGGCTAAGGGTTAAGCAAGAACCAACAATCAAAATATATGTGTTAATGTTTTTTTATGGAAAAGGAGGACAAACTAGCGTACGGATCACCTGGTGTGAAGCGATCACCACCGCCCACATTTTCTCGCAACACCAGCAACAGCATGGGCTAAGTAAGTTGATGACAATCGTGTTAAAAAACGATAAAAGTCACGTCGTCTCTAGTACGTAGTACATATAACTTCCTATTGATAACTTTATTGGTAGTCTTAGTGCGTACCACGATGAAATTACATCTGTAAAAATATTAGGTCCTCACATATGAAATTGGCGTATTTCGTACTGGCCACTTTAATCACGATGTTCTCCTCTTTGGTAAAGAATTCCAAATTCAAATTTGTACGGCTATTTACTCATGTATTTGTGCTTCGATGACCGTCATTCATTTGTTTTTTTTATGTTTGCGTCACTCATTTTACAAAATGGAAAACTTAAAGTATCGCATTATTTACGAGTACGAGTTCCGCCGTGGCACTAGTGCTGCGGAAACGACTCGAAGGGTGAATGATGTGCATGGTGGAAAACACAGTTCGTTTTTGGTTCCAACGTTTTCGTTCTGGAAATTTCGACCTGCAGAACAAGCCCCTTGGACGGCCTGAGACCCAAGTTGATAATGAAGTATTGAAGGCTATTGTGGAAGCGGATCCATCGCAAACCATGTCCGAGTTAGCTGCAGGCTGCAGTGTTAGTGATAAATCTGTTTTAATTCACTTGAAGCAAATTGGGAAGATTAAAAAGCTTGAAAGGTGGGTACCTCACGAATTGACTGAAGCCAACCGGCAAACGCGCGTCGACTGCTGCGTTACATTACTGAACCGGCACAATAGTGAAGGTATTACCGAATCATTACCTGTGATGAAAAATGGATTCTTTATGATAATCAGAAGCGCTCAGCGCAATGGTTGGATCCTGGCCAGCCAGCCAAATCCTGCCCCAAGCGAAAATTAACCCCAAAAAAGTTACTTGTAAGCGTTTGGTGGACTAGTGCCGGTATTGTTCATTGCAGTTTTCTCAAATCTGGCCAGACTATTACGGCTGATGTCTATTGTCAGCAATTGCAAACCATGATGGAAAAGCTAGCGGCTAAACAACCTAGGCTGGTCAATCGCTCCACGCCACTGCTACTTCACGACAACGCTAGACCACACACTGCACAACAGACGGCTACCAAATTAGAAGAGCTTCAATTGGATTGTCTAAGACATCCTCCGTACTCTCCGGACCTTGCTCCAACATATTACCATTTTTTTCGAAATTTGGACAACTTCTTACAAGAGAAAAAATTTAACTCTGATGGGGCAGTCCAAATCGCCTTTACAGATTTTATTGATTCCCGTCCGACTGGTTTTTTTAGTAAAGGGATCAATGAACTACCTATGAGATGGCAAAAATGCATAGAAAACAATGGTTTTATACTTTGATTAATTAAATACATTATATTTAAAAATATTCGACATTTTGTTCCTCCCATACAAAACGCCAATTTCATATGTAAGGACCTAATATCAACTCTGTACCCGGTACGTGAAATCATTGTACAGTCATTAAAGATCAACCTAATTAGCGTTAGCGGATATTTCATTATGAGAGAGATGTGGGTTCTCTCTGCTTCTTCTACCGCATATATCACGGGGACATTCTTTATTCGTCTGACATTCCACAACCGCGCGTTTTGCAAGAAATTTCTTGCCTCGCACAGTCAATTTGTGGAATCAATTACCGGCTGCGGTTTTCCCGAACCGATACGACAAGAAAAGAGCATACAACCACCTTAAAGGCCGGCAACGGATCTCATGACACCTGATGTTGCGAATGTCTATGGGAGGTTGCCTCACCCCAT
Source organism: Leptidea juvernica (assembly GCA_949711755.1). Lineage (NCBI taxonomy): Eukaryota > Metazoa > Arthropoda > Insecta > Lepidoptera > Pieridae > Leptidea > Leptidea juvernica. Next base: position 2,302,091 of record CATIXQ010000027.1, read on the forward strand.
CTACGAGCCTTTTGCCCGTTTGTCCCCTCTTATATTTATAAAAAAAAATTATGTGACGGAATTTCTTCTACTCACAGACCAGTCGGTAATTGACTAAAAGCCGATTTCGTCTTACTACTGTCAAGATCAAGTTCAAGCAATAAATTAACGCAATTAACCTACACCATAAAAATAATATCAATTTGCAACGGCATCAATATCTCAGCTCTAGTGGGAAGAGCCTGCCAAATTAGCTTTATTTGTACTTTATATCGGAATCTAACTTTTGTTATATCAAATTGAAATCTACCTTCGTTCAGATAAGGTTCAAATTTACATTATAATGTGGAGTTAAGCCCAATTTGCAATATGAACGCTTACCTTTATTTGACGTTTGATATGTTCGTACAAACCTTACAGTCTGTTTGGAAATAGAAAAGCTTTTTCTCACCATTAGTTATTTAAACCAACCTTTCATTCTCTCTTTGCATAATTTGTGTAACGTGCGGAGAATTTGAAGATTTTTTTTATGGAAGAGAAGGACAAACGAGCGTACCGGTCACCTGATGTTAAGTGATACCAGAATATCAGAGGAATCACAGGAGCGTTGTCGGCCTTTTAGAAAAGGTGTACGCGCTTTTGAAAGTACCGAAGTCGTATCTGTCTGGAAACACCGCACAAGGAAGCTCATAATAAGAATATATAATTAATTGTATTTGATTAACGTGAGTATTTAACATTTATCACGTTATCAGGGGTACTGATCATCCTGCCGAGGTCACGAAACATCGGGTTAAATGAATAATAATAAAAAATTAACTTTCTTTATGAAAATAATGGACGAGACGAGCATGACGTTCAGCTGATGGTAATTGATACTCCCTTCCCATTACTATGCAGTGCCGCTCAGGTTTCTTGAAAAAACCCAAAAATTCTGAGCGGTAATACATGGGGCACACTAAAAGTTTTGCACTTCTATCTAATAGGAACTATTTGAATTTCGATTATTGTATTTTTTGAAACGTTGCAACCTTCTAAGTAATAAAAAAACGATTGGCGGGAAATCAATTGTTATTTATCACACATCAAATTTCTACGGACGCAACGAAAATGGAATTAAGTCGAAAATATTTTAGAGCAATGTTTTTTATGATTTTAAAAGTTCTCTCTCTCCCCGAGACTATGCCACTCGTCTTCAAAATGCTTTAGGGAGAGAAGCACCCTTGCTTGAGAACCATGAGAGGTTGGTTTGCTAAATTTGAGAGAGGTCTGGTTTCTTTACATGATGAATTTCCTGAAGGGCGGCCTTCAACTGCCGTCAACGAAAATAATGTGGCTATTGTTAAGAGGCTAATTGAAGACAACCCGCGGATTACCTATGAGACAATTCGAGGAGTATTGGGGATTGGTATGAGCCAAATTCAGAAAATTTTACAAGAAGAATTGAATGTTCGGAAACTTTATTGTCGTTGGATCCCTCATGAACTGACAGCGGGGCAGAGGCTCGAATGGTGGCGAATAGCACCATGTGATTTCTGTATTTTCCCCAAAATGAAAGATTTGATGAGAGGTTTCACTTTTACCAATTCCAAAGAGGCAGTGATAGCGTTCAATCAGAACGTAGAAAATATGCCTTCAGATCTGTGGTCCTTCTGTTTTAAAAAATGGTTCGATTGCATGAAAAAATGTCTAAAATGTAAAAGAGAGTATTTTGAACAGCAATAAACATAACATTTTGGTTATAACATGTTGTTTTTTTTAGGTTACGCATAACTTTTAGTGTAACCTACGTACAATTGCGCTCGTCACCTTGAGACATAAGATGTTAAGTCTCATTTGCCCAGTAATTTCACTAGCTACGGCGCCCTTCAAATCGAAACACAATTATGTTTACACATTACTGCTTCAGGGCAGAAATAGGCGCCGTTGTTGTACCCATAATCTAGCCGGCATCCTGTGACAACGAAAAGATCGAAGCAACATTCTTCCCTCTCTATATAATAGGAAATTTTGACCTAAGTAGTGCACCGATTTTGTTCATTTTTTTGTGTTAAGTTTCGTCAGCAAATACGATAAAAAGTATCGAGCTACATTTAATTCAATCATTATGCAAAATCCATACTATATATTGTTGACAGTGACAGGTGTACAGAACAGAAAAAAACCCTTTTGATCTTAAAGAACAAAGACATCGTTGGGAATTTTATTCCTCAGAAACCACAATAGGTACAGACCCCACATAATATATGTATTATTATAGTTCTTGACGAGAAAAGCTTAAGATCAAAAGCTTTTCAAGTTCACGAAGGAGCATTTTTTCTATGTTTTAACAACCATTGCATATATTTAACCAGGCATACATACACCGGTAGGAGAGATGCGCGGGTCATTAGTAATTATCATATTTAATGCATTTATGTTATACTTTCATAATAAAATATGAAGATGTATTCGTGTTTAGATATGATATTAACACGCCTTTTGCAAATGATTGTACTTTCTCACAAAAAAAAGTATGAAATAATTAATTTAATGTAAATTTTTCCGAGTTGCGAACAAAGAAACTCCCAACTTGTCACATACAAAACTTAAGATGTTACGACACATTTGCGCCGAGATTTTTCAACGCGTTGGCTTGTTAATTGAACCGAGCAGATTTTTACAGATTCGAGGAATTGCTCCACGATCCTCGGATATAAATGGTCATTAAATTAGATATTGTCATCATTTTGCATATTCTTGGTTTATTCTCAGGTATAACTTTGTACCAAGTTTATTTGTTACGCGGCAAATATTTCAATGTTATTAAAATTGTTATTTATTACTTAATCATCCATTATTCTCCCCTTGCCCTGTGCTGCCCCGGGGTTTTAAAAGAATAGGGTAGTCCCAGGTCCAAGGGTATCGTAAGAGGCGACTACGGGCTTTTTGAAAGTGGGAGAGTCACGCTGCCGTCTAATGACGTCAGCACAATCGGGCCAGACTCGTCCGGGTTACTTACTACACTCGCAGAGACTACCGGTGTGAAGTAGCGGCCTAGTGCCGTTATGTTACGCATAGGTTAGTGTCGAGGACCGGAGACCATCCCTTCCCCCCTCCCCCTCCCAATCACCCCCCAACAAAAATATGAGAGCGGTCCTTAAAAATATATTACCCCAGGAGGGTACCGGCTCTACCAGAGTCGGAGAAACCCTCCCCGAGCATTCTCGCTCGGGCTGCCCCTCGTATTCTGGGGAGGGCACAGTACTGCGCATTTCACAGGACAAACAGGGCAGCAACACCAAGGCACCCCGCTCCACGCTTAATGTGGACTTCTGTAACATCAGGGGAATTCACTCCAATTTAAACGCCGTCCACCACTACCTTGAGACGGCGCAGCCGGCCTTGTGTTTCCTTACGGAGGAGACGCAGATATCTCGACCTAGCGATACGTCATATTTAACGTACCCCGGGTACAAAATTGAGCACAATTTTTTGCCTCATGCCGGGGTATCTGTGTACGTTAGGGAGGATATCTGCTGTCGCCGTCTTGGCAATTTTGGGGGTCGGGACCTGTCTACTCTCTGGCTCCGCGTAGATTTAGAGGACCACGTCCGCATCTATGCGTGTGTCTACAGGTCCCATAGTGGTAACGCAGAAACGGATCACCCCATGGGCTGCGTTCAAGCGGCATTTGATGACGTGCTTACTCAGATCCCCTCCGCTGAAATCGTAGTCTTGGGTGATTTCAACGGGCACAATGCCGAATGGCTTGGATCACGTACCACAGACTACGCAGGGCGGCATCTGTGCATAATTTTGCATTGGCGTATGGTCTGTCCCAATTGGTTGAGTCGCCAACGCGGCTCCTGGATGTGGATAGCCACATGCCGTCCTTATTAGATCTTCTGCTGACTACACATCCCGATGGTTACCAGGTCTCTGTCGACGCCCCTCTCGGAACGTCCGACCATTGCCTGGTCAGGAGTGTAATGCCTATCCGACGCCAACGTCGCAGACCACCAGCGACCCGCCGCGTTTGGCACTACAAGTCAGCAGATTGGGATAGGATGCGTTCCTTTTTTGCATCCCACCCTTGGGGCAGGGATTGTTTCCCTTCGGATGATCCTAGTGCCTGCGCCGTTGCAGTAGCCGATGTGATACTGCAGGGCATGGATATTTTTATACCAAGCTCTGTAGTACCGATCGGTGGCAGATCACAGCCCTGGTTCGATGCGTCAGTTACAGCAGCATCTGACTGCAAAAAACGAACTTGGGTTGCAGCGCTGGGCTCAAAGGATCCAAACTGCAAAGTTCTGAAAAGGAAATATAACCGTGCCTCTAGATTTTTTAAGCGGCTAATCGCCCGTGCGTAGTCGAAGCACATCGTCAAAATTGGCGAGCAGCTTCCCAGTTACCAGACCGGAACACGCAAGTTCTGGTCGTTGTCGAAAGTTGCTCTTGGTAACTTCAACCAGCCGTCCATGCCGCCGTTGCACATGAGGAATGACACCCTGGGCCATACGGCAAAAGAAAAAGCCGATCTCCTGTGCACTCTTTTTGCCTCCAACTCGAATCTTGACGACAACGGAAAAACACCGCCGACGATCCCGCGGTGTCAGAGCTCCATGCTTGAAGTACAGTTCCGACAGAAAACTGTTGGGCGAGCTCTGTTTTCGTTGGACGTCAGGAAGTCGAGCGGGCCGGATGGCATTTCTCAAATCGTGCTTAGAACGTGTGCCCTTGAGTTGACTCCGGTGCTATCGCGTTTATTCTGGCACTCTTATTCCAAAGGCGTAGTCCCTGATTCATGGAAGTCAGCCCTTGTCCATCCGATCCCAAAAAAAGGAGACAGTTCGGACCCGGCAAACTACAGGCCTATTGCTATTACCTCCCTACTCTCCAAAATCATGGAGAACATAATTAACCGCCAGCTCTTGTTATACCTTGAGGGTCGCCAGTTGATCAACGACCGGCAGTACGGCTTTCGCCATGGTCGGTCGACTGGTGATCTTCTGGTATACCAAACACATAGATGGGCGGCGGCTATTGAAAGCAAGGGGGAAGGCCTGGCAGTTAGCCTGGATATAGCGAAGGCCTTTGATCGTGTATGGCACCAGGCGCTCCTCGCAAAACTTCCATCATTTGGGCTTCCTGAGAGCTTATGCAAGTGGACCTCCAGCTTCCTCACTGGGCGCAGCATACAGGTCGTTGTCGACGGTTATTGCTCGAATCCCAAGCCCGTCAACGCTGGAGTGCCCCAAGGCTGTATGCTATCTCCCACGCTGTTTCTTCTGCATATCAATGATATGTTAGACACCGCCAACATACATTGCTATGCAGACGACAGCACTGGTGATGCCGTATACACGGGCCATGCAAGTCTCTCTCGGGAAAACGTCGACCAGTGCCTGGAGAAACTTGTGTCTTCTATCGAGTCCTCTCTCGAGAAGGTCGCGGAATGGGGTAAATTGAACCTTGGCCAATTCAACCCCCAGAAGACTCAAGTTTGCGCGTTTACCACTAAAATCCCCATTTGCCGTATCACCGCTCTTTGACAACACTTCCCTAAAAGCCTCGCCTTGTATCGGAATACTGGGTCTCGAAATCTCGAGCGATTGCCAATTCCGTGGCCATCTGGAGGGCAAAGCCAAATTGGCTTCGAAGAAGCTGGGCGTCATCAATAGAGCACGGCAATACTTCAAGCCGGCCCACATTTTAGCGCTCTACAAAGCGCAGGTCCGGCCACACATGGAGTATTGCTGTCATCTCTGGTCTGGCGCACCCCAGTATCAGCTCGATCCATTTGACCGCGTGCAACGCAGAGCAGTTCGAATTGTCGGGGACCCAGTGCTCTGTGAACGGCTAGATCACTTGGCGTTGCGTAGAGACGTCGCTTCATTGTGTGTCTTCTACCACATTTATCACGGGGAGTGTTCCGAAGAGCTGTTCAACCTGATTCGCACGACACGCCACAAGTTAGGATATCATCCCCACCATCTGGATGTGTGGCGGTCCTCCACAGTGCGGTTTTCTAGGAGCTTTTTTCCACGTACTACAAAGCTGTGGAATGAGCTTCCTTGCTTCCTTGTGAGGTGTTTCCGGTACGATACGACATGGGTACCTTCAAAAAAAGCGCGTACACCTTCCTTAAAGGCCGGCAACGCTCTTGTGATTCCTCTGGTGTTGCAAGAGAATGTGGGCGGCGGTGATCACTTAACACCAGGTGACCCGTACGCTCGTTTGTCCTCCTATTCCATAAAAAAAAAACTCTCTATTCACTCTAACTATTGATTTATTCCATAATTTACTACTTCATCTTCTTCCAGTGCATCTCCAACTTATGAAAGCTGGTTATCAACTATATAGGTTAAGCAATATTAACATTATAAAACCCAACGAAAAGATCTAAGCATCATTCTTCCCTCTCTATATCTTAGGAAATGGAATAGCCCATCCCCGACGCCACCACGAAAAATATTATCGAAAATTTCTATGTATATTTTTGAGGATTTTCGTTTTATTTCGAGAACGATCGTCAGTGTATCTTATAGACCCTGTTCACACTCATCTGGCCCTTGCTGACTAAGGGTATAATTAATATTGAGTATCTATATTTTTTCATTCTTTTGCTCTGTGCTTCTCCGGGGCATTAAAATAATGGGGAAGACCTAGGCCCAAGGGTGTCGTAAGAGGCCAGTAAGGGCTCTTTAACACAGGATGCTGGCTAGATTATGGGTACCAACAACGACGCCTATTTCTGCCGTGAAGCAGTTATGTGTTTCGTTCTGAAGAGCGCCGTAGCGAGTGAAATTACTGGACAAATGAGACATCTCAAGGTGACGAGCGCAATAATTGTAGTGCCTCTCATAACTTTTGGGTTTTTCAAGAACCCTGAGCGGCACTGCATTATGATGGACAGGGCCTATCAATTATCATCATCTGCTTGTCTCATCCCTTATTGTAATAAAAAAAAAAACATATTATAATAAAATATATTTGAATAAAAAAAGCACGTGTGCAATTCACATGTGGTAGAAGAGAAACCATCAAAATCTTTGGCTTCAAGATAATGAGACGAATGTTAAATTTCAGGAAGAGTGTCTATGTAGTAGTACGTCGAGCGCATGAAGTCAGAATATATTAAGGTATCCTCTCATCATACTTAAGACAATATCTTCTTCAACTATGATCGCCTGGTACCAAAACACCGTATAATGCTTCCGATCTCATTTTCTCCCACGTTAAATTATTTTACACACTCTTTTTAGTGTCGCTTTTTCGTTTCATCGACTCTCAAATCACAACGATACTAAAGAAGTTTTCACTTCAATAATAATTATAAAAAAACAAATTCAAATTCAAATATTTTTATTCAAAATAGGATTTATAATCACTTATTGAACATCAAAATCTACCCATTCAAAAGAGACTGCCTCAGACCTGAGAAGAATGGGCGCAAGAAACTCAGCGGGCTTACAAACACACATTACTTCTTAAAATAATTGTCATGAATATCTATTTTTCGTATTTTAATTTATTCTTCTTAATGTATTAACAAAGTGTGTTAGTTTTATTGAACTCGCCGGATATGTACAAGCCTCTTAAGCTTCGTGACCGTGACTTGTGTTGTGTGTAAGAGATTCTATTCAGAGAGCTCAAGTCAACAAGGTTACTTACTACAAGGAGATAGGTCGAGTCAACAGTTTTATGATGACATTAATACTTATGTGTTTGGCTTTGTATGTTTGTTCATAAAAATGATACATGGTTATGGCGGGAATAATATCAGAGGGGCTTATACTGTATTGGCGATTCTTCTGGGGTTGTCTGTCTCTTCTCACCCGAAGGCTCACCAACGAGAACAGGATTTCTTTTTTTTTATGGAAAAGGAGGACAAACGAGCGTACGGGTGACCTGGTTGTATGTGACCACCACCGCCCACATTCTCTTGCAACACCAGAGGAATCACAGGAGCGTTGCCGGCCTTTAAGGAAGGTGTGCACACTTTTTTTGAAGATAACCATGTCGTATCGTCCCGGAAACACCGCAAAAGGAAGCTCATTCCACAGCTTTGCAGTGCTCTGTGGATCACTTGACGTTGCGTAGAGACGTCTCTTTATTGTGTGTCTTCTACCGCATTCATCACGGGGAGTGATGAAGCTGTTTCACCTGATTCCTGCCGCCCATCTTCGCACGAAACGCCACAAATTCTTCCACGTACAACCAAGCTGTGGAATGAGCTTTCATATAATAATAATAATAATCTTTGATAAAATCTTGTATGCTTTGTTCAACTCTCAGGTTGTGGCTTCATCTACAGGATCTAGTTTACAGTTGATAACCTGCTCAACCCCAATAGTTGCATATTAGGAAATTGACTTAAGATGTCGCTGTTGCAGATCTCAACAATTTGTTATGTTTTAAAGTGATAACCCTCACTTCTGGGAATAATTACACCAATAAAATTTGAAAACAAATAAAATATTAACGATGTGGGATTCAAAATCGCGACCTCTCGCGTTCCGTGCGAGTGCTTTTCCGACTGAACCAACCGTTCGCGTGACGTATCGTTGATAATAATGTAGTAGTTAATAATAAAAGTGTAACCCTGTCTTTGTTATCATAACTTTCGAAACATCCTCCCGCTGTTAAAGAAGATTAAAAAAAATATTCCCGTTAATACGTGTTTTTAATTGCTTCGTACTTAACTTTACTTAATACTTAAGTATAACAAACTTAGAAAGTTCCTTCTCTCCCTACTTAACAAGCACACCATTTAACTTCCATGTTTACATCTAAGACTGTGTAAACAACTTATCCTGATGAGAACTTTGCTAATAAGAAACTTTAACTTCAACACTACCTATATTACTCTTGGTTTTAATTTATTTTCCAGGTTGTATATTTTGCTAAAGTGCTATGTGTTTGATAAATTGCAACAGTTTTCTCCTTTCTTTCCTTATGCATTGTCTTTGTAAGTAATGTGTAATACCTAAATTCTGTGAAAAGCTGTGAAAAACTTCATATTATTCATAATTTTTTTGTTATCTTGTCTTGAAAGCGGAGGATGAACAAGCGTACAGAGATTACCCATCTGGTGTTAAGTGATCACCGAACATGAGTGAACATAAAGGGAGAGTATGCCTCATACAATCAAGCGAAATAGTTGCTCTATTACAATGATCCGAGGCATGTGTGAGTGTCCACTTGCCGCTTGTTGCGTACGCGGCGAGAATCGGAAATAACTGGTTGACGATCGCGTAGACAGTTGACAATCTCATAGATGTTTATAATGTTAATGCGGACACTTTCAATTGTGACCTATGTATGATATCTTGTATGTAGGTATCTTAATCGAGGACCCGATAAAAAATGCATTGGTTGATTTCTCTTAACTTTTGGTGACAACCCTACCAAAAATATTCCAATTTTAACACACTCTTAGTCTGTGTACCCTGTAGTTACTCATGTGTCGCGGCCGCCAACATTCTCTTGCAACAGCAAAGGAATCACAGGAGCGTTACCGGCCTTTTGAAATGGTGAATGCCCTTTCTTTGCAGATACCCATATCATATCGTCCTGGAAACTATAAGTTAGGTCTATTTTAGTGACTTTCACAGTTTCTGTTTTATGGTAGAAAAACTAACTGTTAATGTCCATTCCTAGGCTAAGTTAGCTCGGAAGATCATTTCTCAGCAATTATATTAGAAAGTTTCCAACCCTAAGCTTCTTTCCTGACGTAATCTCTCTCATCAAGTTTAAAGACAAACGAAAGCTTGTATATACTTATTCTGGACATAAATACTGTAACAATTTTTAGTCGAATTAAAACTGTTAGTGATTGTATTAATCTACAATTGGATCTTGATACTCTACTCGATTGGTGTAGTGCTAACAGTATGAGTTTGAGTATAAAAAAATGCTCCATTATATCTTTCACTCGTATTAAAAACCCAATTTTGTTTGACTATAAAATTGATAATATACCACTTGAGCGGAAGTTTGTTTTACGGGATCTAGGTATTGCTTTTGACTCGAAACTAACTTTTAAATATCACTATGAAGAAATAGCCAAGAAATGTAATATGCTATCTGGCTTCACATGCAGAGCTACTAAAGAATTCAAGTCACCAAATAGTTTACTGTTACTCTATAAGTCGCTAATCCTGAGCCAAATCGAGTACGCCTCCATTGCCTGGTCACCTCAATATAATACATATACTGATATGCTTGAGTCTATTCAAAGACGTCTTCTTCGCGTATTGACGATTAGGTTTGGTCTAAAAAGGGAGCTGACTACATATGAGGAAAGGCTATCTCACTTCAAGTTACTGAGCCTCGAGAGTCGTCGCAAATTGCATGGCCTAACGACTTTATACAAAATACTGGATGGCACAATTTCTACTTCCCTCTTGTCGAATATCCATCTAAGAGTTCCCAATCGGTCTTCAAGACATGAACAGCCTTTTATCATTCCGTTCTGCAATAATAATGTGTCCTTCCAAAACCCCATCTATAGAATTTGTCGTCAATACAATGCACTACTACTCGAAATCAGTGAAGTACCTGACATCCACAGTTCATCTGTTTGTAAATGGAAATCTAGTTTATATAAATTCCTTAATTAGTTTAAATTTTTAAAAAAGCATCTTAATTTAACTACCATAATTATTCACTTCTATTTGTCCAAATATATATTCTCTCTATCTTTTTCTTTTATACTACATTACCTAAAGTTAGTTTTAAAATCGCTATTACTGTTGTATTTTCAGAGTTATCAACTTATGCTAAATATGCTGAGTACACACCCTCGTGGAGTTGCAGCCTATCTTGTATTTAGCTGATAGTTTATTTTTTTTATTATGTATTTGTTGTAATTCTGTTGTGTGTACCTATTAAATAAATAAAAAAAAAAATAAAAATAAACTAAATATTACACTGGAACCTGTCATTTTTATATGATTACATTACATTAGTAATGGCGCCAAAATGAGAAAACTCAATTAACAATAAAAATCAATGAATATAATTATTATATAATAATATTGTACAAATACAATTATATAGTCTATTAATAGGTACAATGAGACCTGCTCTGTTTGTGACAGAAAAACCGTCGACGTAGTGTTCATACGAAAAAGGTAGTCAAATCAGTAAGGGAAAGAATTCGAGGAAATCCTTTACGAAAGCAAAACATCTCGGGAGATGAAGAAAGCACCTAAAACCATTTCGCGTATTTTAAAAAATAACTTGCAGCTATAAGAGACATACTGGTCATTTTATAACTGATAATTTAAATGTGAATAGGGTGGTAAAATCGAAACAGCTACTGAAGCGGTTCGCAATGGGAGTTTACAGAAAATTTTTGTTTATGGTCAATTACGGATCAGACTAGCTATCCAATGCGGAAATGCTGAAATCCAGTATTCTTGGAACGCTTCCCCGTAATGATAGTTTTAATTTTATGTAATCATAGTTTTTTTTATGTACTGTAATAGGAGGATAAACGAACGTACCTATCACCTGGTGTTAAGTGATCACCGCCGCCCACAATCTCTTGCAACACCAGAGGAATCACAGGAGCGTTGCCGGCCTTTAAGGAAGGTGTACGCGCTTATTTTGAAAGTACCCATGTCGTATCGTCCCAGAAACACTGCACAAGGAAGCTCATTCCACAGCTTTTTACGAGTACGTGGAAGAAAGCTCCTTGTCTTGTATTGTAAATATACTAGTTATATGATTTATCTTGTTTGAATAAATCTGAAACGATCAGATAATCTCTTACGTATGCATATAAGCGGATGAAATGCTAAAACTCCTCTCAGTATAATAAAATATTTATCAAATACCACACAAACATCATAATACGCAACAAATTCCCTCTCACTCCGCCATAATCCACTGATCCTCTTAACGCTACAAAAATATGTTTTTGTGGCAATTAGGAACGCTGTTTGCGACGTATTTTCGTATCTACTTAATTGGATACTTGCTTTTTGTGGCATGATGAATACCTTATTCATTTTCAACGGAGTATTCGGCTACTGAATACATCTCTATGGTATTTATACACATGGAAGGATGATGGTTTATTGTATACATTTCAATGATTTTAAATAAATCTGAGTAGTTTTCCTTAAATTGCAAGTGTTCATGATATTTATTTACCACAAATGCCAACATAAAAAGGCCATGAATCATCCTACTAATATCTTCCCCTTCTTGGCGTGCGTCCGTGCATTATGGGATATCGCTATGCCAACTTAATGGCTGATAGGCTTGCCCTGCATGTTTCAGTATGACAACTCTCTCTGTTATCCCTACTTATACATTTTATTGAGATAAAACCTTTAGTTGCGAATGCAACGGGCAACTACAAGTTTAATATATAATACTATATTTTTTTCAAAGCGAAGTAACTAGGGCCTTCGAAGTAACTGAGGGCCTGCTTCTTCCATTCGTCTATTTTTGTGAGGGACCATAGGAGTCCATCGTATAAACAAGCTCTTTTCTCCAAATCGTGTCAGGTATTCTTCTGCTTTATGAGTCTAATGGCTATGTTTGTTGGTTTGTTGTTCCATCTTTTATAACTTGCCCCGTGTAACCTGCTGCTTAGTTTCTGCGTCTGATAATTATTGAGCGCCGAAGTTTGTCAGCCATACGTTAGGCTACTGTGCCCCCAACATGTGTTCAGAATCCAGACAAAAATCCTTTCATTTCTTCCTCAAAGGCTTTAAAACTAAGGTTAAATTAATATGGATTACTTTATTTTGCTCAACTGTAGTTTCGCGGTATCAAATATGCTTGAGGCTTTATATATTTAAGACAAAAAAGATACTTAAGGGTGATAAAGTGTATATGCTCTACTTTAAATGTATCTACTACTACTTTTTACTATATTTTCTGCAGAAGATTCTTTAAGGGAGCAAATGACCTACGACTGGAAGCTGTATGAGAACATCTGTTCCATTAATTGGTACACTTTTCGCATAAAAATATTTAGATAATCTACTTAACAACTTATTTAAACCTAAAGTATTCATAGCCTATCTATACTAATATTATAAAGCTGCAGTGTTTGTTTGTTTGAACGCGCTAATCTCTGGTACTACTGGTCCGATTTGAATGATTCTTTCGGTGTTGGGTAGTCCATTTATCGAGGAAGGCTATAGGCTATGTTTTTTTTTAAATTAGGGATCCGTAGTAAAATTGCTATTTTGTAACACAAGGTGTAAAATCGAAAACCTATTTTTGCGTGCGCTGCAAAAACTATTGACAATAGAACAAAATGATGTACAGGCTATAATATAGGCAATATTTTATTACTTATAAAACTATCGCGTGAATTATACTTTATATGGCAAAACAACGTTTGTCGGGTCAGCTAGTGTTTATATATGCAAGACAAAGATATATCATATACTTAAAACATAAATATAAATAAACATTTATGTATGACTGACTGAAACAATCATTCATATACATGTTACAAATGTTTGTACCAATCAGAATACGAAATATCTAGCACCTATCAGATTCATGACTTACAGTTATTTTGCGTAAGCTCGAACGAATGGGAGGGCTCAGATAGACAGCTTATGTACAGTGAACTGGCGATAAGAATCATTTACCGGGAATATTGGGACAGCTTCAGATGATAGATGACTAATTACTGACAGTCGAAGGTAGTTCTGTATCTGTAGATAGTGTATTGGTAACGGCCGTTAGATATTACGATTACTAATCTACTAGGGTAATGTACTTAACTAAATAGAATAAACGTTACCACTTGTAATATACCGTAAATACTTACAAGCTCTGGGTTCACTGACCTGATAGCACAGCTTGTGCCTTCTTCATCATCCTCTCGCTTGCGCCTCCTGCGGCGTATCACCAGATACGCTCCGACTGCCACCAAAATGGCCGCCACACCCACGCACAATATTGTCACTAACACTACATCACGGACTCTCATTTTGATCTGGAACAACAGATAGATATTTATATTAACAATGAAATTTCACAGAAATAACGATAATATTAAACATATTATAAGAGACGAAGAAATAAATTGCTTTGAACATGGTCTGTTGGCCATGTAAATTAAATCTACGCAGACGATGTGGTCAGCGAAAGCCCGATTTATTGATATGCGAAGAAGGGAAAATTCGCAAATGCAGAAACATATTATTATCAGATATAACTTGAATAAAAGTTAGCATATTTTTCTGTAAAAAATATTTAGAATTAAAATACTGAGAAATGAATACATTTTTTTTTTACAAAAAATAACTTAATCGCACGCTTGCAATATCTGTTCCGTTGTGTTTTAGTTCTCCTGAATTTAAAAAAAGCATACATAATGTATAGCTACTAAAATTTGTTTTTCTTATTTTTTTATGGGAGTAAGTATCAGAACGAACAGATGATCCAGTTGATGCTCAGTGACAACAACCCCACAACTTTGTAAATATGATGTGAACTATAACTCAATATAAAATGACTTAAGATATAGCGTAATGCGATAACATCCCCAATCAGCTTAAACTATCAAAATACAACTAACAGTCAACATGGGTTGCTGATGGTATGCTCGTGCGTAGATGCAGCTTCAATCGTATCTAGATACGACGGACTAGTCCGGGAACTGTTAACACACTATACTTAACAAAAGGTACCTTTATATTAGTCGAATCATTACTACTAAAATCTCGAACTATCATCAGTAAATGCAGTGATTTTATCCGAGTGGTGGAGGATCCACGCGGTCCGTGATTGAATTTTACTAAACAGTTCAAAAATTCACATTGTGCTACTATATCGGGCAAAGATTAGGAGTTAATTCATTATTGTATCAACTATATTATTGTATAATATAACAAACTGCTTTTTTCTTTGTGTTCAATTCTTTTACTATCTACTTATAAGGCTTTAGGCTTAACAAAGGCTTTTGTTAAATTGAAAAATGATTAATAGTACTTTGAAATATAATAAATATAATATTTTTGTATACTAGCCAATACAATAGATATCAATAGGTAACCGTCGTATTTATAATAACCCATATTAAATCTTATTTACCTACCGAACTAGACAAGATCATTTTGTTAAAAAAAAATTAACAAAAAAACAACCGACTTCAAAAACACTATTTCAAAACAATAGAAATAATATGCACTAAAAAGTATAAAAATTATTGCGTATTTTTATACTTATCTTTGAAGTATATCCTTTCCAATAAAAAAAGAATCATCGAAATCGGTTGGCGCGATATTGAGTTATTCGTAAATTTATCATCCACTTTGCTATACGTATGTATAGCAAATTTAAGACTTTTATGGTTTTCTCATGGATGCCACTGTCAGATCTGGACCAAATTACAATGGGACCACACGGGAAGCATTATCAAAATTGGTACACCCAGTCGAAAGTTTTGAGGTAACAAACATAAAAAAAATACCGACGAATTGAGAACCTCCTCCTTTTTTGAAGTCAGCTAAAAATGAAATAGACAGGAACTGGTTTAATGAGATTTTGACAGTTTTGGACTGGGTAATACCACGGAAAAATGACAAATAATTAATAAACTAAAAAGCTATGCATAGCGCTTTAAAATTCTTTCACCGAAAGAAATTTGCAAAATCAGAAATATGGGGTATTATGTATTTTGTTTTCAATGTAATATTCGATCCCAACTATTGCTCATACCTAATAATAGACTAAAATATACAAAGCGAGGGAAGCTTACTGTGGTTTTGTTATTAAGCCCGTGTTATTAAGCACAGGTATCAATGACGTTCTATACATATGGACAATTCACGTCATACAAAATCATGACACCATATTAAGCTTCGACTGCAATATCTATACATTTTTGCGTTTACTCCAGTTGTTTAAGATATTATTGGTCAATAAGCAGCAATATATAAAATTTTTTCAGGTTAAGTTGCGTATTTTTAATTTAGAACCCGATTTGGACAGTGATATCAGTGGAGCAGCAGTTATGTATTTTTTTAACCCTGACGAAAGTCTGTATGATTGTGTGTGAGTTTTTGTGTGTATGTGCGTATGTATGTATGGATTTATTTAAACTTCTTATATTTTTTGAACGGCTCGACCGATTTCATAGCGGTTGGCGCCATTCGAATGGGCTTGACCAAACTAATGAATACAATTCAAATCGATTCAAGCCGGTAGATCTTAAGAAATCTCAAAATCTATGAAAAAAAAATTTATTCATAAGTGTTTTTATGGATTACATTTTAAACTACTTCACCGATCGGTGGTTGAAACTAATCAGCTCTTCAAATTAAAAAAAGACCTTGTCAATCGCTACCAAGACGGTCACAATCGGTTCACGAAAGAAAGCCAAAAACCGAAAACCGGGGTTACTTCGAAATTCCGAGTTCAATCAAGAGAATCTCAAAAATTCTGTATGAGGCTCGAAATTACGTTTACGACATATAAATAAACATACGAACTTTTGCCTTTATGATATGGGTGTGATTTTTAATTAATAACGTAAAAACCTCCGACTGAACACATCCTGATCAGAAAATAGGACAAACTGACAAACACAACCCTCGTTTTCGTCAGGGTTTGAAAAAATACTTAACTGCTACTCCATTGATGTCACTATCCGAATCGGGTTCTAAATTCAAAATTATAATCACCCTTACGTGGTCGCATAAGACGACGTGACTCTTTTCTTTTTTGACATGTCGTCTTCATTTCAGTGCCTACGCTAGCGCGCGGCTAGTAGATTTCTTACAGGTTGTTCCAAATGATTCCAATGATATTATGGAAAATTGATTTATTTAGGTGAATTATGTATTATATTTTTTTATCATTATGGTTAAGTAGATCAACCCGTGTGTTTATTTAATGACGCCATTCTATCGTCATGATCTATACACCGCTATTCAAAATGACCAAAAAAACCTTATTTATCAGTTACTAGCTGACCCGGCAAACGTTGTTTTGCCATATAAAGTATAATTCACGCGATAGTTTTATAAGTAATAAAATATTGCCTATATTATAGCCTGTACATCATTTTGTTGTGTAGTTTTTGCAGCGCACGCAAAAATAGGTTTTCGATTTTACACCTTGTGTTACAAAATAGCAATTTTATTACGGATCCCTAATTTTGAAAAAAAACATAGCCTTCCTCGATAAATGGACTACCCAACACTGAAAGAATCATTCAAATCGGACCAGTAGTACCAGAGATTAGCGCGTTCAAACAAACAAACAAACAAACACTGCAGCTTTATAATATTAGTATAGATAAGGAATATACCTTGGAAAACAATAAACGGTAAGTAACCGAATATGTGGAATTAATGATTACATCTAATGACGTAAAATAAACAACTATCCTCATAATCACGCAGAAATATTATTGTATATACTCCGAATACGCGTCTATTAGGCAGAGTTTACGTTCAGTTGTGTTTCGACCGCGCTTTGAATATAACGCCACGCAATTACAAAGTGTTCATTGGAAAACTGGCCAAATAACAGCATATTCAAACTTAAAAAGGATGGAGTGTCATATTTGAGGTAAGTGCCCATTTAAATTTACAAAATTATGAAACTAACTTGACGTTTTCATCATTTCAATCATTTTGCTAAATAATTACTTTTCAATTGCTAAAGAAGATGTTCTTGCCTCGTGTTCACATCCGTCACGCACGTGACGTATTGTTATTACTCCTAATGAGCGTATACTACGCTGCAAGTATGACGGTAACAGTTAAAATGTTTTTTTTTAAGATTTCTCTTAATCATTCTTTAGGAACTAGGTTATAAATAGGGCGAACAGCCCTGTTCTGCAACACAAAGATGGTATTAATATCAGCTGCATTGCACCATAGCAATATGATATTTTTTTAAATAACATAACATTGTTTGATTGAAAACTCTCTGTAATTCCAAAACATTCTCGATTTTCTTATTTCAAGTCCAAATTGCTTTGTTGTGTTGATTGAAACTTCAATTTCGAATTCGAATTTTAAATAGCCTCGGAATTTGAATTGATAATCACAAGAATACTGTTCGTTCACGAATATAAAAGTTTTATCCGTACCGCCTCAATTCGTAAATATAAACCAACTCAAAGGGAGGAAGAATGAATCGAAAACTTAAGACTTATTTTTAAGAAACACGTTTATACTGTGTAATAAAATATCAGAGATTCATACTGAGAGAGAAAATAGTTTATCTTTACGTATAAAAATTTCGTGTCAAGTTGTTTGGCCGTGATTAACTCCTAAACTACTGAATCCAGACAATTATTTATATTTTTAAAGTGGTAACCATTACTTGTGAGATTAATACACAATAAAATTTGAAAAAAAAAATATGAACGATGCGGGATTCGAACCTGCGACCTGTCACGTTCCGTGCATGCGCTCTTTCCAAACGAGCCAACCGACGGAGTGAAGTATCGTCGATAAAGTTTGTATGCTTTGTTCAACTCTCAGCTTTTTATTTTAATTTTACTAACAAATTTTAAGCAAAATAATATTGTCTACTGTAATTGTTAGGAATAAAACATCGATACCTTGAAAACACACACAAACTTTTATTGGATTTGAAAACTACGCCGTCCGGTTAGGCTTCAGGGCCGCGCGGCTCATTTCCATGTGCGTTTTCTTTGATTGCTGCAATGTGTGGCTTGTGCGAATGTTTTTCGACGAACCTCACACACGGCTCACGCCCATGGCTTGAATGGTTCAGTGACAGAAGGCTCACCGGTGAGTCCCATGGCTGGTATGGCAATGCCTGATTTATCACGCAGCGTGGAACGTGTTGATGATGGACTTTTCAATTTTAGACATCTTTACTGTCATGACACTGTGCTTATAACACGCTACAGAACAGCCAATTTAATCGTTTTTATTCTTACTAAGACTACCTGGGGTTCTTTTAGAGTATTTTTTTTATGAAAATAAGTGACGAGACGGGCATGACGTTCAGCTGACGGTAATTGATACGCCCTGTCCAAAAATTCTGAGCGGCACTACAATTGCGTTCGTCACCTTGAGATATTAGATGTTACACTAGTTACGGCGCCCTTCAGGCCGAAACACACTAATGTTTACACATAACTGCTTCACGGGAGAAAAAGACGCCGTTGTGGTACCCATAATATAGCCGGCATCCTGTGCGAAGGAGCCTCCCACTGGTAATATATTCCCCATATCGAAACAACATTCGTAGGTAAGGGTTGATTATCGATCCATATTGGATGGATATTGTGAAATAACATTTCAACAAGGCACGGATTCCGTTATTTAACAGATAATAAAAAGTATGGACTTATTAAATATCTTTGTAAAAATCATTTAAATTAAAATGGCAGCCATCTTGGTTTTATTATTTGTTGTTATAGCGGCAATAGTAGTACACCCTGTTTCATTTCACAGCTATAAGCATTTCGGTGACGCAAACTCACGAGATTTCACCCATCCAAAAAGTATCTAAATAAATATATGATTATATATTATTTATTCAAAAGACTTTCTTAGGCCCTGAAGGCCTTATATTAAAGGCCTTCAGGGAATACAAAACTTTAGCACATGAGAACGAGTACGTCTACGCACTTGTTTACACTTTTATAAATAATCAATTTTATTGGGGAAAATCAGATTATGAGGCGTTCATTTTTGGATTTTTCATGTAAGTCAAATGCCGATTTTTTCTGTTACAAGCAAAGAACATTTTACTATTCAATACTCCGGTACACATGCTTTCGACTCCAACCGAGTGGATGAGTAGTTTCAAAAGCTATCGTTGATTCTCGTGACCATCCCACTACAATTTAATATCATAAGAATATTCAAAACAGATTGGCGCCACAATGAGCAAACAAAATATAAGAATGACATTCGAAATTCAAACGTTATAATATTATTGTTTTTTTTTTTCATTGTAAAAGTATTAATGGCCAGACTTAGAACATTCTAATAACATTTGAATGCCAATCTACCGTTCAACTGAACAAAGCTTCTAAAGCTATTGTCGCGCTGTCATTTCTATGTAAATTGAAGCACTTTATACCCTTCTGAATAGCGCTTGCTATTATGTTAACATAAATGCTTAAGACAGCACTTATTTTTTAACTTAAACGTGCAGGTTCAGTATAAGGCGAATCACTCACGCAGATATGGTAATATTTATTAATATAAAAACTTAATTATCTGAAAGCATCACACACTAAACAGATACGATAATATAAGAGATGATACATTCATTTCCTTCAGACTGAGTAGACTTGTTTTTTGGTAAGGATTGTTTAAACAGAGTGTTACAATGTGTTACAGAGTGTTCACGTTTTACAGCAGTCTCACCGCAGACCCTGCACATTCATCCTGTATTTACATGCAGGTAAAATTTGTATCGGGAGATATATTTACATACGGAGATAATAATCTCACCATCTTTCTATATATATGTCGGTGCCCGTAGATACTTTACGGTAAAATATAAACTATCTGCGCTGTTTGTGTTAGTTCATACGAATATATAGAGAGCTATATTGAAAGATATATCACTCCAAGACAACTCGGCCGAATAGATAATTCGAGAATTCTTATGGGATTTTTTGAAGTCAAAACTTTTTTAGCCGTTTTGGGCACTTTTTGGTAGTGGAAAATCTTATGGTTTCGCGTCACCCACATTCTTATGACTGGCGCATGCGATAAAAATAAATAATATATAATAATTTATGTATTTAGATACTTTTTGGATGGGTGAAATCTCGTGAGTTTGCGTCACCGAAATGCTTATAGCTGTGAAATGAAACAGGTGTACTTCTATTGGCGCTATAACAACAAATAATAAAACCAAGATGGCTGCCATTTAAATTTAAATGATTTTTTACAAAGATATTTAAAAGGCCATAGTGTTTTATTATCTGTTAAATAACGGAATCCGTACCTTGTTTAAGTGTTGTTCTCAATTCTTAAGCTTCTAACATTTCGACTAGAATTCACAGAACTCATTTAATGAGGCAAAACATAAAACTAATGTGAATATCTTGCAGAAGGATCCTGAAGTTTAGATGTTACAGTTATTGTTTTGTCCCTGTTTGTTTGTCCAAGTTGTAATAGAAATATTATACGTAAAGTTTTGGATATTGCCGGGTCGTACAAGCAACTTTATCAGCAGCGGTTGGCAATCGTATTTTAGAAGCTGTTGGAACTGGACATTCATAATATTGTATCTATCACGCTGAGATATAAAATATTTTGATAGTTACAACTAGCGTACTGGAATCACGACGATTTGACGTACCTAGCTGTTTTGTGAATGGTTGTGGCTCGGGTTTGGTCACAGTTGGTTTAGAATAAATCATTTACATTTACCAGTGGGACGCTCCTTTGCACAGGATGCCGGCTAGATTATGGGTCACAACATGGGTCACTACGGCGCCTATTTCTGCCGTGAAGCAGGAATGTGTAAACATTACTGTGTTTCGGTCTGAAGGGCGCCGTGGCTACTGAAATTAGTGGGCAAAGGTGACGAGCGCAATTGTAGTGCCGCTCAGAATTTTTGGGTTTTTCAAGAATCCTGAGCGGCACTGCATTGTAATAGATAGGGCGTATCAATTACCATTAGCTGAACGTCCTGCTCGCTTCGTCCCTTATTTACATAAAAAAAAGAATAAAACATAGAAATTAATCACTGGTGCTTGGGGTCCCCGGGTACAGTGCCACTGCTCCAAACCCATGACCGATTGGAAATTTTCGTCAGCCTAGCGAAACTTTCTAAGAAAAAAACGATTCACTCGTTTGCATGAAACGTGCTGTCATTGATAGATTTACAGATGACGGCTATAACATTGTAAAAAAACGAGATAACCGTAATCCACTAAGTTTTAAGCAACTATTCGCTTTCAAACTTAGCCGGATTATACATCGACGCCATATTGTAATTACTAATTTTTACTTCGGCATTCCCGCCTCCTATTACGTAGTATTTACATGCTCTTTGGTGGCGTTCCGTCTGTGCTGTGCATTATTTATTACACATAATGCCACACGGTCAATATCACTGTCAATTTGTACCTATAAAAAAAAATTAACAAAAAAACAACCGCCTTCAAAATACTATTCCATAACAATAGATATATTGTGCACTAAAAAGTATAAAAATAATTGCGTATTTTTATACAATTTAATTAATTTATCTAATTCTAGTTACGATTATTGTTATTTTTGGAATCCGGCGCAACCCGCTCTCGCCTCTCGCCTCCTCACGACTCAAGCACATCTCACCTATAACTATGTATGTAGTAACAAACCTATCATGACACCGACTCCAAAAATTACAATAATCGTAACTAGACTATGATTAATTAATTAGATTGTATAAAAATACGCAATTATTTTTATGCTTTCTAGTGCACATTATATCTATTGTTTTGGAATAGTGTTTTTGAAGGCGGTTGTTTTTTTGTTATTTTTTTTTATTTTATGATTAAAAGTGAATTTGAAGTATACTAGCTACTAACGATTTGTCTAAATATGTGTAAATATACAAAAAATTTCAATGCAGCAATGAACGTCAGTACCTACTTTGCAATTTGATTACAGACAGTGTTCCGTTTCTTTGTCATGGATTCCGTAATCAGAAACTAACCAAACTCTCACGAAACTATCTTTGAAGTATATGCTTTCCAATCAAAAAAATAATCATCGAAATCGGTGGGCGCGATATTGAGTTATTCGTAAATTTATCATCCACTTTGCTATACGTTTGTATAGCAAAATTTAAGACTTTTATGGTATTCTGATGGATTCCACTGTCAGATCTGGACCAAATTACAATGAGACCACTCGGGAAGCACCAGCTTTCAAATAAAAAAAGAATTATCAAAATCGGTTCACCCAGTCGAAAGTTTGGAGTTAACAAACATAAAAAAAAATACTGACGAATTGAGAACCTCCTCCTTTTTTGAATTGAAGATATTTTTTTAAAGATTTTTGTTTTATTACGCAAAAGAATAACTTGTTCCGTACTTATGTACACACACAGTTATTTGACATACCTAGAACCGATCCGATATTTACTTAACTAAAAGTATAATTTTTATTTTTTAATATTAATGGATGAGTTTGATCGGTTAGTAAAGGTTCTTAGTTATTAAACATAAACAATCCCACATCTTAAAAATCTGAATCTGAAAACATCTTGAAACATTTATTTTGTATAAAGAATAAAGACATAAGATACAATCTTATTCACTAATTACGATCAAGTTACGATCATCCATTACTTGGTTATCCGGCAGCTCTCCAAAGAGTCAACCTTCACTTAACTCTTGCTTACGAGTCATATTACATTGTAAATTTACACTTACTTAAAGCGGGGTTTTCACTGTTCGAGTACAATCGGGCTGAGTGTACTTTTCTGATGAAATAAAATCAAAAATATTTTATTTCGTAGGTAAATTGACTACACTTAAAATATGTCATTTTTATACAGCTCATTCGTAACTCAGGTTTCCTTAGAGAAGAACGAGCAAGAAACTCTAAGGTTGCTCTTTTCAAAACATAATGGTATTACAAGTTCTTATTTTCATTTCAATTACAATATATGCAAAGTGATGCAACAAAAATACTCAAACGTCAATTACTAAATGCCTTACACGAGTAAGTAAATACAATGTAAATTAAAAAGTAAGAACGTAGTTATAGTTATAGATGGTTTTGGATATGACATCACTTTGAACTTAGTTTGCCTATAAACGAGTTTATAGATTCAATTAGGATTTCACCAACACAAACTAAACGTAGTTAAATCGTAGACCGCCGAACTATGGACGTTCAACATGTTGGGTCCAAGAGTTGTCACTATCGTTTTGACAGGTATTTGATACATTCTACTGTTTATAACATGTAAACTCAGTTTACGTGTGTGTATTTGTGAAATCGCTTCGTGTTTAATCGAGATCAAGAGTGGCATATGAACTCGTTTACGTAAAACTGAGAATTATAGAACTTGATCTTTGGTGAAATGGAGACTTAGCTCTTGAGTCTCATTTACTCAGTATGTTCACTAGTTTCGTAACGTTCATGTTCTATGTTTTTGCTAGTATTTCTTTTTTTCAAACACTGTCCCATTTAAACTTCAAAATCAGAATTCACCTTCAAAGTATTATAAAAAAAAACGAGTGTACTTAAGACGAATGAAGTAAAACAAAATATTAATTTATAAAATTGTTCAAGAACGAAATGAAAATTCGAAATAATCAAGGAATCACCGTTCACATAACGCTAGTGTTCGTTAGTAAATCTCTCGGCGCGCATTTACCGTATATAAATTTATCTTACTACAATAATCATTCTATTCGATTGCCATCTTGCCATCAATATAAAAATCGCGATACAAAAATAGGTGTTATCTTAGACGGGTGAAAATTTGAATTGAATTTTGTGTCACCCTTATCATTTAGGTGTATGAAAAATAAATGTTGGTCGATTTTCAAACCTGCCCGATATACACACAAATTTTCAAACAAATTGGTTTAGCCGATTCAGAGGAGTTTGGTAACAAACACCAGTGGGAGGCTCCTTTGCACAGGATGCCGGCTAGATTATGGGTAACACAACTAATGTCTAAGCATTACTGTGTATCAGTCTGAAGGGCGCCGTAGCTAATGAAATTACTGGGCAAATGAGATTTAACATCTTATGTCTCAGGTGACGAACGCAATTGATTTTCAAGAATCCTGAAAGGCACTGTAACGTAAAGGGCAGGGCGTATCAATTATCATCAATTGAACGTCCTGCTCGTCTCGTCCCGTATTGGCATAAAAAAAACACGGGGACACGAGAATTTTATATACATAAAAGATGAATTTGTTGGAACCTACAACTTCAGAAAGCCGTTATTTAAAGATCACTAAAATATTCTCTATATCTTATCTTATATATTATTTCTATGTAATATTATCTATTAAATTAGCAACACCCATTAACTTCAGGCAAGCATAATAGTTTATGTCCAACAGATTTATAGCACTGCCTCTTAGGTCGTTAAATGCAAGAGACGATTTTATTATACTATTAAGTATTATAGGCTTATGATAAACAATTTGACAATTTTTAGTATATTCATCGTCTATGGTACCCCTAATTCAATTGTTCTAGCGCAGTCTGAATTATATTCATTTTGAATTTAATTTTGAGTTGTGTGTTAGTACAACGACCTAGAAACAAATAGTTAATTTTTAATTTGTATTGTTTGAGTAAGTTTTCTGTAGAAAGTAATTAATTAATTACTTTTCATTTATTGAAAATGGAGGTAGTAGTGACTTGTGATCATTTAATCATTAAAGTGTGCAAAAGCTTTGATACTCATCAAAACTTTCGTCACTCGACGAAAATGTTAAATTTTTAAACTTTCCTTATAAAAATAGCTGTTTTTTTTTCAAAAGTCCACTGGCTGATGACGCCTCTTCGAATCGTCAATAATAGTTATCGAAAGATAGACGACTTGAATTTATAAATAATATCAAAGTTTGCGTATTTGGATGTTTGTGTGTCAACCACGTCAGATTTACTGAATGGAACTCTGAACAGATACAGTTTATAATCTGGAACAGCACAGCCAATAATGACGTAAAAAATTACACGATTTTCAAATTTCACGA
Source organism: Leptidea juvernica (assembly GCA_949711755.1). Classification (NCBI taxonomy): domain Eukaryota; kingdom Metazoa; phylum Arthropoda; class Insecta; order Lepidoptera; family Pieridae; genus Leptidea; species Leptidea juvernica. The sequence continues at coordinate 2,327,718 of CATIXQ010000027.1, forward strand.
TTAATATTGCAGAAGTTGTAAAAGTATTCTTGTATCTCACGAAGGTTGACGGGGGAGTAATGATACCGAATGTATGATACAGAACATGCTTTATGCATCTGTAATAAGGATTCCGTTCTCGTATTTAAATATTCAATGCGATGTAGTCAGCGGATGTGTCTCATAAACAGTAACGGTCTAAACCGACTGAAATTTTGACACAGTGCTATTATTGCTGAAACAATTAATAACAAAAATTATAAGCTTGTCGTAGTCAAGAACGTCGAGCCAAAAAAACGAGTATGATTCGGTATTCGTCTTAGCTCAGGTGTAATCGACGTGTGGTGCGAGTGCGGGAGAGAGCGGGCGCCGTGCGAGCGCTTGAGTATGCAGTCAGGAAATAACTGTCGAGCGAAGTGGTTGTGTCAAACGCGCAGCTTTGTAAATTGAAACGTTTATTATACCGTGTGTTTGTAAGACTGTGTTTTACTTGCTGTGTGTTCAATGCCCACAACAATGGACAACCGGTTTACCTCGTCAAAGCTAATAATATAAAAAATGCATAATTTAAAGCCAATTGGTTTCTCTTACAAAAGTAGGTACATAGTATGTATTATACCTTGTGCGATGGATTGAATCTGCGAGAGATTTGTTTTTGCTGGATGATCCAGGTGCTGTTGTTGACTCTGTTACTGATGTGGTGCTGCAAGTTGTGGAACTCTTCATTATGTTCTCATCGGTGCCTGTTGGTGGCAGATGTCAACCATGGTTTGACAACTCCTGCAAAACGGCCTCACACCGAAAGCAGTAGTGCTATTACGCGTGAGTCAATGCTGGGGGTATCTTAGAATGAAAATAGTAGTAAACTTAAAGAATACCACAATCATTCTTGCTGGTCCCTTAAACGAGTTATGGCCGAGGCGAAGTTAAAGCACACAGGCAGAATTGGCCAGAGATACCCACACTTTCCCTGGAAACTTGTGTGCTCTGCTCACCCGATCCCCAAGAAAGGTTTCCACTCAGATCCATACAACTACCGCCCCATTGCCATTACCCCCAATTGCCAGTTCTTGGGATACCTAGAGGAGCACCAGCTCATAAGTGATTGGCAGTACAGGTTCTCACTCAGCTGAAGATCTTCTTATATATGTCACCCATAAATGAGCGCAACCTGCTAAGTAGAAATAATAGGCGTTAGCGGTGAATCAGGATGTAGCGACAGCTTTCGATCGAGCATAGCATAAATCACATATAGCGAAACTCCCATTCTATGGGCTTCCCGAGAGGTTATGTGAATGGGTCACAAGCTTTTTGGATGATCAGAGAATCATGGTTGTTATCGACTATTAACGCGTGTCCCGCAAGGCTCCATGCTATCCCCTACACTGCTTCTTCTGCATATTAAAGATAATATGCTGTAAATCAGCGGTATACATTCCTATGCAGACAATATAATAGGCATCTTCTAATACCAGCTGTGCCAACATCTCTCGGGATAGCGTCGCGGAACCAGAACCAATTTGGCCTTAAAAAACGAGACAATCATACACTATCAAGTAATCTTTGATCAGCTTCATTATTTCGCGATGCGTAGAGATGTGGGTTCTCTCTGCACCTTCTACTGCATATAAAACGGGAAGATCTCTGAGGAGTCGTTCAGGTTGATAACAGCTACAAAATTCCATCACCAGGTAAAACCTCAAAATGTAAAATTCCACCCGCAGCATATTGACTTCTGGCTTCTTCTCAATGCGATGACTTCGAATCCCGGTAGGTGCAAGCATTTATATGATGAATATGGATGTTTGTTTCCGAGTCATGGATGTTTAAATGTATTTATGTATGTTTAAATGTATGTTTTATGAATTTATGTATGTTTAAGTAAGTATATTGTATTAAATATATCATTGTCTACAAGAAATACCACAGGCTATATATGCTTAACTTGGGGCAATATAATTTGTGTAAAAAGTGTGTCAATATTATTATGACAGTGGCTGTACGATAAACTTGCCTCATTTAGTCGGATTTGGCCTAGTTCTTCACTCTATCCGTGCTGAGCATTAGATTTTTAGCGCTACACGAGATCGTAAGATTTAGTACGCTTACTCGACATAAGTTTATAAAGGAATACACAATGCCTCTGTGTTCTTTCACTTATTAATATATAAAGTGTGTACGTGGTTGGCCTGGCTATCCATATCTTTCTCTACTCAATGCATCCACGCCAGTCACTTTTGAAATTGATTATCCCTTGCGATCAGCTGTTTTGTTTATCTTTTCTCTCGAATACGTATTATATAAACGGTGTAAATTCTCACGTCTTTTTTTTTCATAGTTTTTGTAGCTTAGTTTGTACGCTTTATACCATAAGAGCACTTCAGCACGTCCGATTCGAATCCGATCAGCACCCGTGAAAACACGGTCCGGAGTAGTCATAGAACTATATCCATGGTAGTTTACGCACTAGATCCGGCTTCCGTCATCCGATTTGTTTCCGTCAACCGTTAGATATGACTACACTGGACACGGATTGGATTCGGATCGGACGTAGTGCGAAAGCGCTCTAAGACTTTGCTTCTTTCGGGCGTCCCTAGATATCACTGTTATTTTCTTCTTTTCAACGCCTCGCAGTATCCAAGTTTTGGCGGCATACAGAAATATAGATGAGATGCTATTCTGACCTTAGTTCGCATAGAATATTCCATAAACACTAATACACACTATTATTGTTTATCATAATATATATTCCCAAACAAACCTCGGTTTCATTAGTAAGAATTGATGAAACAGCCCAGACTCTGAATAATGTATTTGTATGTCATTAATATCAAAGTGATATTAGTTATGAATAACGCGGCTATGATAGGCGAACGTGTGTGAATACAGAATATTATCTGTATATTAGCTATGACTGACAATTTTGCTTAATTAAATCAAGGTGTTGTTTTCTTGTCAATGACAAATGTGGCTTAGGGTGCACCTGATAAACTAGTTATGCCTACTAGTCGGTTTAATCACAATACACGTAATAGAAAAGTAGCGTAACTCAGCGGTCTCAGCCTTGCGAAGGGACGTCGCTTCTTCCGGTGAAATCCAACTTCACACGACATGCCGTTAAATAGGAAATCATCCTCACCATTCACAGTGCGGTTTTCAAGGAGCTTTAACATACGACCAAGCTGTGAAATGAGCAAGTGTGCAAGTGAGCGTCCTTGTGCGGTGTTTCCAGGACGGTACGACATGAGTGCCTTCAAAAAATGCGCGAATACTTTTCTGAAACGCTGGCAACGCTCCTGTGATTCCTCTGGTGTTACAAGATAATTTGGGCGGCGGTGGTAAATCAACATCAGGGGACTTGTATGTTCGTCCTCTCTTCCATAAAAAAAATAGAAAATGAGTGTCTCAAACCTGAACAGAACTGGCGCAAGAAACTCAGCGGGATTCCTGTTTTTTTCACTCAAACTTTTTTTAATTAAATTTCTTTTCTGGCATATTCACTTTGTGGAATCAATTACCGGCTGCAGTTTCCCGATCCAACATGACTTAGGAACCTTCAAAAAAAGAGCATACGTCCTCCTTAAAGGCTGGCAACGCATCTCTTGCCACCTGTTGTTGCGGATTTCCATTTGCCCCCTCTCTCGGCCGTTTGCCCCCTCTTATAAAAAAAATCATCATAATATAAATGTTTGCACCTACCTAGATTCGCAGTTTGTACGCTACATAACAACTATGTTGGGAACAAAGTGGACTCTCCACGAAAACATTCATTAACATGAAAATTTTCAAGATAGTTAAATGGTGGCCTGTCTCACTCCCCGTGGAGGTATCGAAGTCGTAAGTCATTGCGATCCTATATTATATTTTTAAGCTTCCTAAAGACGCTGAAACGATCTTATTTAAAGTGATTATTATAATAATGAAGTTAAAGTGATTATTGACTTTTAAGAAAGTTTTGAGGTAACAAACATAAAAAAAAACATACCGACGAATTGAGAACCTCCTCCTTTTTTGAAGTCGGTTGAAAAAGGTTGAGCACCCATGATATCGGGGTAAATGCTTTGCACAGACGGATTTACCCAAAAAAACAGACGCATTTAGCCTAAAAGTTCTTGTCATACCTTGAAATTTACAATCATCATACCTCAAATATTACGATGATTAGAATCACAATAACTACGTTTACAGATGAGCAAATATGTACTGGGTATTTGGAATATAAAAAAATTAATCAGAAACCATAGATTTTTATTAATTGAAAGCACTCTCCTCTTGCGCTAAAATAAGTAATTTTTAATATGGTAGATTTGTCAAATTTCCGACGTACAACGCGATCTCTTTCTATTTTAAGTGACGAATATACATAGATCTAACGGCTACCTCTAGATAGATGAAGTTGTTGTATTTCGATAAGTTTTTGAGAAATGGCAAAAAGCAGCATTTACCCTATTGATGCATTTCCTTCAGTTTACCTTAATGTATAAAAGGAAAATAAGTCTGATATAATTGTTACAAAGACTGCGAAAGTCAAATTCAAATAAATTTTTTCAAATAGTTTTATAAAAACATTTTTAAAATCCTCAATTATGCGAAATACGCTGGATCGTCTACATAGTTTCTTAACCTTATTTTGCTCACCGCCCACTATGAGAATATGTTTTTTCTAGAGTATTTTCGTGTATTTTTTTGCCCTTTTAGACTATATTTATTAATCTACCCACGCCCCATCTGCGCCATCTCAATGCCCCCTAATTTTTTCTGGGTCTTCTACTGTTGAATCTCTCTGAATGACTCAAGTTGAATACTGGATTACCAATAACTTAACTAATTTTTTATTTATTTATTTTATTTATTTATTTCTTATTAACAAATTACATAGTATAGGTAACAAAATTATTGTACAAACATAAACTTATTTGAGTTTTACCGTGTACAATAAGGTCGTCGGAAGACATATAATATTATTTAAATTTAAAGTTTAATACTTTATTAACTACTTAAATTAAATTACTTATTTTTAAAGAAAAATGAAACAACTTAAAGCTACACACAAATATTAATTATACACAAAAAAAAAAACAAAACAAAAGCATAAACAAGAAATTTTATGAACAATGTTACAAACTAAATAACTTACAAATACCCTCAATATTAACACTACAAGTATTGTTGCTTTATATGCAGAGTGATTATTTTATTTACAAACAATACAACACTTCAAGAACGAAGAGGAGGGTAAAAAAAATTGAAAGCATTTTATGCGTTATTTGTATTATTACAAATAAATTATGAAAAAAGAACCCAAAACAACAGAGAAAAGACAATAAAAGAAGATACACAGTCGTTATAAGTTAACAAAGTCGAGACGTAACCAGAGTATAAGCCTTCGCAGCGTATAACCTTAATTTAGAAGGTGCTTTACTTTTTTCATTACACGTAGGAGTTTTGTATTACCTGAAACAAAGAAGAATAATTCTAAGAACGAGATAATATTATTGTTTAAATATTTTAATAAAGGGAAAAGTACTTTTTCCCGCAACTAATTTCACATTCATATTTCAAAATATTTCTATTTTATCTCACAATCACACGATAGGTACCTACACTGTTTATTTAAATCGATATTTAGACATGGTTTAAATTTTGACAGACCAGTGCTTGAAATAGGTAATGAATACCTGCACTACATATCACCGGGCCCCCAAAGCACATGGTTTTAATGATGAATAGAATATACCAGTATATACCAGTGGGAGGCTCCGTTGCACAGGATGCCGGCTAGATTATGGGTACCACAACGGCGCCTATTTCTGCCGTGAAGCAGTAATGTGTAAGCATTACTGTGTTTCGGTCTGAAGGGCGCCGTATCTAGTGAAATTACTGGGCAAATGAGACTTAACATCTTGTCTCAAGGTGACGAGCGCAGTTGTAGTGCCGCTCAGAATTTTTGAGGGTTTCAAGAATCCTGAGCGGCACTGCATTGTAATGGGTAGGGCGTATCAATTACCATCAGCTAAACGTCCTGCTCGTCTTGTGCCGTATTTTCATAAAAAAAAAAATATACAAAAATAAAAAGATTACAATGAAACTTAATTAGAAAAAGAAAAAAAATCTTGCGTTTACTTTGATCAAGTATGTGCTACATAAACAGTCTAAGCGGCCTAAACAGTCACACATTAATGAGTTCATCAATTGCGAATTACCCCAATTGAACACCAAAACCTACGCGAGAATATACTAAAACATCGATGAGAGGTAGGTAGACATGATGGTAGGTACAGATACTGAACAAGAAAGTATTTTAATTTTACAAAAGAAAATTTCGCGTCAACTGTCGAACCTTTCATTTACAAATAAAGTACCTTATGCTTTCTTATTAAACGTACTACAACTGTTCGATATCATTTAAGAATAATCCTTACCGGTATTTATAAAGGCGTATTTTATTCATTGGGTCATTCAGTAACTGGGCGAAAAACAAACACTCACTAGGTATTAGTGTGTAACAAGTTAAAATATATGCGCGGCGTTAAGCACTTTTCTTGGGATGGGTATAAAATGTTAAACTCACGTCAGGACACGTGGCCTGATCAAAAGTTCGTAAAACAGTCATTGAAATTATGGGTGAAACTTGATTTTTCTGAGAGATAAACTTTTTAGTGTAAAATAATTCTAATAATTCTGAAGTGTTAGATTTTTTATGTAGGTAATATAAAATATCATTTTTGTGTACGATAGCGCAATAAATGAATATTGTATCTAAACAGATAAATAACTATAACAATAACACCAGTGGAAGGCTCCTTTGCACAGGCTACCGGCTAAATAATGGATACCATAACTGCACCTATTTCTGCCGTGAAGCAATAATGTGTAAGCATTACCGTATTTCGGTCTGAAGGGCACCAAAGCTAGTTTAATTACTGGGCTAATGAGACTTAACATCTTATATCTCAAGGTGACGAGCGCAATTATAGTGCCGCTCCGTTTTTGGGTTTTTCAAGAATCCTGAAAGGCACTGCATTGGAGACGTCGTATCAAAACCATCAGTTGAACTTCCTGCTCGTCTCATCCCGTATTGGCATAAAAGAATACTGGTACTTTTATACTGATAAATAAAGCAATTCTTACGAAATTATTTTACGTTAATGGTCCAGTTTTCACTTCTGCCGGCACTACAAAGTGCAAACCGTATTTTTTTCGTATAAAAGAGAAAGACAAACGAGCGAGCGTAAGAAAGTTCCTTGAAAACCGCTATATGGAGGAACACAACAGATCCAGGTGGTGGGGATAATAACCTAATTTATGACGTGTCGAGCGAAGGTGTACTTCAGCGGCAGGCATCAGGTCAAACAGCATAGATATTGGTACATGGTAAGAAGTAAATTACTGAGCGTTGAGATATTTTTTTTTTGCGGAGTAATTCTGGTAATACCTAACCCTGTAGCTATGACAACAGTATTGTGATTTTCTTTACACATCAGTATTTTTGAATTAGTATGGACCAGTAAAAGTACTTTTTTGTTGTTCCTTTGATAAACGAGTGTATTGTATAAATATAAATCATAACTAAACTTAGACGTAACTTTTATCAGACGTAAATTAAAAAAAATCATTTTGTTATTTTCTTAACCTGACCTTTCGTTCTATTTGCAGGTCAATATTGTCCGTTTCGCTCAAAATTCAGTTATTACACGCGTTTTAATCGATTCTTAGAAATAATTTATTTGAAACTAAATTTTTGACTCTTTCGAATAAATAGTTTGACGCTTAGATAATTTTTACTTCTAGATTATCTCTTGCAGTAAGACAACCGATAAAAACAGGCCAGGAATATTAGTGTGCGTGACTATCTACGTCTTACACTCGCGATTTGTATGACACTCTGCGTTAGTGTGAGTGATTTGCTCAAAATACAGGTTAGTTCTAAAGTCTATTTTTTCGACGTTTTTACAGCTGTCATAGTCTATTTATTTTTTATTTATTTATTAATACTATTAATCATTTACAGAAAGAATCTTAAAAGCTAACATAGTCCCGAAAAACTGTTTGGACAGTTTGTCTGCAGGATCAAGTCTCTTGTAATACATTAATGTTTATTAGAACATTGATTTTATACAAGTGTAACTAACAAATATTGATATAAATATAATAAAAAAATCTAATTTTAATTTTGAGGCAGTGTTGACAGTAAATATTATCTGATTACGTATAAATGATATATGGTTTGACATTTACTAATAATGGTAAGCTTCCAATTTGCATTGAGTATATTAAAATGTCACGTTGAAATTCAGCAAATTTTACTCCATTTACAACAGATTGTCTTGAAAAAAAAAACCTGTTAATTAATAATAATATATCATATGAGGATGTTCCGATCATATATTTTGTTTGAAAAGTTCGACAAAACGAAGCGGACATTGTTTGGTCTTTGTGTCAAATTCAAATTCAAAAGTTTTTATTCAAAATAGGATGTGACATCACTTATTGAAAGTCAAAAACTACCGCCCATTCCAAAATGAATGCCTCAGACCTGAGAAGAATGGGCGCAACAAACTCAGCGGGCTTTTTTTTTTCATCGAATAAATATGTTTACAAAGTAATATTGTACAATCAAACTTATTATTTAATAGCCTGAGGGCGGTCACTCCATTCCCCATCTGTGGTATCATTAAGAAAGTCATTTATGTTATAGTAACTTTTACCACACAAACGTTTTTTAACAATTCTTTTGAATAACATAATACTTTTGTTTTGAACATTTTCTGGGATCTTGTTGTAAAAGCATAATATACATCGCCCCACAAAAGGCTTACTAACTCGACTTAGCCGAGTAGTAGGCATCATAAGTTTATGTCTGTTCCTGGTGTTAACATTATAGTTATGACAGTTTCTGGCAATTTATTTTTCTATCTCTTTCTAATTACGTCTGGCGCCTTAGCGCTTATTACACTTGACTGAATTTAGTCGTCTTAATTCAGAAACAACTTATAAATTAGAAGCTTCTGATCACACTGTCCTAAATTTAGTTACTGAATGAGTTACCTCTTAAAGCGCGAAAATATCATTATTTATCATTTAAATTTCATTTCTTTAATTGGGATGTTTCCGGTAAAAAATATCTCTGAAATTTTTTGGGGCTTTTAGTACTATTCGGGAATATAAAAGTTTAATACATAATATTATGTCCTCCACGCACGAAGAGCTATGCACTATTACACTTTCTTATAAGCGTTTCTAATTAGGCTTCTAAATGATTCATCAATCAGCCAGTCAGAAACCATCCTTGCTTCTGAATTAAGGATGCTATTTTGCTGAATTCGATTATACTTGTCTAAATTCAGTAACAACTAAATTCAGTTAAGTGTAATAAGCGATTTTCCTTAAAACTTATCGTAGGCTACAGCAGCGCCACCCTTATTAGACGCGTTTTGACGGACACTTATTCATACACCGAAATGGTTCTACTAGGCGGGAAATGGAGGGTTGCGTAGTAAAACCTTGTAAAAATAATACTACAAGAAATAAGAAAGACACTGGGATCACATATCATCAGTAAGTATTTTGTATTTTATTAATTTCAATGTGAGATAACACGAAGCGTATGTTACAAAACTTGAAAGATGCCATTGAGTGTCAAGATGCCACGCGCACAAGCAGCGGAGACCATCCCTTCATCTAAGTTCATACCTAATCAATCACAATAGATTATTCCCAAAACTGTAAGAGAATTATGTCGAACTTCTCGCTAAATATGATAATTTGTTGGATGAGAAGGGTTTAAGGTGCCTTATAGGTTCAAAACAAGAACGGAGTGATGTCGGATTGAACGTATAGTCGGCTCTATGATCAATTGTATTAATGCGTCTTTTCATTCATCATTTTTTAGAAATTACTACATGTTTTTGTGAAACAAATCAGTCTGTATGTCTGTTCGCGCTAAACTCAAAAACTGGATGTGTGGCGGTCCTCCACAGTGCGGTTTTCAAGGAGCTTTCTTCCACGTACTACAAAGCTGTGGAATGAGCTTCCTTGTGCGGTGTTTCCAGGACGATACGACATGGGTACCTTCAAAAAAAGCGCGTACACCTTCCTTAAAGGCCGGCAACGCTCTTGTGATTCCTCTGGTATTGCAAGAGAATGTGGGCGGCGGTGATCACTTAACACCAGGTGACTCGTTCGCTCGTTTGTCCTCCTATTCCATAAAAAAAAAACTACTGCACCGATGTTCATCTTTTTTACACCAATGGATACCGTGGTTCTCGAAGAAGATTTTAGTATATAATTAGTATGGTGTTTGGTATGTATTTTTGTATACATTAATCGGTATTTGTTGGAGGTTTCGGAGGAGGAAAAATAATAAGTTTTTAATGAAAACGCTGTCTAAGCCCTTTGAGACGATATACGAAAATAAAGTATGGTGGAATTGAGTATCTATATGTGTACATACTACTGTCCGCTACGGCATATTCTGTCTCTCTCTTAAGGATAACATACTATGTCCTTTTTATTACTATAAATATTGACAATTATAAAGCAGTAATGTAAAAAGTTGTTTACACAAATAAGATATTAACAGGTTCAATGCATTAGGGTATCTAAAAGGTGTCTTACGAGTCAGCCAGTGCGGTGCCAAGAATCGAGTTGTCTCCCTCTGTGCCAGTTGCCGTATCTTATTACTTATATGTATGTCACAGAGACAAATATACATATATACCGTTTCAAATTTGACTCAATAATTTCTTATGTTTTTTAAAATGATAACCCTCACTTCTAGGATTAAGACACAAATAAAATTTGAAAACATAATTGCTCTAGAGCACTGGCACGGAACGCCAGAGGTCGTGGGTTCGAGCCCCGCATCGTCTATAAAATTTTGTTTTCAAATTTTATTTGTGTATTAATCCTAGAAATGAGGGTTATCACTTTAAAAAACATAACAAATTGTTTAGATTTACAAGAGCGACATCTCAAGTCATTTTCCTATTAGCTTAGTTTGCAGAGCACTGGAGGTCATGGGTTCGAGCCCTGCATCGTTCATAAAATTTTGTTTTCAAATTTGACTCCCTAACGCACTCGGTAGTGATATTATATTATCACGAGAGTAGGTCAGGGATAGGAAAGTAATACACAGCATAAAGGAACGAGAATAACGAACGAGAAGAACGATATTTTTGCTAACATCCACGAACTTGCACATTGCCGGTCTGCCACTGTTCCTCATCAGATGGCGGTACCTTCAGCAGATCACACCGCCCCGAACACTCGTTCTGTTCCATCTTCTCCTCACTGAATCACTTTCCACTTTTCATAATTTTCACTACTTCTTCTTCTCGTCTGTTCAATTTTCAAAATGATTCTCTTCCATCTTTACATTCAAATTGAACTAGAAATTTTGGTAAACACTATTCCACTGAACTACGAGTATTTTTTTTATGAAAATAAGGGACGAGTTGAGTAGGACCTTCAGCTGATGGTAATTGATACACCCTGCCCATTACAATACAGTGCCGCTCAGGATTCTTGAAAATCTTTAAAAATTCTGAGCGGCACTACAACTGCGCTCGTCACCTTGAGACAACCTCCGTGCAAAGGGGTAAAAAACTGATATTGTTGACGGAACTGTCAAAATTATCAGTGCCTTGAAGTTTGACAACTCCCATTATGTACGTCTAAGCATTGCTACGCAACGTTAGGTGCGTAAACAGTTCTTTTATGTCTCCTGAATCGGAGACCTCGCAGGAGTGAAAAGTGAGCGCTGTGCCTTATTTTAGTGACGTTCCAGATTGTCGATAGCGGCCTGCACGATCAGTTGTGACTAGTGAGAACTATGGTAAATTACGTATTTATAATACTAAGTTAAGTTCCTATTGTGTATTTAGAAAATTGGATAAAATTAAGAGTTGTTTTCAGTCAGGTCATTGAATAGCATAAAGACATTTAATAAAAAACGAATATAGACATATTAATTTGTAGAATGTAATCAATCAACATGTTTAACATACTTCAATGAAAAGCACTATTCATAAACTGTTTTATTTTAAAAGTGTTTTTCGGTTATGAAGAACGTTTAAAGTGAAAGAAAAAAAAAGGTTACTACCCCGATGTCTAGACGATCAAGTTTTGTAAACACATTGGCAAAGAAACTGTATCAAATACGCGATCTAATTCGAGAAATATTTATTTCCTTCCATCTTCTTTATTTTCAATGTTAAAGTCAGAGTCGAATAATGTTTATGCAATTTGACTTAAAATAAGCGCGTTTGAATCGAAACTATAGAAATTTATTTTTAATTATTGAAACTATATGTTCGGTAAAAGTAGAGCTCGTGAGAAGAACATACAAGAAACTCAACGGCCACTATTTTCAATCAATAGAGTATTTTACAATGGCTGTAATATTCAAAACAAATTATTATGTAAGGTTCTGCATCATATATGAAACGTGTTATAGGTTAAAAGCGTTTTTAATAACAAATATTTCATGAAAAGTAATAATGAATAAACTGAATTAATATAAATTATCGTTTATTGGATGCATCAACCTTCAGAGCTTTAATTTATTGTTTGTGTAAGGATGCTTCGTGAACATGATGATCGTCATTATTGTAACTATAAGTAATCGCATCCAACAAATATAAAACAGGTGGACAATGAAGTCTATTCGGACTTCAATAGCATCACTAGTAGACAACTTACTTTGAAAACAACATTGGTTACAGGAGATAATGTTATTTAAGGTTCTGTACTTACACTTGTATGTTGTGCAACGTTAGATCAACAACAAGCAGGTGGGATTTCGAATTTTTACGTAATTTCAGGATGTTGGGTCTAAAATCATTTATTATAAGCATTGTTCGGTGATTGCAAGGTTTGGTGTGTAGATTTAAATTCCTCCTTCTGACTACCCTCATTTTTTTGCAATGTAATGGTAGAGCCTCGCACGCACCGATTGGCCGGGCCCCACCCATAGTACTCTATGTTAGATCGTGATACGAGATGCTTGTGAACCAGACGTCCTGGATATCTCGCACCAAGCCTTTGTGTTACCCTTGCCCGTGATAATTGTATGCCGTGCACCTCGAGGAAACCAATGCAGAGCAACTAAAGGCATAAAAAGGTATAAAAGGCATTTATTTTCTCAAAATTGATTCCTTTAGAATTCTTTTTGATGTCATTTCTTATACTACTAGATACTACTACCGCTTCGGAAACAAATGGCGCTCTGATAGAGAAGAAGCGGCGCAAGAAACTCTCCCAGCATTCTTTTTTTTGCGCTCTTTTCAATATAAATATACAATATTGTACACTCATTTCTATCGCTATAAAATAATCACAATCTAGTCCCAGGCTGTCCGATCATTTAGATATTCAGCAGTGGAGTAATAGGATTTACGACAGAGCCATTTTTTTTATAAAACATTTAAATTTATTTATTGATAATGCCTGAACAGTGGCTGGGACTTTATTGTAGAAGTGTATACATTTACCCTTATAGCTATTATGTATCTTATGAAGCCTACTAGAATTAGTTACAAGCAATCCCTTATTTCTAGTGTTATAATAATGAAAATCACTATTAAGAGCAAAAAGGTGAGGATTTTTGTGAACATATATTAAATTTTCATTAATGTACTGACAATGCCTGCCACTAAGTGGGAGTTCAAGGTTAGTGGATGACAATTTCTATTTACGAGTGTCTAGCATTGACCGGCAGGTTCTCATTCGAATCACCATTTTTTATTATTAACTATCTATACAGTCCACTCATGTTATCTAACAGTTATGTTTTAATTTTAAGTCAATTTACAAATCATAAATTGTAATTTTGCATATTTCCTACTAGTTTCAGACTATTGAAAACCTCAGAATAAGACCCATACTGTCTTATTGATAAACGCAATGTAAAGTTAATCCAAGATTAAATTACTTCTCCCTGTCATGTAATTCTGTAGTCACAAAGGTAAGATAAAGACAAAAAGTTTTAAACTTGGAATAATAACTTTACTTCGCGTTTATTAATGAGACAGTTAGTACCGACGATTATATAGTGGACATTGTGAGTAAATTTTGAGCATCCGTGAACACCGAAAATTATACTTTGTCCGTCTACACCACCGGCACACCCCGGGCCATGCCAGGTCATGCCGCGCACTACGAGCGAAAATTCGTAGTGCCAGACTGGACGCGAGTGCAAACTCACTACACTCATCCTGATGAAAGATCTCCGAATGATACGAAACTAGTCGATAGCAACACGTGACCAAGCCGATTTAAATAACTTCGGACCTAACTAGCCACGGTCGATATAATAAACAGCTATTTAATATATCTAGGCAAAACTCACAGCCCCCTGTGCAGGGCCTGGTTGGTGGCAGAAGAAACGGCTAGGCATGTACTTTTGCATTGTCCAAGTTAAGTGACTTACCAGGCCCAACATTTTGGCACCCTCCCAGCCTTTAGGAAAGAGAGGAGGTTGCTGAGGTTTCTAGAGTAATTGGGGAGGCAGTAACAAATACATTCCCACATACGCCATATAAGTGCACAGTCTTCGAGTTGCTATAATAATAATAAAGAAAATAAAATACCATACCAAGCCGACTTAACTAAATAAACTTAATTATATCTCAAGAAAATTTTTATTGTTTAATTACAAATGACATAATAATTACTTACCTATCTAGATAATAAACACAATTACTAATTACACTGCCGCGGCCGTACAAAAAGCTGTCAGTAATTATTCAAATTTGAACCTTCGAGTACTTTATCATTATTCTAATAGCAGGCCGAATGAAGGTAATTATTTTGTGAATAATTAATGTATTCGTTGTGACATCTGAAACTTTGTTTCAATGTTGAAATACCTATAGTAACCTTATTATGGAGATATCTCGCAGATGTTAGAGTGAAATTCATTTAAAAGATAAATTAATTTTCTGTTATTTACGCAGTTGCAAATACTGCTCAACCTAGCGAAACTCTCTAAGAAAGAGCGATTAACTCGATTGTATGAAACATGCAGTCATTAGACAGATAGGTGACAGCTATAATCTTGTACAAAAAGGAGATACGTCCGATACGTTTTATGCAACTGTTCGCTTTCAAACTTAGTCGGATTATACTTCATCGCCATAATATTATAATTACTACTTTTTCACACTTATGTCAAATTACTGCACGTTTCATAATAAAATAAATTTCAATATTTACTTAGGCAGTGCCGCCTCTCATTACGTAGTATTTACATCCTCTTTGAAAAATCTGTGCTTTTTTGGCGACATGAAACTACGATACACATTGCATTTTTAGGCCATAGAGTGTAGACTTTTTCAAAATAAACAGTAATCGTGTTTGTTTAAATGACAGATAAAAGTTAAGAAGTAGAAAAATAGTTATAAAATTGCTTCGTAACAAAACCTGGCAAACGCTATTTTTCACTAGATGGCGCTGTACCTAATTTATCGGATACTTTCTTCAATATATATACCACCGAAATTTATGGCTTCTCAATAAATCACAGAGTACTTTACTTCTACCTGGAACAATAGATCTTCGGTGTCTGCCTTACATCGGGGTTGATTTATAATTATATGCTAATAAAGGCCATACTAAAACAGCAGATTTGTTGGTAGCGCATGTTTAGCATCATTCTCCTAGGTCTTGAGTTTGACCTTGAAAATTAGAGATGCCACGAATAGCTATAAATTTAGTAGAATACCGAATATTCGGTGAGGCTCGTGAATTTATACGTCTATATAGAATCTCTTACTATTACACAACCGATAAAAACAGGCCAGGTTTAATACTTTAGTGTGCGTGTGAAGCTACGTCTTACAGTCGCGATTTTATGACACTTTGTGTTAGTGTGCGAGAAATGCTCGATGTTTAATGTTATCTGTATACGTATATACAACGCCGCTTGTACATTTTTTGACGACCTTTTAATAGACGATTAGTCTAGTTGTTTATAGTACATAAAGATAAATAACATAATACATCGTTATTAATACATATATTAAAAACCTTAGATTTAAGAATGAAAATAAATACATGTGAATAGAAATAAAAAATATCTTTATATATATAATTCTTGTGTGCGTGTGTATGTCACTGAACTCCTCCTAGACGGCTGGACCGATTCTAATGAAACTTTCTGTGTGTATTCAGGTGGATTCGAGAATGGTTTAGATTCACAATTGAACTACCTCCTAAACGGCTGGACCGATTTTGATGATATTTTTGTGTGTTCCAGTGAATTTGAGATTGGTGTGTGTCTTCAGGTGGATTCGAGAATGGTTATGATTCACAATTAAACTACCTCCTAAACGGCTGGACCGATTTTGATGATTTTTTTGTTTGTTTCAGTGAATTTGAGATTGGTTTAGATTCTCGATTCCGTCCATATAATATAATTCTCCTGCTCATGTGTATATTAGAGAACTCCTCCTAACGGCTAGACCGATTTTTCAAATTTAAGACCTGTGTACAGGACAACGTCTGTTGGGTCCACTAGTGACAATATATTTCCTGATCATTATTAGAGTTATAATTGTATTATTCACACAATATTTTAATAAGCAATCGTGATTTAAATGAAATTACTTTTGCAATATTATTTTTCCTTTGTTATGTTATGTTCAATTAATAAATATATAATTATCAGTTGATGCTTTTCGTAGTTGTATTTAATTCACTTACATTTCCAATCATCGGTTGAGTATATGATATTATGTCGTAAGATTTAATTCCGTTTGGGGTTATTTTAGCCATTATAATAATATGACAACATCTAAGACTACTCCTGTCGAAAATATTGCTATCTAAAAGGGGCACGCGGAAATTATTTCTACAGTGTCAACCAGCATTGCGAAACTGTCTAAGAAACAAGCGATTCACTCGATTGTATGAAACGTGCAGTCATTGATATTTTGACAAATGACAGCTATAATCTTGTACAAAACGGAGATAGCCGAAATCCACTTCTTTTTTTTATTTATTTATTTAGATTCACCAGTGGTAATCACAATAATACATTTATAATTATCATGCTAATTTACAAGGATCTTATTATTAAATGCATTACCTTTTAAGGTGAATACCGCATGCTTAATTATGTGTGAAATAGTTACATAAAATAAGTATATAAGTTATAAAACAACCATTCTATAATGTAATGAAATTAAGAAATTAACTAAATCTACCAAACAAGTCAAGATAAACGTATTAAACAAATCAAGAATACTTATTAATTATTTATTTACAATACATTTTTTTACATTTTTGCGAAACCTTGGCTACGAATCACTGAATGGGTCAAAGCATTTATAATCGTTTATAATTTTGCATAATCGCGACACAGGTGAATTGATTCCAAAAACAGTACTGCGAGAAGGTTTTTCAAATAATTTCAAGGGTTTTACGAGGGCATCTAGGCACTCTAAAATTAAACATAGACACAAGGAGTTGTCATAAATGTTGTTAATTCTTTTGTATAAGAAAAGTAAATCCAATATGTCCCTTCGTTGTTTCAGAGTTAGTATATTAAAATATGTAAGTCTAGTATGTTCGGAGTGATCTAGATTTCCCAATTGATAAAGCCAAGTGATAAAGAAAACGCTTCTGGATTCTTTCGATTCTGCGACAATGGCAAGCGTAGTGTGGTCTCCAGGCGGTACTGCCGTATTCCAAAATACTCACAACCAGACTTTTATATAGGACCTTCGTACGCCAGATCCTAACAACTTTTATGCAACTGTTCGCTTTCAAACTTAGCTGGATTATTCTACGTCGCCAAACGGAGTACTATAATTACTACTATTTCAAACTTCTGTCAAATCACTGCAAGTTTCATACTTGACTAAATTTCAATTTATTCTTGGGCAGTACCGCCTCTTATTACGTAGTATTTACATACTCTTTGGTGTCAATGTTCTAAGGTCAATGGTTATCGGAGAGTATAATATTATGTATAGTATATGATATATCAACTGATGATATAATTGGCTAAAGCTATACATAGTTAGACACGCTATACTTGACAAAACTTCCTACACGCCGTTGAATATTTTATGTCGACAACCAAAACTAATGGAGCGATTCGGTAATGGGTCGACAGTGCAATTATACGAAATATACTGCGACATTTTCATTATTGCACGTGAACATTATAGGCCAATTCCTGCTAACCGTTTGTGATAATGTTTTGAATGAATTAAATGAATGAATGAATGATAATTGTATATTGCACTAAAAGTAAAGTTACACTGTATTCATAAGAGTTATGGCAGCACAATTCGGTGACCTTATTACCAATGGGAGGCTCCTTTGCACATTATGCCGGCTAGATTATGAGTGTGGCGCCTATTTCTGTCATGAAGCAGAAATGTATAAACATTATTGTGTTTTGGTCTGAAGGGCGCCGTATCTAGTGGGTAAATGAGTGAGAATGTTAAGTCTCAAGGTGACGGGCGCAATTCTTTTAGTGCCACTCAGAATTATTGGTGTTTTGAAGAATCCTGAGCTCTATCTAGATTCTAGACTGATAATGTATCTATGCATTGTTGGTTTATTTGTTGTCAGGGCTACAGAAAATTACATAGAGTATTTTAAGAGTTTCCGAGTTTTCAAAGTTCCACATCCAATGACAGCAAAATAAAGCGGTGGAAGAAAGGATACTCATGGAAACAATAATATTATAACTTACTTTTAAAGGATTAAAACGCGTGTAATTGTAACGGTTTTACATTAGATGTTTGCGTAAAAAGTTACATTTTTATTTTAGTTAACCCGACGCGACGTTTCTAGACCTTTCCAGATCTCTTGTTTTTTTTTTTGTTGTAACACTCGCGTTAATCAAAGAAAATATAATTATAACTACGAAAATAACTCTCGCTGTCTGTCTGTGTGTTATCATTTCACGCATTATAAGTTATAACCAGTGAATCGACTTTGATATAATTTACTACAAATATAGACTAGAGGTTTAGAAAGGATATAGGCATCATACAGTAATAGAAACAAACATTAACTTTATACTAGAGCGCACGAATCGACGCGCGCATACACATACACACGATTTATACGTCCGCTAAGCAATCTTTGGGAGACAAAACTATTGAATGTCACGCCGTAGGCTGCCGAGACTGGTCGCTATTCGAGTTAAACTAGATGGGCCTTGTCGTCAATATTTTGTATGTACCAACCCTAGCGCTGCGCCCAGACGTAGGTATATATACTGGGCAAATGAGACTTAACATCTTATGCCTCAAGGTGACAAGCGCAGTTGTAGTGCCGCTCAGAATTCTTGGTGTTTTCAATAATCTTGAGCGGCACTGCATTGTAATGGGCAGGGCGTATCAATTACCATCAGCTGAACGTCCTGCTCGGCTCGTTCCTTATTTTCATTAAATAAAAAAATGTGACATAACTACATTTTATCGTGTATTAGGGCTTGAAGGAGTTGGAATAGGGGATGGAAGTATTCAGGGGGATTCGTCATTAAAACATGATACTTTACTCTCTCACACTCTTTCTTTTAGTCTCGATAAAAACAACAAAATTTATTTAAAAACATCAACTCCCATGCAAAACTTGTGCATACAAAGTTAGTAAGATCAATATTAGATGTATTGCCGACCGACGACCCTACGTGACTTGTATCTGTACGATACGAATCTGATAAATATTTCAGTAGTTCCAAATCGATATTAGTGTCCATATTGCCTTGCATTATTTAGATATTTGGAGAAATGATTTATTTGTATGACGTACGTAGACGGCTCTTCTAGGCTTATGACCCAACCACAGACATACAATATATTACCCGTGTACATTATCGATAGACCTGACATTGATGACGTCACATCGTCGCTTTGTTACGGTAGCGGTGTGCAGAACAAGCATCACTAGGATGTTATTATTACGAATAAATGAAAAAAATTCTTTATTTTTCAGTTATAATCTGGGTTTAGTAAAAAAAGATTTTATTTTACAGGTAGGAGTATTATAGCGAAACAGAACAACAGAAACTACAGAACTATTAACAACAAAAGTCAAAACGTAACAAAGAAAAATTCAAAAACGCAGCAGTGATAGCACGAAAATATCGCGACATGTACCTAACGGTAATGAAACTTAAAACCGTACTGACGCAACAGGACGGGCGCGAGGCGGGAAAGGGAAACGGGAGGGAGCTTCACGCTCCATTATTAACACTAAAGCCAATATCGATAGATATTGCAAACGGGAAGTAATCAATCTCAGGTATCTTGGCATTTTGGCATTCATAGAAGTGTTATTTGTCGCGTTTGGCAGCGCTACAATAATACAAGGGAACACGCTGAACAGCATTCAGGCCGTAAAGGAGTACAACCACTCGGAAAGACCGGTACATACAACTGACTGCAAAACGCCAGCCGATGTTAACCGCTCGAGAGATAAGTTTGAGGCTACAAAATTCAAGTGGTGTTGATGTAAGTCCCCAAACTGTGCGAAATCGACTGCATGAGTACGGACGAGCTCGACGCCCAATTAGGTGTCACGGCAATCGCGCTCGTGGAAATGAATGGTGTAGAGAACGCAGAACATGGACCCAGGCACAATAGGATAAAATTATGTTTTTCGATGAGTCGCGATTCGAGTTTAGGCTTGATACAAGAAGGGTGCGAGTGTACCGTCGGCCCGGAAATACTGAAAGGCTCAGGTGCATTTAGGAAGTTCATCCATACAGCGGCTCAACAGTTATGGCATAGGCGGGTATTATGAAGAACAGGCAAACTGAGCTCGTTTTTGTAAATGGAAACATGAACGCTGAAAATTACGTTGAGGATATTCTCAGACCTTATGTCCATCCATTTGCACAAACCTTTGGCTCCGATTTTACGTTAATGCATGACAATGCGCGTTCACATACAGCTCGGCGAACCAGTCAATACTTGGTAACGTAGAACGTCCTGGTATTGCCCTGGCCTGCACAATCGCCAGACCCAACCCCATCGAGCACGCATGGGACATGCTCCAAAGACGTGTTTTGAAGGACTTGGACGAAGTGAGAACAACCCAACAGCACAACAACAACAGGATTTGCTACAATTCCATTGGGAGCGAAAACCGCAAGATGACATAAACAGTCTCATTAATTCAATGAATAATTGTTGCCGACAAGTTCTGAATAGCAGAGGAGGCCATACTTTGTATTAAATTATCCTATTCTTTCACAATAAATTCATTTTCTTTAGAAGTTTCATTTTGTTAAAAAAATGTTTAGTTGCTTATGTACCTTAGTTTCTGCAGTATATTCAAATATTGTTAATTTCTGTTATTAAAAGAACTTATAAAGTCAACAGCTGTTATTTTTACAACATAGGACCCTAATACTATTATTTTAAAAATAAAATAGAACGTTATAATGTGAAAACCATTCTAAAATTTAAATTTTTACATGTTGCTTAGACTCTCCAAACTTCCATCTTTTGGGCTTCCCGAGAGCTTGTGCAAGTGGACCTCCAGCTTCCTCACTGGGCGTAGCATACAGGTCGTTGTCGACGGATACTGCTCGAACCCGAAACCCGTGAATTCTGGAGTGCCCCAAGGCTGTGTGCTGTCTCCCACGCTGTTTCTTCTACATATCAATGATATGTTGGACACCTCCAACATTCATTGCTATGCAGACGACAGCACTGATGATGCCATATACACGGGCCATGCAGGTCTCTCTCGGGAAATCGTCAACCAGTGCCGGGAGAAACTTGTGTCTTCTATCGAGTCCTCTCTTGAGAAGGTCGCGGAATGGGGAAAATTGAACCTTGACCAATTTAACCCCCAGAAGACTCAAGTTTGCGCGTTTACCACTAAAAAAACCCCATTTGTCGTATCACCGCTCTTCGACAACACTTCCCTCAAGGCCTCGCCTAGTATCGGAATACTGGGTCTCGAAATCTCGAGCGATTGCCAATTTCGTGGTCATCTGGAAGGCAAAGCCAAATTGGCTTCAAAGAAACTGGGCGTCATTAATAGAGCACGGCAATACTTCAAGCCGGCCTACATACTAGCGCTCTACAAAGCGCAGGTCCGGCTACACATGGAGTATTGCTGTCATCTCTGGTCTGGAGCACCCCAGTATCAGCTCGATCCATTTGACCGCGTGCAACGCAGAGCAGCTCGAATTGTCGGGGACCCAGTGCTCTGTAAACGGCTGGATCACTTGGCGTTGCGTAGAGACGTCGCTTCATTATGTGTCTTCTACCGCATTTATCACGGGGAGTGTTCCGAAGAGCTGTTTAACCTGATTCCTGCCGCCGAATTCCACCTTCGCACGACACGCCACAAGTTAGGATATCATCCTCACCATCTGGATGTGTGGCGGTCCTCCACAGTGCGGTTTTCAAGGAGCTTTCTTCCACGTACTACAAAGCTGTGGAATGAGCTTCCTTGTGCGGTGTTTTAGGGACGATACGACATGGGTACCTTCAAAAAAAGCGCGTACACCTTCCTTAAAGGCCGTCAACGCTCCTGTGATTCCTCTGGTGTTGCAAGAGATTGTGGGCGGCGGTGATCACTTAACAACACTTAACCCGTACGCTCGTTTGTCCTCCTATTCCATAAAAAAAAGACTTTTTGATGTGTGTTTTTATGTATGTTTAAGTATGTCGTATTAAATATATTGCTGTCTTGTACCCATAGGCTTGGCCTAGTTTGGGGCAAGATAATTTGTGTAAGAGTGTGTCAGTATTTTTATTATTATTTATTATTTTCGGGCTGTCAGATTTCTTATACGCTAGTATAGTCGAACGGCCTTACAAATAAACTTGGTATAAATTTATACCTGAGAATAAAACAAGAATATACAAAATGCTGACTATACTGTCAATAAAATAGTAATTCTGGAGTTTTCCGAATGTCAAGCAGCCTTGCAAATAAACGCGGGAAATATTATATATCCAAATAAACCGATCATATGTAATATGTCCATTTGTAACAATTTTGCGTATTCTTGATTATTCTCCGGTTTCTATAGGTCTATCGTCCTAATATGGTGTGGACAAGGTTACTATAGCATAAACGATTTTCTTAATGACACCACAGACTGGGAATGAAGCGAACACCCTCAGGCTCTTAAATTATAAATGTTTAATGTACGATATTATATTGTAATGCATATTTTTATATAAACAAAAAAAGCCCGCTGAGTTTCTTGCGCCCGTTCTTCTCATGTCTGAGGCAGACTATTTTGAATGGGTGGTAGTTTTTGACGTTTAATAAGTGACTCTGAATCCTATTTTGAATGAAAATACTTGAATAAATTGAATAGTTTTATAAATCCAAGGAATTGTACTTTTTTTGCCGGTGGGGCGCCTCAAGATGGACCGACGATCTGGTCAGGATCCCCGGAGTACATTTGATGAGGGTAGCGCAGGACCGATCGTCGTGGAGATCTTTGGGGGAGGTCTTTCTCCAGCAGTGGACGGTTTCTGGCTGATGATGGTGATGGTGTAACTTAGATGCCGATCGCAGTAGATGATGAAGTATTTTCGGAAATCATCAACAAATCTTCCTCCGTTCCTTGTATCCCTTAGGTGCCTCTTTCGACACCTACGGGAGGAGATGGCGTGGCACTATTCTGGTGCGATACCACACGCAATAATTCGTAGGACAGATGGCTGTTGTCTCAGTAAAGTCCTGCAATGGTGAATAATTACTGGAACTACGTATTCGCCATTACAATTTACAAATTAAAATTTACCATAGACCAAAAAGAAATTTACCAAGATGGGCCGATGATCTGGTCAACATCACCGGAATAGGTTGGATGAGGGCAGCGCAGGACCGATCGTCGTGCAGATCTTTGGGGG
This sequence comes from Leptidea juvernica, assembly GCA_949711755.1. Classification (NCBI taxonomy): domain Eukaryota; kingdom Metazoa; phylum Arthropoda; class Insecta; order Lepidoptera; family Pieridae; genus Leptidea; species Leptidea juvernica. Next base: position 2,351,552 of record CATIXQ010000027.1, read on the forward strand.
AGGCCTTTGTCCAGCAGTGGACGTCTTTTGACAAACTTGTACAATAGCCAGCTATTTGTGCCCTGATTAATTCAGTGTAATCTTGATGTAGAACTTTGGCTTTAATTATTTTTATTAACATCATTGGAACAAAAGACGATGTAAGGCCAAATCAGATATATTTCTGCAGTAACTTTGAATCTTCTCCAATTGTTATGTATGTTAGAAAAAGGGTAAAATTATACCAAAATATGGGCGTAATAGTTCGTACTGCCAAGTATTATAAACAATATTATAAAAACGTTTCATCAAAACATTGTTTATTTCATCGAGCAAGCGTAAACAGGTCATCTGTATACAGCTTATAATCTCCTGGTACTTTGTAAACAACGGCGGCGGGATCAACTTGGGATTATCCTCTGAAATGCAATCAAAGGATTTAAAATCCAATAATAAAGCATTTTACTAGTAGAATAATTCTATAATAAGACACAATCAGGCAATATTCAAATTTCAAAAGGCAATAATTCGCAACATGTTGAAAATATAATATGTATTTCGCGTACGTTGCTTCGTCTTGGAATGTATTTCATTTTAATATTTAATACTATTCCTAAATTATTTTTGAGGTGAATTTGCTTCAAAAGAGGGCGACAATCTAGAAAAGGATAGCGTCATCTATTGCTATGGCTAGTTATCTTAACAAACAAGGAAATTAATATAGTACATATTAGGTACTTACTGAGTTATACGATTTACTAGCCTCAAAGAGGCGGTGAAATCAACATAAGCGGCCATTCTACTTCTATATCTGACAATGGAATCCATGAGAAAACGATAAAAGTCTTAAATTTGCTTTAAGTATGTGCGCGTCAAATTTACGATAACTCAATATCGCACCAACCGATTGCGATGATACTATTTTTTTGAGAGGATATACTTCAAAGGTAATTTGGTGAGAGTTTGGTTTGGTTCTGATTATGGGATCCATGACAAAGTAACAAAACTCATCAATTCTTAGGAGCAAATTAACGATCCTCGGTCAAATCTTCTTTATGCTATCCGGATATTAAGTTACCTACCGTAACGTCGTTATGGTCAAGTAATTGTCGTAGTCGAATATGATGATCAATGGTACTGCTTAACGACCTACAGTAGGGGTGCGATATGGCACAATCTCTAACTCTCTATCATCAAATTGCAATGCGCTTACGTTCATTGCAGCATTGCATTGCTGTAGATCTACACATATTAAGATAAATTTTTAGTTAGTTTACTTCGGATTCACTAAAAACCAAAAAATAAAAAATTAATTAACAAAAAATTTACCGACTTCAAAAACACTATTCCAATACAATAGATATAATATGCACTAAGAAGAATGAAAATAATTGCGTATTTTTATACAATCTAATTAATTAATCTAATTCTAGTTACGATTATTGTTATTTTTGGAGTCGGTGTCAGAAGTAGGAGAGTCACGCAGCCGTCTTTTGACGTCAGCACAATCGGGCCAGACTCGTCCGGGTTAATTACCACACTCGCACAGAATACCGGCGTGAAGTAGCGGCCTAGTGCCGCTATGTTTCGCATAGGTTAGTGTCGAGGACCGGAGGTCATTCCCCCCCCCCCATCCCCAACAAAGATTATGAAAGCGGTCCCTAAAGAGATAGTACCCCAGGAGGGTACCGGCTCTACCAGAGTCGGAGAATCCCTCCCCGAGCACTCTAGCTCGGGCTGCACTTCGTATTCTGGGGAGGGCACAGTACCGCGCATGACCAAGGACAAACGAGGCAGTAACACCACGGCACCCCGCTCCACACTCAACGTGGACTTTTGCAATATCAGGGGAATTCACTCCAACTTAAACGCCGTCCACCACCACCTTGAGACGGCGAAGCCGGCCTTGTGTTTCCTTACGGAGACGCAGATATCTCGACCTAGCGATACGTCATATTTAACGTACCTCGGGTAAAAAATTGAGCACAATTTTTTGCCTCATGCCGGGGTATGTGTGTACCTTAGGGAGGATATCTGCTGTCGCCGTCTCGGCAATTTTGAGGGTAGGGACCTGTCCACTCTCTGGCTCCGCGTAGATTTAGAGGACCGCGTCCGCATCTATGCGTGTGTCTACAGGTCCCATAGTGGTAACGCAGAAACCGATCATCTCATGGGCTGCGTTCAAGTGGCAATTGACGACGTGCTTGCACAGATCCCCTCCGCTGAAATCGTAGTCTTGGGTGATTTCAACGGGCACAATGCCGAATGGCTTGGATCACGTACCACAGACTACGCAGGGCGATCTGTGCATAATTTTGCATTGGCGTACGATCTGTCCCAATTGGTTGAGTGATGTGGATAGCCACATGCTGTCCTTATTAGATCTTCTGCTGACTACACATCCCGATGGTTACCAGGTCATTGTCGACGCCCCTCTCGGAACGTCCGCCCATTGCCTGGTCAGGAGTGTAGTGCCTATACGACGCCCACGTCGCAGACCACCAGCGACCCGCCGCGTTTGGCACTACAAGTCAGCAGATTGGGATAGGATGCGTTCCTTTTTTGCATCCTACCCTTGGAGCAGGGTTTGTTTCCCTTCGGATGATCCTAGTGCCTGCGCCGTTGCAGTAGCCGATGTGATACTACAGGGCATGGATATTTTTATACCAAGCTCTGTAGTACCGATCGGTGGCAGATCACAGCCCTGGTTCGATGCGTCAGTTAAAGCAGCATCTGACTGCAAAAAACAGGCGTATCGAACTTGGGTTGCGGCGCTGGGCACAAAGGATCCGAACTGCATAGTTCTAAAGAGGAAATACAACCGTGCTTCCAGATTTTTTAAGCGGCAAATCGCCCGTGCAAAGTCAAAACACGTCGTCAAAATCGGCGAGCAGCTTTCCAGTAACCCGACCGGAACACGCAAGTTCTGGTCGTTGTCGAAAGCTGCTCTTGGTAACTTCAGCCAGCCGTCCATGCCGCCGATGCACATGAGGAATGACACCCTGGCCCATACGGCAAAAGAGAAAGCCGATCTCCTGTGCGCTCTTTTCGCCTCCAACTCGACTCTTGACGACAACGGAAAAACACCGCCGACCATCCCGCGGTGTCAGAGCTCTATGCCTGAAGTACAGTTCAGACAGAAAACTGTTAAGCGAGCTCTGTTTTCGTTGGACGTCAGGAAGTCGAGCGGGCTGGATGGCATTTCTCCAATCGTGCTAAGAACGTGTGCCCCTGAGTTGACGCCGGTGCTAACGCGTTTATTCCGGCACTCTTATTCCAAAGGCGTAGTCCCTGACTCATGGAAGTCAGCCCTTGTCCATCCGATCCAAAAAAAAGGAGACAGTTCGGATCTGGCAAACTACAGGCCTATTGCTATTACCTCCCTGCTCTCCAAAATCATGGAGAGCTTAATTAGCCGTCAGCTCTTGGTATACCTAGAGGGTCACCAGTTGATCAACGACCGACAATACGGGTTTCGCCATGGTCGGTCGGCAGGTGATCTTCTGGTATACCTAACACATAGATGGGCTGCGGCTATTGAAAGCAAGGGGGAAGGCCTGGCAGTTAGCCTGGATATAGCGAAGGCCTTTGATCGTGTATGGCATAAGGCGCTCCTCTCTAAACTTCCATCATTTGGGCTTCCCGAGAGCTTGTGCAAGTGGACCTCCAGCTTCCTCACTGGGCGCAGCATACAGGTCGTTGTCGACGGACATTGCTCGAACCCGAAGCCCGTGAATGCTGGAGTGCCCCAAGGCTGTGTGCTATCTCCTACGCTGTTTCTTCTGCATATCAATGATATGTTGGACACCTCCAACATTCATTGCTATGCAGATGACAGCACTGGTGATGCCGTATACACGGGCCATGCACGTCTCTCTCGGGAAATCGTCGACCAGTGCCGGGAGAAATTTGTGTCTTCTATCGAGTCCTCTCTTGAGAAGGTCGCGGAATGGGGTAAATTGAACCTTGTCCAATTTAACCCCCAGAAGACTCAAGTTTGCGTGTTTACCACTAAAAAAACCCCATTTGTCGCATCACCGCTCTTCGACAACACTTCCCTAAAAGCCTTGCCTAGTATCGGAATACTGGGTCTCGAAATCTCGAGCGATTGCCAATTCCGTGGCCATCTGGAGGGCAAAGCCAAATTGGCTTCAAAGAAACTGGGCGTCATTAATAGAGGACGGCAATACTTCAAGCAGGCCCACATTCTAGCGCTGTACAAAGCGCAGGTCCGGCCACACATGGAGTATTGCTGTCATCTCTGGTCTGGCGCACCTCAGTATCAGCTCGATCCATTTGACAGCTTGCAACGCAGAGCAGCGCGAATTGTCGGGGACCCAGAACTCTGTGAACGGCTGGATCACTTGGCGTTGCGTAGAGATGTCGCTTCATTGTGTGTCTTCTACAGCATTTATCACGGGGAGTGTTCCGAAGAGCTGTTTTATCTAATTCCTGCCGCCGAATTCCACCTTCGCACGACACGCCACAAGTTAGGATATCATCCTCACCATCTGGATGTGTGGCGGTCCTCCACAGTGCGGTTTACAAGGAGCTTTCTTCCACGTACTACAAAGCTGTGGAATGAACTTCCTTGTGCGGTGTTTCCGGGACTATACGACTTGGGTACCTTCAAAAAAAGCGCGTACACCTTCCTTAAAGGCCGGCAACGCTCCTGTGATTCCTCTGGTGTTGCAAGAGAGTATGGGTGGCGGTGATCACTTAACAACAGGTGACCCGTACGCTCGTTTGTCCTCCTATTCCATAAAAAAAAAGCTAAGGTAGGTTTGTAACTACATACATAGGTGAGATGTGCTTGAGTCGTGAGGAGGCGAGAGGCGAGAGCGGGGCCGCGGCGGGAGGACACCGATCCAAGCCACTCTCTTAGCTGAATTTCGCTTTAGTTCATGACAATTTTTGCGCGCTTTCTTCGCCCGTATCTATGCGTATTATTTTAAGTGTAGCAAAACAATGCTAAGTATGGGTTACAAATTACTTGTATTGTGATTTTTTATGATTTAATTACAATTGTATAGTTTTTTTTTACTTTACCCTATAGTTTTAGTTTACGACGGTATTACTTGCCAAATTTTCAGTCTACTAAATAATAATAATATTGACACACTCTTACATAAATTATCTTGCCCCAAACTAGGCATTGCCTGTACTATGGGTTCAATACAATGATATATTTAATACAATATACTCACCTAAACATACATAAATACAAATTAAAACCCACGACTCGGAAAGAACCATCCATATTCAAATAGTAAATACCCTATAAATTTGGATTCCATTGAGAGTGTCAAAATATACGATTTTTGTGGCATAATTTTAATTAATTTATTCATTTAATTATATTGTTTCGTAGTTTGCTTTTTTCACAACTTCAAGACACCATAACTTGAGATATCGTTTTAATATCAACTCGATACCTCCCTCCCTCCATGCATTCCCGAGATAAAGGGACCTTGACAGATAGTTGGACAGACGTATAACAGAATAATCATGTAAGGCTTAAGAAATTTAAAAATGGTGTAACTGGTTCAATTGAATTTCCAATATAAGGGTTTTCACTAGTAAAGATAAACATATAAGTGACGTGTGCTTATTAGTTAATACCTTCAGGCACTGAGAGAATGCACTAAATCACGAAGATGGCATTAGCCAGGCAATAAACCTTGTACATAGACAATAATAGTATCATAAAACAGCTTGCACTTTACGTCCTAAGAGACGCTCCATAAATCTGTTGGATATAAAACTAAATGCTTATACTCCTGAAGTAAATGGGTGTTGACAATTTAATGGGGAAACAGTTTAAATGGCGCTCTGTTGTCAGTAATGTTTAGCTAATCAACATTGACTTGACGATGTTAAGTGCAGTTTTTTTTAATAACTTATTAATATGTTAAAATTCAGAACTGTAGAATTATTAAGAAATCAAACAAAAGAGGGTGTGTGTAACCATGTATGTGTGTAACACAACGTCAGAAATTTTATAGAAAAATATAGCTACAAAACATTCTTATGTCGTAGTCAAGAACATCGAGCATAAGAAGCGAGTACGATGATGATTGGGTATTCGTCTTAGCTCGGGTGTGATCGGCATCCGGTGCGAGTGCGATCGAGAGCGGGTGACGGGTGAGCTCCGAGCAGTCAGTAAGGGAAGAACTATCGAGCGAGGCAGTTGTGTCACACGCGCATGACGGTAACACCACGTTTATATCATGTAATCTATAATAGCAGTGGAGGTAAGCGTTTCTTGCAGATTATTATACCGTGTATTTGGAAGACTGTGATTTGCTTCCTGTCGTATTAAAATATTCACAACAATAGATAACCACGAGGAGCCTGACCACGTAACCGGTCTTGCCCCGTTATATAAATAGGTAAATGATAATATTACAAATTGGTCTACCAGGCGTGTCGTTGTAAAGCAAATTTTCGCCTTATCAAGACAATGTAGCTCCAGTATTAGCTTATTTAGATTCCTATGCGCAGACGATAGTGAACAAAGTCGCGGAAACAGCTAGTAGTGAATCAAGAAAGTAGGTCGAACCATATAAACAAAACAACGTACCCAAGTGAGGCGCAAATCAAATAAAATCAGTGAATGATCCAATTACCTACGATTACTTGACTAATGGGAAATGTGTGCCGTCTCCTCTCGGGTTTTATGTGGTATACTTTATTTGTCGTAGTTAGCACTGTTTGCGTGTTTGTGCAAATAGTCCATCAATAAAAAGCTAAGTCTTTCTTAGTTTTATAGTTGTATATAGTATCTTATTTGTATTTTCTTGTAAATAATGTTATATAGTATTTGATGAATAATAGTAGTTTTTGATGAAATTTGAATAGAGGCTGTTTTATTATCATCATCATCATCTGGAAGACGTCCACTGCCGGATGAATGCCTCCCCCAAAGATTTCCACGACGATCGGTCCTACGCTGCCCTTATCCAACGTATTCCGGGGATCTTAACAAATTTTTATAGCCAAATTTTTTTAATTTTAGTTAAATTCGCACATTGTTATAGGCTAGATAAATTAATAGCTACATTATAGATCCAAGTAACACAAGCTTAAAGGATTTTTAATGAAATGTTTTTATTTCATATCTTGAAATTTTATATTTCTGTATATCTTAATTGTAGTTCTACTACTATTTTCACAATAAAATTAATTATCACATAATTAATTATATTGCACTTTCGTGTAACGAAATTTGAGCATGCCATATTATGTCAAACATTATTCAAATTCACATAATATTGTCAAATGCTTGTCACTTTGTCAGGCTATCCAGAACCCAGCACATAACTATTTGCTACTAGATCCATTCTATAATTTAAATGGTACTTCATCTGCTAGTTAATGATGTCTTTATTCGATAGATAAGTAGCAAGTAGCCTATTTGTATATTATGAAACAGGTCCTTAATATTTTAAGTCTCGAAGTAATTAGCGCATAATATTGACAGAATTTTGTGATGACTAATGAACTGGGCGTACTACCTCGTAAACGTCTCGACACGACTTTACAGACGATAATTTTACGTGATAACGTTAAAAAAACCTCTTTTTATAATATCGTTTAATTATAAGTCACAGCAATACTTAATTAATATTATAACATAATCGATTATTACTACACTCATTGACCGATGCTATTTTTTTAATAATTATAGAACAAGATGCGTCGTAAGCCGAACGCTTAGGTAGATTGTGCATCTCTATCGCTTGTTTGTCTCTCTCTCTTGCACGCTCGACTCAGACGGAACTTCACACTTTTTCGTGCGTGCAGCCGACGTTCATCGACTTACAAGACGTTATTACGTCAAAAAAATCAAAATTGTTTTAACTGACATTCAAAATAAACTATCCGGGTGAAGTTACAGTACAACGTTCGGAATTTACCAGTGGCTGGTTCCTTTGCACAGGATGCCGGCTAGATTATGGGTACCAGAACGGCGCCTATGTCTGCCGTGAAGAAGTAATGTGTAAGCATTACTGTGTTTCAGTCTGAAGGGCGCCGTAGCTAGTGAAATTACTGGGCAAATGAGACTTAATATGTCTCAAGGTGACGAGCGCAGTTTTAGTGCCGCTCAAAATTTTTGATGTTTTTCAAGAATCCTGAGCAGCACGGCATTGTAATGGGCAGGGCGTATCAATTACCATCAGTTGAACGTCCTGCTCGTCTCGTGCCTTTTTTTCATAAAAAAAATATGGTTCCTATATAAATAAATAAATTGTCGTTTTAATTTTAAATAATGGAAATAATAATACACGTTACAAAGCTACAAGAGTAAAAATCCTTGGGCAGTGGCGTTGCCGGCCTTATTCGGAAAGAGTACGCGCTTTTTTAAAAGTACCCATTTCTTGAAAACCTTACTGTGGAAACGTGAAAGACTGTGAGTCGGTTATATTTTTTATAAAATATTTATTACTTTCACAAAACTTCGTTGAAATTCAAAGTATATTTTAATATATATAGAATATATTTGTCTGCATGTCACAGATTTTCACTAAATAAATGTTACCTCAGGAATATACCAGAAAATCAATTTTAAAATTGTTTCTGCTCCAGTGAATATATAAACTGCAGATTTTTGGGGGAAGAGTGAGTGAGAGTATCTTAATAGATACTTTAATAAGAAAGCTCATTGTGAATTAAATAGAAATTGGAGATTATTATATTAATCAATATCCTGCTTTTGACATTTCGATAAGCAGTCGGGATCATCATCATGATTTCAGCCGAAAGACGTCTACTGTTCGACAAAGGCCACCCCCAAACATCTCCACCATGATCGGACGTCTCATCAAATCTATTCTAGCGATTTTGACTAGATCGTCGGTCCATTTTGTGGGGGCCTACCAACACTGCGTTTTCCAGTACGTGGTCGCCATTCGAGTACTTGAATGCCTCAACGGCCATCTGTCCGTCGAGCCTGCCCACTGCCACTTCAGTTTCGCAATCATCTGGACTATGTCAGTGACTTTGGTTCTCCTACGGATCTCCTCATTTCTCATTCGGTCATAAGCAATACATGGAATATTTTGATTTTTTCTTCACAACATCTATAAAATGACGTGTTGGTATTTTGGCTTCGTATTTATATGCATATTACAATTTGTTTGATAAACAATGAAAAAAGCTATTAAACAGATTCAGAATAAAATGGCTGATAATATTAAATCTGTATTCGATACTAGCCGATACCAGTGAATTCGTCCGCGTAGGCAAGATTGAGCACGTAGTGTTTATAAAAATCGTTGTTTTTAATACTTTATATTAATATACTTATTATTCAAAGAAAATATCGAAAAACATTTTTTAAGATAAGGGCCAAGTGTCTTATGAATAAACCTTATTGAATAAATCCAGTTTTTCCATGATGAAAACCTCTATCATTTTATTTATATATCATGTCGGGGCAAGGCCAATCACACGGTCAGGATCTTCGTGGTTTTCTTTATTGTTGTGGGCATTTAATACGACAGCAAGTAAAACACAGTCTTACAAAAACACGGTATAATAATCAGCAACAAACATTACAATCGTAGGAGTAGGAACACTCCACAATTAACACAGCAAAGACGATAACGTAATAAGAACGTGCTGTTCTCCGCGTGCGCGTGCGACACAACCGCCTCACTCGATAGTGCTTCCCTGACTGACTGCTCGGCGCTCGCGCAGCGCCCGTTCTCGCACCGCACGCTGATTATATCCAAGCTAAGACGAATAACGAATCATTTTTGAACTCGCTTCTTTGCTCAACATTATTGACTACGACATATTATAATGATCTAGAGAAGGGATATTGAAATCGTACATTAGCGAAATTCACAATGGCGAAGTCAAAAGCGGGCCTTTATTAAAACTTAAGAGGTTAGATTAACACAAATGCGATAATCTCGCTCCAAGCCTGTGACAATGTAAAAGACCCATCCTGTAGCTAGACGTTAACTGAACATTAGGATTAATGCTCGTTAGCAAGGGTTGAGTTCGGCTAACTCTATTGAAAGCTTTCGGATATCCAAGTAATGAATGATCGCAATCAGTAAATAAGTTTCTATATCTTTGTCTTTAAGTTAATATTCGAGGATGTACCCGTGTTCGTCTTGGAGCGACTACTGAAAATTATTTTGAGAGTAGATTCTCAGCTATAAATATCAAGTTTTGATTGGATATTAAGAGTGATGGGCGTATTGCACGTAGGTTGCACCAACTAACTGCGGTAAAGACACACAATGAAGCGACGTCTCTACGCAACGCCAAGTGATCTAGCCGTTCATATAGCACTGTCATCATCAGCTGGAAGACGTCTGCTGCTGGAGACCATAGAGCACTGGGTTGCCGTCAATTCAAGCAGCTCTGCGTTGCACACGGTCAAGACTCAAGACTGAGTAAGTTGGCTAGAGCTGGCCACAACTCGACTATCGTTACAAACAATCAAGGTTACACATCTACTCCAATACGTAGTACATTCTATCACAATGTATAATAAGTTGCTCTTCGACGGAGGTTTTGTTTTAAAAAGGTTTAATATCATACAACATAAATACTCCCTCGATTTACTTAAAAATTTGAGCACGTATAAAGGACGACCCTACTTTATTACTTTGACCTTGAATCGTAAGTAGAACAAGGATCATATAAGAAAATCACCCCACGTACAAAAGAAGAAGAAATTTAGATTCTTAGTAAAAAGAACATTTGATGCAGTTTGTATTACTTAAAAATACTAAAAGAAATATATCATAAAAAACATTCACGTACAATAACCAATTAGACTCCCAATTGCCTTTCGTTATTACATCAGTTATTCACAAAATACTTTATCATTGCGTGGCGTTATATTCAAAGCGCGGTTGAAACACAATTACTGAAGCAAAACTCAACCTATAGGCGCATAGCCAGAGGTTTATTTCAGACAATTATTAAAAGGCATAAAAGGCATTTATTTTTCTCAAAATTGATTCCTTTAGAGTTCTTTTTGATGTCATTTCTAATAACTACTAGATTCTTCTACCGCTTCGGAAAGAAATGGCGCTCTGAGAGAGAAGAAGCGGCGCAAGGAACTCTCCCAGCATTCTTTTTTTGCGCACTTTTCAATAAAAATATACAATACTGTACAGTCATTTCTATCGCTATAAAATAATCACAATCTAGTCCCAGGCTGTCCCATCATTTAGATATTCGGCAGTGGAGTAATAGGATTTACGACAGAGCCATTTTTTTATAAAACATTTAAATTTTGTTATAGATAATGTCTGAACAGTGGCTGGGACTTTATTATAGAAGTGTATACATTTACCCTTAAAGCTATTATGTATCTTATGAAGCCTACTAGAATTAGTTCCAAGCAATCCCTTATTTCTAGTGTTATAATAATGAAAAAAGGTGTTATAATAAAGCAAAAAGGTGACGATTTATGTGAACGTATATTAAATTTTCATAAATGTACTGACAATGAACAGTCATAATATTTATTTCTTTAAATTTTTCTTTGAGAGACTGTTTATAACCAAGCTGATATATAGCATGAACAGCTCTCTTTTGCAGAGCAAACACTATATCAATGTCAGCAGCATGACCCCATAGTAAAATACCGTACGTCATGATGCTGTGAAAATAACTGAAGAACACTAATCTAGCGGTTGCAACATTCGTGTACTCTCTAATCTTTCTTACTGCATATGCCACAGAGCTGAGTCTATCTGCTAGATGGGCAATAAGTGTGTGTATTTAACGTGATTATGAGTATAATTGCTTGTTGTAAGTCAATGTATAAAAATAATTCAAATACTTGCATTAAAATTTTATCAGTACTCTCTACATCGCTATACAAACATTTCGCGGTATTTTAAATTATTTCAACCTACAAAGTTTGCACACAATATTTGTTTTCGAATTTTTTGCTATAAAAGTGTTTGATCTCGATATCGATTTTTAACGTAAAACATATTATTTACACTTTTTGTTATGAATATGTGTTGTATATTACAACTAGCGCTGGTAATTCGATATAAATAATTATTTAAATGGACTGTACTTAATTATTTTATAATCGAGGAATTAATGTGAGTCCTCTTAGATCCCTACCTCAATATGCACAATCGGACCCCTAACCCTAAATTTCCCCGCCTCTTCCTGCCTCGGATCCAGCACTTTAACTTCCAGCTCGATGCACGGCACTCGTAGCTCAGTAGAAGTTCGTCACGGACGTTAAAAGGAGACTTATGAATCGAAACCGTTACGTAAGACGCAACAATAGAACAAGGGGGTTTTTAAAGTCCAAAGTGACAGCACCTCTTCTTTGCAGTGCTCGGATGCGGACTCTCGACTCGTGTGTGGGTCGCTCGTACAAGCCGGTGGGCGTTGAGAGCTGTCACTTCGAAATGAGGGTAGTTAGAAAATATAACTTTAGCGGTCACTTCTATCCACAACGTCAAGTCATTTTCACATTGATCAAACAATATGTGTGGTATGTCCCACAATTATGATAGGGATTACCATGAGGTTCTCATGTCTACTTACTTTATCACCAGTTTATTGATTATAATCTGTGGCTAAGCCCCACAGTTTTCCTACTACAGATTTTATGATAGTCTGTGTTATCAGGTACTAGAGTTTGTTGCGGGCGAGGTCCTTTGACCGTATTTCTTTTCTCATTTCTCACTTCGAGTAATACAAGATAAAAATAATCTCTTATTAACCTTTTACTTTTATGATTCTGCGTAAATTTGGAGCGAATTATAATCAAATCAAAATCACTTAATTCATGTTGGTCCAGGAAATGAGAAAAAGTGGCAAGAATCTTATTGCCCCCGTCTTTAATCAACATTTGTGGCTTCATCGTTTTACAAATCATTTCACCTACAAAATATTATGTGAAGGGACGCAATTTATACTCAAACGTCAAATACTTAAAACAAACAGCTTACACGAGTAAAAAAATATAATAACTAAAATAACTTTAATGGGAGGAGATATCACTTACCATAAGGCCATTTCGTCAATTGCTGACTGCTAAAATGTATTACATGAATACGCTTTGTAGTATTCATATTCTCTTAATAATAGGCCCGATAGAACGGGATAAATTGCTTCAAATGACAGACTGACAATGCCTTTTGAGGCTTTGTTGAGCTTAATGACAGACTGTCTTTCAAACGTTCCATTTATCAAACCGGCCCAGGGTTGTCTTGTGTCAATTTAAGGAAAATGTTTAATCACCCCTGCAGATGCAGGCTGGAGAGACCTGAATTGTTGAGATAGACAATAATATTGTTGTATTTCAGAGCTATAGGGTTCGTAAAACACCCGTATAATTTCGCAAATAACTTATTATACCTACAAGCTGTTTTAGACTGAGATTTAGGTAGAGAGCGTACTTAGACTTTGCTTAAGTAAAATTTAAATAAAACACACAGAAAACCCCGGAAAACGAGATCTAGAAAGGTCTTGAAACGACGGGTTAACTAAAATAATAAAACAAATGATTTAAGTTTTCTTTAGTGTTAAAATAATGATAAAAATATACCTTTTACACAAAAATCTTATGTAAAAACACAGTAACAATAATTACACGCGTTTATTAAAACGCATAAGCATTAGCTTTAAAAGTGTTTTATTTAAATGTGTAACACTCGAGTTAATCAAAGAGAATATCATAGCTTAAACCAGAATGATTTTAGCTGTCAAATGACTATAAAAAGTGTGTGTGTACTTATGTATGCACGCAAGAAGTTATACTTCTTTGGTCTAACAAAGCAAAAATCCTTAAAATTATTTATTCCTCGTGCTATTCTACGTTTGTATAAAGAACAATATTGTAAAAATCTTACAACGATGGCTTTGAAAATTAATAATTAAATAACGAATACGGCTGTATGGGCTTGAACTCTTTGCCTGTCCTAATAATGGACGAAGAAACCAAAATTAAATAAAGAATAGTAGTCGCAAACGTCACAAAATTTTAGGAACCAACTTCACACTGTTGCAAAACACAAAAGTTACAGTGATGCGCGCGCATCTTAAAATTTCACTCTTATAATTTTTTCATAACGCGCCTAAAGAAGTATAACTTCAAAAACGAAATAAAAGATTATGCTTAACTTACACACAGCTATTTTTTACGTGAGTAAAGTCTGAGCAAAGTGTAAGTGCGCTCTATAGGTTTTAGTCTTAGTAACTAAACTAATCACATATAACACAGTCCAATCCAAAGTGCGATTATAACAAGCAATACAAGATTGTTATAATCTCACTGAATGTTCTCCAGGAATACTGAAGTCACTGAATGAGTGTTTGTATGTGATAGAATAGAGCCAATTCAGCGGCGGCTTGTAAGAGTTCTCTGTAGCAAGTTGGGTGTTAGACGTAAAATTCCCGAACACTCTGAGCGCTTAAGTAAATTTAACTTGCATAGTCTTGATAAACGAAGATGGGTATCTGATATGTGCGTCTTACATAACATCGCGAATGGTTTCATAGATAGTCATTTATTAAGTTTGATAAACTTTAAAGTTCCAACACGATCTGTGCGTATTCCATGTTTATTTTCGATCAATTCCTCAAATAATAATGTATCGCATAACAACCCGATTATGAGAGTTTGTAGAGAATTTAACGAAGTGTGTGCTGATTTTGATATATTCTTTACAAATATAGACTTTTTTTAAAATATTCTTTATAAAACTTTCTAGTTTACGTAAAGTACTTTAATGTTTAACTTAAATTTCGTTATAATGCAATTACTGTTGTGTCCACTTATTATTATTTTTTACTGTATTTGGTGAATGATGTGTACAATTTTAATTGGATCTCAGGATCATAAAAATATGCTGCAATTGTTATTAGATGAAAGTTTGATCTTGTTATCTGTCATTGTACCTACTTGTAAATAAATAAAATAAATAAATAGATATACCCATAAGCAGGGACGTGCATTGGTTTTCTAGCAGGGTAGGCACTGTAGATCTACTATAGAACTAATCGTAGTTACGCTTTAGTCCGACAGTACGACATAAGTGGTATGAAACGCTGCTTGCTTCGTACATGCAATCTGTAGACTGCCTACCGTAGGTAGTAAATTAACTTTAACACTAATGCTATATTTATTAAGGTTCATAACGATGTAGGCACTGCCTAATTGCCTGTATGATATGCTTCCCATAAGTATTAATCTCTAACGATGCCAAATAATGCAGTAAATAATAAAAGGCATAAACGGCATTTATTTTCTCAAAATTGATTCCTCTAGAATTCTTTCTCTATTGATCTACCTGAGAAGAAGAGGCGCAAGAAACTCTCCCATCATCCTTTTTTTCGCTCTTTTCAATAGAATATACAATATTGTACTGTCATTCCTATTGTTATAAAATAATCATTATCTAGTCCCAGGCTGTCTGATCACTTAGATATTTAGCTGTGGAGTAGTAGGATTTACGACAGAGCTATTTTTTTATAAAACGTTATAATTTATTTATAGATAATGCCTAACCAGTGGGTGGGACTTTATTATAAGAATTTACCCATAGAGCTATTATGTGTCTTATGAAGCCTACTAGAATTAGTTACAAGCAATCCCTTATTTCGAGTGTTATAATAATCAAAATCACTATTAAGAGAAAAAAGGGGATGAATTATTTCGAACGTATATTAAATTTTCATAAATATACTGATAATGAACAGTCATAATATTCATTTCTTTACAAAAATCAACAAGTAAACAATTTATTTATTTAACAGCAAGTCAAAACCAAACTCAACCTAAGCGAGCGAGACATAAGGTCAAGATTCCCTTACGCTAGCCTTACCAAGCCATTATTTGTCACATTGTTTACCAGTGGGAGGCTACTTTGCAAAGGATGCCGGCTAGATTATGGGTACCAGAACGGCACCTTTTTCTGCTGTGAAGCAGTAATATGTAAACATTATTATGTTTCGGTCAGAAAGGCGCCGTAGCTAGTGAAATTACTGGGCAAACGAGACTTAGCATCTTGTGAGTTTCTGAGTTTTTTGCGCCTGTTCTTCTCTTGAATGGGTGGTTGTTTTTGACTTTTAATAAGTGACTTTGAGTCCTATTTTGAATAAAAATATTTGAATTTGAATTTATGTCTAATGTCTCAAGGTGACGAGAGGAATTGTTTTAGTGCCACTTAGAATTTTTTGATTTTTCAATAATCCAGAGCGGCGCTGTATTGTAGTAGGGGAGCCCAAGCGGGGATTTCGGAATTTACTAAAGCGCGGCAGATTAATATACAGGGGGATACGTTGTACCCGGTTAAGTACCTCCACCAAACATGAGGCCCATATATAAGGCCGCCCCTGAAGGATACAGGATCAGATTAGTAAAAAAAATTGACCATCAGAAATTCTCGAGCGCGTCAGATTAAGGTAGAGTGAGTTAATTACATCCTAAAAAGTGTATATTCCACTAATCTGACAATTTGAGAGTGACGTAAAGAAATGGGAGGGCAGCAAAGTTGTAAAAAAAACATAATCTGGACATTCTCGAGCGTAGCTAAATTTTTTTTAATTTTGAAGGAAATAATTTAAGAATAATGAAAAATATATAATCTGACGCTTCCCGCAAGCCGAAATAACAAAAATTCAGCAATAAAGTTAAATGCGTGCAGCTGCGTGATGCCTACATTTCCTTCTCCGCGTTTCTATTCCTCTCTCACTCCGTCCCCACTCTGGTTTCTGCTGTCATGACGCCATCACAGCTGATCATAAAGACTCGTTCGTGGCATACTGTTTACAACGATTTGGCTTTTTTTGCTATTTTAATATTATTTATGAGAATTAAAGTTTATAAATATTTAATATGAGTGAAAGTACCTTACAAAAAACAATTAAATTTACAGTAGAAACATTAAAAAAAATGTGTAAATATTTTGGAATATCGTCGGAACAAGCCGGTTATCCGAAAGTCTCGAGGAACATGTTATGATAACCTCGAATAATTGTCGATGGAATCATCATTAAATGATTTATATGACGCACAGTGCTATAAATATTTTTTTTAAAGTGGTTTTTTTGGAATAACTTTCAAACGGCTTTATCGATCAACTTCAAAAACTAATGCGCCTTTGAGCTTGAAAAACCACGTCGATCGCCACCAAGCTGGTCAAAATCGGTTGATTCGTTCGAGAGATATCGTGAACGAAACAAACCCGAAAAAGTGTTTTTTCGGGATTACTCCGAAATTTTTGGTTCGATCAATTAAAATTGCTTATTAGGATGATAAAACTGCGTAGAATGCCGCCAACCTCGTGAAAATTGCTTGATCCATTCAAAAGTTATTGCGGTTTGAAAATTCCAAAAATAGTGTTCTATGAATCTATCAGACTTTCGAGCTGAGAGAGACGATTATTTTTTTTTCATTTTCAACCCTTAAATACAACCACCCGCATCATGCAAACGATCAGATTAACATACGTACATTATTAAAAATACGTAGGGCATTGATGCTATCAATATCTGACGCGCTCGAGGATGTCCATGCAACAGTTTTTTTACATATTTAAAAATCTATAGCCGCTTCATGAAAATGTATATATCACATTACATTTTTTTCTTCTGATCATCTAAGCTTTGCAACCCAACAGGTCTCTACGACGCTCGAGTAAATCCCCATTTAGCATCGTGGACTCCCCTACTATTGTTATGGGCAGGGCGTATCAATTACTATCAGATGAACGTCCTGCTTGTCTTGTCCCTTATTGTCTTAAAGAAAAAAAAAGAAAAACAAAATTGGCCATTTTCTTCATGTTCGTAAACAACGTCAAAGATTACGTATTAATTTATTAATTTATTACGTAGTTATCATGATTCTGCTGGTGTTTGTTATGTCAAGACAACACAGAGACCTGATTTGAGAGCTCTAATTTGCCGTTCTGTGCACGTATAAACTAAATTTATTATAATTTAGGCACTAACTCTAAGTGGATTTATAAAATACGTGACTTAAAAGTTTATTGCCTTTTAAATCTTATCTTTTAAATTTAAGAGTTTATCTCATAAATAACTTTACAAGGATTTTCACACTAAACGTATGGATATCAGTTAATTTATGCAGGCTTTTGCGCAATGCGCCAAATCGTGCAAGGACAATGCTTGTCTAGTTTTGGAAATATTTACAGGGAACATCACTTCCTGAGTAGATTTATGATTTCAACTTCAAAGTCAAAGTCAATTTATTCAATTAGACTTCAACTAAGCGCTTTTAAATAGTCACGATAAATACTTCTTTTAAATTACTGAATTTACCATATGTTCGGAAAAAGTTAAGCTCGCGAGAAGAAGACTTGGAGGTGAACATTTTGTTATGTTTTAAAAGTCATAACCCTCACTTCTGGGATTAATAATGCAAATAAAACTGAAAACCATATTTTGTGAACGATGACTCGAACCTACGACCTCTCGTGTTCCATGCGACGGCTCCTTCCAACAGACCCAACCGTTCCAGTGAGGTATCGTTGATAAAATCTTATATGCCTTGTCCAACTTGTTTTATTTGTGTGTGAGGTGAAATAGTTGATTGAGAGAGAACCCGCCTGATTCTTTCAGATTGTAGTTCATCCTCTGTCAACTTCGGATTATCAATTCCACTCCCTATACATAACTCATGTAAAACACAGCAGGCTATAAATTATTTAAATTTTCTACAAACTCTAAGTCAGGAATTTCACTAATATTAAATTGATTGTGCAGGCGGCGCCGATTAGAAGGAAAGGAACGCTCAAAACGTTCTTTACGTAGACCAGCCTCGATTAATAGCATTATTATCAAATTTGCAAAATTGCAACAAATCCACACCAACGAAAATCAAAAGATATTCAAATTTTCGTTCGCAACCTAAATTAATTAGAGTAAATTTAGAAAAGCGAAATGTAAGACAATTGTCGTTCGAGAAGAAACTTCGGAACGAATGGAATCGTATTAGCAAACACGCGAAACTTCGACCGAAACTTCGTTTTTCGTTGAATAAAAGTAGGCCTACAGGCCTTTAAAATGTTAATCCCAGTTTGGATGTCAGATCATATTTTTATGTATTACTTAAAACTTTTTCTGTATGTATAAATAAATAAATAAGATATAGTTGGCAGTTCTTTGGAGCAGCACTAGATATCTACGAAAATTGCCACATAACCGAAAAAAAGGGATACTCAGATTTTGATGTTATCATTAAAATTTGCTATCATTAAAAAGTAAAATTGCTTAAAACTATGAAAGTACATAAGTAACTGAAGTAATAATATCTCACATGATATAATATTAATAACGACAGCAACCAGACTACGAACGTGACGTCATGGATCTTAACCTTATGTAACCTTGAAAGTTTCCGTTCCCCCTGACAGTCAGTCACCCGTGAATTCATTGTTAACAACTATTACGGTGTATATTACTTACGATTGTGTTTTTTCATGGATATAGGGGAATATATTATATTATATTCTCTTTGCTATGTATGTTCATAGTCACATTACCGAATTTGTCAGAATTATTTTAATACCAGTAACAAACATAAATTTGTTATGCCTATTACTCGGTGTTTGGCTGTCCCAAACATAATATTAAGGTTTCCTATTATAATAGAAACACTTTTACGAACCACTTCAATAGAATATATTATATTCAATTATTTCACTATAATCACAACTATATAAATGTAACACTAAATGATTTGTATCAATAGCATGTCCAGCACGTCAGATACTTTCGAGTGCCCCAACAATTTGTCTAAATATGTGTAGATATAATAAATTTTTCAATGCAGCAATGAACCTAATCAAACTCTCACCAAACTCTTTGAAGTATATCATTTCCATTAAAAAAAGAATCCTCGAAATCGGTTGGCGCGATATTGAGTAATTCGTAAATTTATCATCCACTTTGCTATACGTACGTTTTCTCATGGATTCCATTGTCCCATCTGGACCAAATTACAATGGGATCACACGGGAAGCACCAGCTTTCAAATAAAAAAAGAATTATCAAAATCGGTTCAACTAGTCGAAAGTTTTGAGGTAACAAATTTAAAAAAAGAGCATTGTGTGGTTTTATGAAACCACGGTAAAAGTGAAACTTTTTCTCTCATTATAGACATTTAACTAAAAATTTATGGAATAATATTCTATTAAGGGTATAAATATCGCCTTATCAATCTTAATTTTATACTTGGAAAATTGGAATGATAATGGGAAATAATAAAAGTAGACTATGTTTCCAACTAAATGAGTAACAGTCTATATTACACTACACGGTCAGATGCTGCGAACTATAGGCGCCGCCCGACCGTCACGCGACATGACACACAGACGAAAAAGTTTGAGACGATGTAATAAAAGTTTCACTTTAAAAAAAGAACATACCGACGATTTGAGAACCTCCTCCTATTTTGAAGTCAGTTAAAAACAGAAGTCCGCTGAGTTTCTGGCGCCCGTTCTTATTTGACGATGAATATATTTCTGATATCTGAGTTTGTGTCTAGTTGCAGCGCAGCGGAGACCAATCCTTAATCTAAGTCTATCTATCTATAATATAAACAACAATAAAACCACAATCCTGTCAATAATGTCAGCTGTTTGACGCTCTCATTAATTAATAAAGTCTTAATGAAAACATTTCATTAAACATCTTTTGGGCTTCAACAAAATATTGTATATATTATTCATATTTTATATTATACTAGTGACGTGTTCGTCACGCGCGTGTCTCAATTAATTAGTTCAAAATGGATGTCCAGTTTGAACAAATCTCATTTTCAATGTAATTCTATGGGAAATGTTTGAACCTTATTGAACTTTTGATCCGGATTACCTAGAAACCTAAATTCAAAGATTTTATGCCTTTTTTATGACAGTAAGTGATGAGACGAACTGATTGTAATTGATACGCCCTGCCCATTACAATGTAGTGTTCTTCAGGGCCACTATCCCTTTAACAAGCATCTATTTACGATATGGTAGACAGGAGACAGAGGAAATGCTAGAACACGTGCTTATAAGAGTGTAGAAGTGGCCACAAATCCTCCGATCTCCAGGATCGCTCCAGAATGCCTGCAGAAATTTCAAAAGTCTGCTAGACTTTTGGCCCAATGGCTCAGTCAAGTTATGTGCATAAATAGCCCCGATAATGTAACTGAATTGAAGTTTGTTGTATATTGGGACAGCTTTAGATTATTGACAGCTAATTACTGACAGTAGACGGTAGTAATTTATCTCTTTGTTTGACATATAGAGATTGCTAACTGTAGTTTTTATATATTTTTTTTCACTTGTTGATAGTGTTATAATTGTCGAGCAGTGATGAGGAAAACTGCATACTTTTGTAAGTAACAAAATGGACATGCCAGAGACTTAGAAATATGTTTGACATAATATTCGGTAGATAGAATAGAAGTGGCTCATAGTAGATTTATTAAAGGCGAGATCGACGAGTCCAAAGATAATAATAATGTTCCTGAAACATCGTAAGGTAACGCTTGGAAGGAAAGGAAAGTTTTCTATCATACTCAAGGAAATAGGCCAAAAGTGAAATGGTC